>OZ025293.1:422533752-423133752 GCA_964019185.1 Maratus speculifer
TCTCCTCTGAAACCATATTTATCAGATTATAGGCCACAGATAACCTCATCGATATATCTCTGTGTTATTGCTGTGGCCCTCGACGACCCAGACATATTTGTCAGTGGCCCATCTCTTGAAAAGGTTGTGCACCCCTACACTATAACATAAGTAAACTATTTAAAGTTCATTTTTGACTATTACAGAAATTTTAAACACACTTCAGGATTAAAATACTGGTTTTAGAAGTTGTACACCACTTTTTTTTCCCTCCCTCCAGCAATATTTAAAATTCTCTGAATCATCATCACTTATAGAATTTGCATTTATTAAAACAAACATTATTGAAATAAAGGTTATAAATGATTTTTTTGTAATAAATTTATATTAAATGAGTTTCCAAAGCAAGAGCAATTCAAAGTTCTAAAAAACCTGAAATTCACAGCAAATTTTATGAAAAGTTACAGCAAAGTGGAGTGGGGAAATCCTTTTCCTTCCCTACATTAATTATAAATTTTCCAATGGCATTCCCAGGGTTATTTATTTTTCTGCAATGCTTGGATGGAATTAGCATTTTCCCTTCAATACCTAGGGGAAAATCCCACCTTTCTCATGATCTTTTAACGTAAAAAGTTTCTTTTTTAAATTTGATGAAATTTGAATGTGCTTTTTTTGCGATCTTCAGACAAAAATAGTGTTCTTTTCACCATCTTTAGATGAAAATCACATTATTCCCATGATCTTTCGACAATAAACGCGTTTTCATGCAATCTTAAGATGGAAATCGTGCTTCTCTAGTGATCTTTTGATGAAATCACATTTTCTCATGTTCTTTTGATGATAAATGTGTTTTTTTTAAACAAAATTGCAGGTTTTTTCATGATATTTGAATGAAAAATACGTTTTTCTTGCGATTTTTTGACAAAAATCGCATTAAACTCATAATCTTAAGTCTGAAATAGTGTTTTTTAGATCTTTTGATAAAAATAACATTTTCTTGCTTTTTTAGCAATCTTGATAAAAATCGCATTTTTCTTGCAATCTTTTGACAATAAATGCATTTTCTCAAGATTTTTTTAAAACAAAATTGCAGTTTTTTTCATGATTTTTTGATGGAAATTGCGTTTTTCTTGTGATCTTTATTGTATGTAATATAACCTTTAAAAGGTTTATTTACGTGAACAATTAACTTAAAAGAAACAGATAACACAGCAGAAGCATTTGCTGGATTCTAACTCTGTTTTGGAAGTTAAAATGCAAATGAGCAAAGTGAATATCAATCTCTTAATGGAGAAACAAAAGTCAAAAGTAAATTTAAATAAAGTATTTATTTTTTTACTTGAGACTAACTCTTGGGACTAAACTATCTACATTTTTATTTAGATAGTTTATATATTTTAGTTTATCAATTATTTTAATATTTTAGAATATTCTAAGCAGTCATTATACCAGGCCTAGAAGTGACTTTCTTCAAAAATATCATAGTAAATATGGGAATTTTTTTTCAAGAAAATATAGGAATTAATAGGAAATTTTATTTATACGTAATAACACCAACACATGTTTTAATACATTAACATAGACTATTTAAAGTTCATTCCAGACTATTTCAGAAGTTTTTAACACACTTCAGGATTAAAATACTGGTTTCAGGAGTTGAACACCCCCCCCCCCCCAATATTCAATATTTTTTACAATTATTTTCTGAATCATCATCACTTGCAGAATTTGCATTAAAAAAAATAATAATAATAAATCAAATAAATGTTATAAATGATTTTTTGTAATAAATTTAAATGAAAGGAGTTTCAATACCAAGAAAAATTCAAAGATCTTAAAAAACCCTGAAATTTATAGCAAATTTTATGAAAAGTTACGAGGGAGTGTGGTGGGGGGGGAGAGAGGGAAATTCTTCCCTACATTAATTATACATTTTCCAATGGCATACCCAGTTTTTTTATTTTTTTGCTGTAATGCTTTGATGAAATTTGCATTTTCCCTTCAATACTTTACTTAGGGGAAAATTCTACCCTTCTTGTGATTTCATCTCTTAACATAAAAAGGTTTTTTTTTTTTTTTTAATTCTTTGATGAAAATTTTTTTTTCGCGATCTTTGGGCAAAAAACGTTTGTTTTCCGTGATCTATTGACGAAAATCATGTTTTTTCGATATCTTTTAGCAAAAATCGCGTTATTCTCGCTATATTTTGACGAAAATCATGTTTTTTCGCGATCTTTTGGCGAAAATCGCATTATTCTTGTGATCTTTTGACGAAAATCGCGTTTTTCTCGCGATCTTTTGAAAAATTGTGTTTTTTTTTCACGACTTTTCGATGAAACTTGCGTTTTTCTCGCGATCTTTTGATGAAAATAGTATTAGTTAGCGATCTTTAGACGAAAATCGCGCTTTTTTCGCGATCTTTGGAGGAAAACCGCGTTTTTCTCGCGATCTTTTAACAAGAATCGCGTTTTTTTCGCGATCTTTCAACGAGAATTGCGTTTTCCTCGCGATCTTTCGACGAAAATCACGTTATTATTTCGCGATCTCTTGACGAAAATTGCGTTTTTCTCGCGATCTTTTGAAGAAAATCACGTTATTATTTCGCGATCTCTTGACGAAAATCGCGTTTTTCTCGCGATCTTTTTATAAAAAATTTATTTTTTTGCGATCTTTTGAATAAAGTTACGTTTCTTTTTCACTTTTTGATGAAACTTGCGTTTTTTTCGCGATCTTTGGACGAGAATCGCGTTTTTCTCACGATCTTTTGGCGAGAATCGCGTTTTTCTTACGGCATTTTTATAAAAATCACATTTTTCTCGCGATCTTCTGGTGAAAATAGAGTTTTTTTTCTTATGAAAATAGCATTTATTTGCGATCTTTAGACGAAAATAGCATTTTTTTCGAGACTTTTCAACGAAAATAGTATTTTTTCACACGATATTTCGACGAAATTCTCGTTTTTCCGCGATGTTTTGACGATATTAAAAAAAATCGGAGAAGCGGAAAATGATAACAAAAAGGAAAATCGCGGATCCGCGGAAAAATCTCATGCCTGGGTGGAGGGATGAAAAATATAGGAAAAAATAGGAAATATAGGAAAAATAGGAATTTTTTTCAAATTTACAGGAATTATAGGAAATATAGGAACGCTGCGAGTCCTGTTATACTTTTGATTTTATTATTAATTACATTCAAATTACTTTAAAAAAATATAAACAAAGCAATGACCAGAAATCCGCAAAACCTCTGGTCCCAAGCTGTGCGGATTTGAAGGAGTCTACTGTATTATAATATGTACTTCATAGATGTATAGCAATTTTATTGTGTTCGAAAGAGTGTAACACCATGAAAATGCATTTGAAAGTTTTTTCCCCATTGACCATAATGTAATGGAATACTTTCGTTTGTCCCTGTAATTGATCTATGCATCCGATTTTCATAAAATTTGAAATGACTTGACAAAATTATATAATAATTATATATTTTAAATTTCAAATGATTCGGTCGGGTAGTTTTTGCGTTGTGACAGACGGACGGACTGAACGATAACTGCAGGTGCTACTTATTTACGAACGGACCTAAAAATGACATATTTAAACTCGTACATTAAAACTAGATTTTGAACTGCATTGAATTTTCTTAATTTTCTATATTTTGTCGACATATTTTACATGCTATGTGGGTAATTTTTATGAATAATTGCATACATTATACATTTTATATTCAAATAAATTTAACAGATTAGTTATGAATTCCTTTGTCTTCAATAAGATAATAACGTTTAAAATATGAAATTCTTACAACTAGTCGGTATTGTACACGATACTCGGCCCAAAATTTAATCGAGTACGGAGTACTCCGTACGGCCCTAGTACATATATGCATGTTTTTAATAATACACAAAAAATATCTGACATTTGCGGATCTCCTCCGACATAAGAAAATTCAACAAATTACATGTAATATAAAGTATTATGTAAATATATATTACCTTTAATGTTTAAAAAACTTTTTCTTTGTAAGAATTACTTTAATTTATCACGATCACTTATGTTTTATTTAATGTAAACTAGTGAAACTTGTAATATCCCTTTGTTCATGTTTTGACAGAACTCAAGCCGGCGATCCACGAGGGTAATCATAAACAAAGACTGATCAGGATCAGTCGGTTGACCCGATCTTAAAGGAGATTGGACATATGGATGACAATCTTACCACAAGTGGCATCCTTTTTTTGACTTCTGTTATGTCTCGCTCTTTAAACTCCGTGGCTTGTTGTTAAAATTCGAATAATTTAATAATCGAACTTTCCGAATATATAAAGTCACTGACTTTTAAAATGAAATATTATAAAATCGAACTTAATAATATTTTCCTATGAACATATCTTCTTAGCTCCGTGAGTCTTAATTTTCTGAGTTTTTAAATATCTTCAAAAATTCCGATATTGGGAAATGTAATTTGACTCATTTTCGCTACAACATCCCTTACAAACTTATCGTATTTGAACTGTTTTCGATGACTTATGTTCTTATGTAGGTGGTTATGTTCTTATGCTCCAAAATGTGTAACAAGTGTTTATATCTTGCTGGTTCTCTGTAAGAAATTTCAACAGACTTTTTTTTTAAATTATTTGTGATAACCGATTGCCATCTAAAATAATACTTCTCATCCAAACTCTGTTGATTATTTCCGAGACTAGCTATCTCATAATAATCTATGGTTGTTTATTAAAACTGGGCTGTTGAAGCTCTACTGATTTCCTTCAGAAAATTTAAGTGTAAGTATATCAAATAGTTTTACAAATTAGAGCATAATTAGATTTTTATACATTATTAAGAGCCGAAGAAAGCAGTTTTATTTAATCTATTGGTGAATATTAATGATCGTTGATTGAGTTTTTTATGTTTTTATTTATGTTTGAAGCTTGCATTATTCATATTTATTCGTAATGTGTCACATGTAGGGAGAGGCTGAGGTGTCTGTCCCACTGATCTGATTAAAAATTAAAGGTAAAGTAAATACAAAGTAGTACACTCTTAGCCAGACGTGAATTTCACTAACATCTGTTGTTTTCTTCACTTTGTGCACTTTATTATTTATATTCATTTTATACACAGACATTTTGGCAACAGCCTAAGAATTGATATCCATATATCAGTAGTGAGTATGTAACATATTTGAGAATGAAAAACAACTTTTATTTATTTTATTAAAAATATAAAAAAACAATCACTATTTTCAAGAAGAAGTTATAAATGTGACACATGTAAGAGAAATTTCAAATTGTAAATAAACTTTGCAACAGTCTGCTTTTGCTCAAATTCCATTAACCCGAGAGTAGTCACATTTTCTTTAGAACGTCTGTAGTCACGATCGGTCTTTTACTGCCCTTCCCAGTAAAATCAAAACAGAGAGGGAATTTTCTGGCTTTACTAGATGAGTGAAAATGAATGGTATAAACATAGGTGGAAAATGTTGATTGAACTTTAAATGATACATTTTACAGCAATGGACCTTATGCCCGTGACATCACACGCCAGAGCTGGCAGTGTGCTAACCTGTTATTCTAGTCACCGTACCGCCTGAATGCGCAAGCGCAAACATCACTAGCAGACGATTTCAGCCTTTCTGGATACATTTTAACAGAAAATTTACAAATTTAAAGAATTTTCTTGCAAGCAGAACAACAATTTTGAATTTATATTACAATATATTAAGTATGTGCTGCTTCAACAAAGAATTTTTTTCCTCTATTTCTAACAAACAAGCATTAATAATTTACACTCCATAGACTGCTATGCTAAATACCGCCAGCAGACGAATTTTAGCCTCGAACTCAGCTTGTGTGCATAAGGTCCATTATTTATTTTATTTCAATACATATTCAGATCACATTTAAATAAATGTGTAACATTTATTCATACATGTTTATTTACATTTTCATCTTTCATTACATATTTATTTAAATGTGAAAAACATTTACAATTAACAACATTAAAACATTTAAATGAATGTTTTTAATATCTTTTTCATTTTGAGAAATGTATTAAAAATAAATATTAAAGAATAATTTCATTGAATTACTGACATAAATTTTCAATTATAAATTAAAATTAATGGTAGGTGTAGATTTTTTTTAATGACTAGAACCTCAACAAGGTCGTTTTCATGGTGCTGTGGCACTCAGAACATATTAAAGTTGAAAAGGTTATTTAATCAATTTTAAATAAATTAGAGAAAATAGTTATTTAATTGGGGCATGTTATTAATAACTCTTGTCAACGTTCTATTCTAATATTTTTCCATACAATATATATATAAATTTATTCTGAAATTATAAGTGTTGTGACTATTTTCTTTTCCTTTCTGGTAGTGTGTGTCTGTGTGATGAAGGGGGGGGGGGGAAGCAACATCAAAGATATTATGATTCAATCTTTTTTTATAAATAAAAATATGCAATTGAACCTTCTACTTATTTGAGGAAGGAAGTGGCAATCTTAAATCACCATTCTGGATAGAAACTTCGTATATAAAGTAAATAATAAATAATTTATTTAAATTAAATATTTAATTTAGATAACTTTCCTAATGTAGATTTTAAATCTTGAGATGAATCAATTGTTTTAATAAAAAAATCTGTTGAAATATTCATTTTCATTGTACTCTGCTCTTAATGATATAAACATTCAAGTATACGTTTCAATCTATGCAATTTTCATTTTTTTTTTTCAAGTTTTTTTAAAAATTTTTTTTTTAAAGTACATATTTAAAATAAAAAATCATAAAAATAGGAATATAACAAGTTTCTCTAAAATAGAGATATGCTATTTTTCCGTGGAAATGCAAAATTCCACTTGGAATTCCATCATGGAAGATAATGCAATTTCCATCAAAGGATTGCGAAAAAAAAAAAAAAAACATGATTTCTATCAAAGGATTGTGGGAAAAGATTCGGTTATTGTTAAAGGATCATGAAAAGATGCGATTTTCGAGTGTTGCAGAAAAATACTCGAATTTCATCAAAGAATCATGAAAAATACTCGAATTTTATCAAAAGATCGTGGAAAATACTTAAGTTTTGTAAGAAAGAAAAATTGCGGGAAAATACATGAATTTTGTCTAAAGGTTGGGGAAAATAGGCAAATATTTTCGAAGTATTGAGGAAAACATACAAATTTTGTCAAAAGATTGCAGAAAATTTGTGACTGTGAAAGATCGCAGAAAATACAAAAATTTTCTTGAAAGATCGTGGAATAAAAATCTGTTTTCGAGAAAGATTGCAGAAAATGTGCAAATTTTGTTGAAAGATTGCAGAAAATACTTAAATTTTAATGAAAGATCGCAGAAAATATATTATGAATTTTCTCAAAAAAATCATTGGTAAATATGCGAATTTTCTTGAAAAACAGTGAGAAAAACTGTTAATTTCGCTAAACAATCATAGATAAATGCAAATTTCATTGAAAAGACTTGACAAAAGTATGATTTTCCTAAAATGATCGCAGAAAAACACTAATTTCATTTTAAAAAAATGCAGAAAAATGCAAAATTTGTCAAAACACTATGAAAAAATGGGGATTTTTTCTTAAGTCCACGAAATCGGGAAAGTTCAGCTTTTTTCATGCTGAGCCTGTAGCACGTTTGAAAATAATAAACATCCAACATTCATTTAACAGAATTTCTGGCACACAGATTTAAATTTTTGTTATAGGTAAATTATTTTTGAAAACAAAATAAACATTATAATATTTTCTGGAATCATGGTTAAATATCTAAGCATCGGATTTCAGCAGTAGTGCATCATTTTAGAACCAATATTATTATACTAAATTTGGTTTTATTTAATATTTGATCATTAATCTATTAAATAATGCCCATACAACACTTTTGTAGCAAAGATTTGAAGTCAGACTTCTAGATTCACAGTTCCATAGCATTTAAAAAGATTGGTCAAGTGCATATAAATCTTCTTGTGTTGAGATAACTTTATGATGTGTAAAGACCAAAGTAAAGAAATGCATTAAATATGTATCATATAACTTAGGGATGCACAACCTGTGGCCCGTAAACTTTGTTAATTTACAACTGGAAGAATTGCAATTTTTGTGCATAGCTCGCAGAAAAAATTGTAAATTTCACCAGTTTACCGTGTGAAAATAAAATTTTGTCAGTCATCTAAGTAATCGCAATTTTTGTAGGTCAAGCATGGAAAAATCGCAAATTTTGTCCATGAGGCTCAGAAAAAACAACAAATTTCACCGATCGGGCACGGAAAAATTGAGAGTTTTGAAAAAAAAACGTGAATTTCAATGATTGGACAAGAAAAAAATAGTGAATTTAGTCGATCAGAGACAAAAAAATCGCAAATTTTGTTGATAAGGCACAGAAAAATTGTGAATTTTACATTGATGGTGGAAAAATTGAAATTTTCGTTGATCAACAGCAATGAGTTACGGATAAATCACAAGCTAATTGATTGGGTTCTGAAAAATCGCAAATTTTGTTGATCTCATGTGGGAAAATTGCAAATTTTGTCAATCAGGTACAAGTAAAATCATGAATTTCATCAATCATGATCGTAAAAATCGCGAGTTCCGTCAATCGACTTAATAAAACTCGCAAATTTCATCGATACAGTTTGTAAAAATTGCAAATTACTTCAATAAAGTGTGTAAAAATCGTAAATTTCATCGATCGGCTTTGTAAAAATCACAAATTTCATCGATCGGCTTTCTAAAACTTGCGAATTTTGTTGATCGGCTTTCTAAAAATCGCGAATTTCATTGATCGAGTTTGTAAAAATTGCAAATTTTGTCGATCGGCTTTGTAAAAATTGTGAATATTTCAATTGGCTACATAAAATACGTGAATTTCGGCGACTGGCTTCGTGGAAATCGTGAATTTCATCAATCAGTTTTGTAAATATTGCAAATTTTGTCAATCAGTTTCGTAAATATTGCAAATTTTGTCAATCAGTTTTGTAAATATCATAAATTCCATCGATTAATTTCATAAAAATCTTGCAATTTGCCTGCAAATTTTGTTGATCAGCTGTGTTAAAATTGTGAATTTTTTCAATCGGCTTCATAAAAATCACAAATTTCGGTACTCATGCATAGAAAAGTCACGAATTTCGTTGATCAACTTTATAAATTGTGATATGTAAAATAATATAACTGCTGAAATAAAACTTTTGCTCTACGCTTCTATGTTCTATACTACATTTTGCATTATAAACATATTTTAATAATATTTTAAACTTAAATTGAGACAGGGTTGGCACGGTTTAAACCAATTGGTTTTAACCATGGTTTAAACCACGGTTTAAACCAACTGGTTTTTTTCTCAAAAAAACCAATTGGTTTTTTTCAAAAAAATCGAGTGACATTTTTTCATTTTTCTTTATAATTTAAGGCCTACAAATTATTGGATATAAATATTTTCTACATTTAACATTTTATTTCCGCAATAAGTATTAGATATAGTGGGTCTAGGTCATTTTTTTATATATAGGATAAAAATCAGTATGCACTGGTGATCATACTCTATTGCTCTAAAGAAAATTGAATTGATCAAAGATGAAATAGATTAAAAATATGCAATATTTAGTATAAAATATTTTCATAAAAAAAGCAGATTATTTAAAGCAATCTATCATAACATGCACAATGATTTTGAATATGGAGCTACATAACTCTATGATCTTTAAGATTTTGTTCAAACTGTAACAGATTTTTTTTTATTGGGGAGAAATTATCTTTAAGAATTAAAATATAAAGTTGAATTAGAGAGTATTAAAAAATCTGGTGTTAGTTAAAGCATTTTAAAATTACCAATCTAATTTTTTCTCCTGTTATCTGCTGAATCTAATGACCAAAAATGTTGATTTCAAATTGCTACTCAAACAAGAAATATTTCAAATTTATTTTTTAAAAAATTATAGAAAAGAATAGTATAGTCATCAAACCGCATCAAATGTTTATTCTTAGTTATCAAAAGATTGTTTATAATTTTTTTTTCAAAGTATCAATGTTTGACTGTGTAGATTAATTTATTCTTTGAACACAAGACTGTTTACTATAACTGTTTAAAATATGATTTTTTTTTCCAATTTTCTACATAATTCACTATAATTATTTAATTTAAATTAATTTCAAATGAAGTTATACTACTTATAATCCAACAATGTCTATTTTTATCAATAAATATGCATGTATTTCTAATAAAAATGTATGTTCTAAAAAAACCCGGTTTAAACCAAAAAAACCGGTTTATTTGGTTTTTTTCGAAAAAACCTGGTTTTTTTCCAACCCTGAATTGAGAAATGAAAAGAGTAAATATTTGAAAAAGTAACCAAAGGATCATCTTATCCTCATCAAAGGGCAAAATAGGCTTTCATTAAAAAATAATTGTAAATTGTTTTTTAGCAATTTACAATTATATTTTATTTTATAAAGGATATAAAAGTAATTATGATCATAATAAAATAAAATGAGTTATCTTCTGTTTCTATTCTCTATTTTTCATTTCCAAGCCCAGCTGATTATTATGATTGCTCATTAAAATTACACTTCTCGTTGATTTTCTTTGCCTCAAAATACTTGGTTCCATTTTCTTTGGACACAGTAAGATAACACATGAACTCCAAGACAAAGGTTTGGGGCAGTCATACATTTAGCTCCCATGATGACTAGGATCTGGTACTGGATTTTCTTCTGCTTAAAAAAATGTTAGTAAAACCATTCTCTGAATGGATCATTTTACCTGGCACATGGCCATGCTTCTTAGGTCATGTAATTCGATGATGCTGGTAAACATAAATACTTAACAAGTGTAATTGACATCTAAAAACATATTCTTTTAAGTAAATCAAGTCATATTTCTATACTTGAAAAATTGTATATCTAATCAAACATGAAAGTTAGTGTTTATTAGGGATGCACCGAATAGTGATTTTGGCCGAATACCAAATATTTGGCCAACAGCTAAACCGAATACCGAATATTCGGCAAGCTGAATAGTAATTGTTAGGCTGAATACCGAATATTCGGCCAGCCGAATAGTAACTATTCTGCCGAATATTCGGCTTTCCAAATACTTTTTATATTTCAAAGTTTAAAGGTATTAAAATGTTTCTTTTTAAAACAATTTTATGTAATATTTAATAAGAGAAACTTATATTTTGATAAACAAGAGCTTTTTATCAGAACATTCAGTATTGAAAAAAATCTGCCTTTTTTTATTTAAGAAGTATAATAATGAGATTTTTTCAATTAGTAAAATTTTAAATTTCATTTCTTCTACGAATTAAAACAAACATTTTGAAATCAAAGAGAAATAATGAAAAAATAGTTGAAGAAAAACTGTACAGTCTCATATTTGTTCTTTTTAAATAACTCAAGGCAGATTTTTTTTAATATAAAGTATAAATACTTTCAACTTAATTCTGAATAAAGGAATGTCTAGCTCATAGTTCTTTTCTTAAGAATAGGGGCATTTTCCACCCTTTCCATCATATCATATTTTACAGAAATCAAAGCATGTGAGTTGAAAATACATTTATGATATCTTTTTTATTCTTAATGCAACAAACAAAAACATAAGTTTGATCTAGAGTGAGATGAAATACAATGCATTTATGATTCAATAAATTGATTATGGTTTCATAAAGAAAACTTGTCTGCCTTGATAGCTATTACTAATCTTAAAAGTTTTCCTTTCTTGTTTAAGGATTTTTGGGAAAAGCAAGAAACAGATTATTTACTAAATGGAATTTAGGAACTTGCATCTGCACTCACATCATTTATTCCTAAGGAGAATCCGAATAAATCTCCTTCTCATGGTTAATTTTCTTAAGTTAAACTTTATAAACAGCAAATAAATAATGTAAAAACATTCTATATTATTTAAATATGATTTTATTTCTAGATATTTTAAATATATTAATAAATTGTCAGTTAAAAGTAGAAATTGTGAAAAGTTTTTTTAAAATGTGTTTTAAAAGGCTTTATTAAGTGTTGGATTCGGCTGAATACTTTGATATTCAGCCAAACCAAATATTCGGCAAGCTGAATAGTTTCATATTCCGCCAAGCCGAATATTCGGCTTAACCGAATAATTTGATATTCGGCCTAACCGAATATTCGGTAACATGGCCGAATACCGAATATTTGGTACATCCCTAGCAGGGCTCGAAAAATAGTGATCCCTTGGAACCCAGAAATCCTTTCCGGGAACGCATATTTTATCACTAAGGTTCCCGGCTGGCAACCTAACCTTTCACCGGGTCCGCTAGCAATGCCGCAGACGCATTACAACGCATAAATTAAGCAAAAAATCGACAAAAAAATAGCTCTTAAGCAGCCTGTGGGATGCATAATTTCGTCGAAATATTACGGGAAAAGCCCGAATTTCAACAAAAAATCACAGAAAAAACGCTAATTTCATTAAAAAATCGCAAAAAACGGCAAATTTTGTTACAAAATCACAAAAAAGCAGCACATTTCATTAAAAAGAATCATGAAAAATAACAAATTTTGTCAAAATATCACAAAAAAAAGACAAATTTCGTCTAAAAATATCTAAAAGACAACAGATTTCGTTGAAAGATCGCATGAAACAACGCAAATTTCATTAAAAAATCGCAAAAAAGACAAATTTCATGAAGATTTTCTTTTGAAAAGCGACAGGCTTCCTTAAAACATCACGATAAAACGGCAAGTTTCTGTAAAACATTGCGATAAAACGGCATTTCCATAAAACGGCAAGTTTCCTTAAAACATTGCATTAAAACGGCAGATTTCATCAAAAAATCGCAAAAAACGGCAAATTTCATTCAGAAATCGCAAAAATCAGCAAATTTTGTTTAAAAAGCATGGAAAACAACAAATTTCGTTACAAAAATCGTGAAAAAACGGCAAATTTCGTCCAAAAATAGCAAAAAGACAACACATTTCATCAAAACATCATGAAAATGCTCCAAAATTCGTCAAAAAATCATGCGAATCAGCGCAAATTTCATTTAAAAAATCACGAAAATGGCAAGTCTCGTAAAAAAAAATTGAAAAACGGCAGATTTCATCAAAGAATCGCAAAAAACGGCAATAAAAAAATCGCAATAAAACGGAAAATTTTGTTAAAATACTCATACATAAATGTTTTCAGGAACTTATACTTTTCATCTGGGAACTTTATTTTTCATGTAGGTTCCCAGCTGGGAACCTTAAAATTTTTAGAATTTTCAAGCCCTGATCCCTAGTGTTTATCATATAACTAATGTTGTAAAACCCACATTTTCAAAGAATTCTATTCAATTGTGTTATACTGCAATCACTTGAATACTGTCTTTGCTTCTTCTTCACTTGATGTAACTAATTTATGTGTTATCCTGCAGATAGGCAACTTGTTTAAAAGAAAACATAAGTACCGTAATTTCCTGCATATAATCTGCGGATCAAACAATAATTTTTCAACCCAGAATTTTTTTAAAAAGAAATGTAATGTTTTAGATCACCGTAAATATTTGTCTCCAATCACTAAATAAGATTTCTGGCTCCAAAAAGAATTGTTTGATCTGCAGATTATATGCAGGAGATTACGGTACATTGTTTTGTCCATTAGGATCCCTTCCCCTATGCATATTACTACCCCCACCCCTCTGAAGGTTGAAGGAGAGGCTCATTTATGAAACCTTTAAACATATAAATACTAAATTTATTATGGTTATTTCTGCTTTTCATCATGCTGTTTTTTGTGCTGTAGGATAGGGGTGCATGAACTTTTCAAGTTAAGGGCCAAATGTCTGGGTGATCGAGGGCCACATCAATAACATGGAGGGAATTTGATTTCGAGGAGGTGATCTGTTGGCCTATAATCAGATAAAAAGTATGGTTTCAGAGGGGAGTGGGAGGTTACCTCTTTAAGTTTGCTTACCCAGTCAAATTATCCAATTCAGTTGGCAAGGATATAATCAGCAGTTTTTATGTTTGTATTGTAGCAGATATATAGCAAGGATTATTTTCAAGAAATAATAATATTCCTTGTCTTTATTCAGGACAGTAAATTTTGTTTTATTAAAAGTGATAAAAAAAAGCCAACATAAGTGGCTGGTTCCGGAAAAAAAAAAAAAAAAAGACCTTTCTAAACGAAGGAGAAAGAAGGAGCCAATCAACAAGATTTTTAAGTACTACCTGGTCAATGAAATTCCCGATTTTCCTGCACCCAATCAACAAAATTTGCACTTTTTACAAAACCAATTGATAAAATTCACGATCTTTCTGTGCCTGATCAATGAAATTCACAATTGTTATAAAGCCAATCGACAAGATTCACAATTTTTACAAAGCTGATCTACAAAAATTGCGATTTCTACAAAGCCAATCGACAAAATTCATAATTTTACAAAACCTGATCCACAAAATTCGTCATTTTTACAAAGCTGATTGATGAAATTTGAGATTTTCCCTCACATAATCGATAAAATTTGTGATCTTTCTGCGGCGAAATTTTCGATTTTTCTGCGCCTGATCGACAAAATTATTGACTTTTTTCCTGTCTGATCAATGCAATATGTGATTATTACGAAGTTGATCGACAAAATTCGTTATTTTTATGGGGCCGATTCACAAAATGTGCGATTTTTACAAAGCTGATCGACGACATTCATGATTTTTCTTTGCATGATCGGCAAAATACACAATTTTTACAAAACCTATCACCAAAATTCACCATTCTTATGAAGCCAATGGACGAAATTTGTGACTTTTATGAAGCCAATCGCTGAAGTTCACGATTTTTACAAAGCCAATTAACAAAATTCATGATTTTTAGAAAGATGATCGATGAAATTCCCAATTATTACATAGCTGGTCGATGAAATTCACGATTTTTCGTCGCTTGATCAAAGGAATTTGTGATGTTTAAGAAGCGGATCAATTAAATTCATGATTTTTCCATGCTTGATCAACAAATCTTGTGATTTTTATGAAGACGTTGGAGCAAAACATCACATAATGTTGCAAAAAAATAATAAATTTTCAAAATCAATAAGGAAAAAAAATAGTAAATTTTCAAAAAAAAAAAAAAAAAAAAAAAAAAAATTATTACAAAAATGGAAAAAAAAAAATAAGATGTTGCATTTTTTAAGAAATTTTAACAAATAAGCAATTTTATTATTTTAAAGTAGATAAAGTAATATTAAGTAAAGTAGATTAGGTAATAGTAAGAGTAGTTTTTGTTTTTTACTGATAAATTCATACTTCACACAATCAATAAATATCAAAGATACTTAGGGATGAAGTATGATTACTTCTTAATAATTCTGTTTAAATAGTGAATATAATGTAGCAACAATTTTTATTTTTTGCTGCCATCAAGAAATATTTTTTCTTACAGATTGCGATATATTTGCAGTCATAATTTAGTTGCAGTAGGTGTAAGCATATCATGTCTGGCGCTGGGTCACCACCCGCATAATCCTCACACAACCGCTCTAAGGAGCTAGATTATTTTTGGACTTCTAATGCTCTGTCCCATTTTCATGTATGAGACTTTCTTGAATTGTATCCTTTGAAATTAAAAAGAAGAATTAAAAATTATTAAGAATATGCAAATGTGGAATTGTCAGTATCTAAAGAGAATAAAATAAATACAAAATGACTGTTTCATGTTGGGGAAGGATTAAAAATTGTTCTAGTAAAGATGGAAATAAGCACTCATCAGTTGCCATTTGGGGATTAAACTTGAAAAGATGGCTATTAAAAAAATGGAACAAACTGGCCAAATGCAGGCTTTTCCAAAAATGACTTCAGCAAAGAATCACAGAGAAAAAAATACAATTTTGATAAAAGATCATAAAAAACGCACATTATGTCAAAAAGTCACAACCTGCCTCCCCCCCCACAAATTTCATTAAAATCAGGGTTAGGCTTTTGATGTCAAAAAGAGGTTTTTGATATGACAAAGGTTTAAACCGTCAAAAACCCAAAGAGTCACAATCTGTTGCGGTACACTAGAGTTTGTCGCTAAATTTTAAAACTAGCAATAGTTGCCATACATTATGTTGAAATTTAATTATATTATGGGTAATTAGCAGGTCTTTAAATATTTTTAATTGGTAAAAATGACAGATTTCAAATCTCAGAAATTTATCTCGAAATGGACATACAGAAATATTTGCAAAAAAAATTATGTTTAAATATCTTGGTTATTTATTATTATTATTTTGATATTTTAAAAAAATCTAAAGTTATTTAGTATGCATTTGGACATAGCTAATATTTATAAGTATTAACAAATTATTAATTATTAAATGTTGCAAATGCAGGATTTCCAAAAGCGCAGAACTTGATACATATGTTAAATAATTTTTTATGTTATATACATAATATCCAGTAGGTTAATTTGAATTTAAATGTAATGTATATTATTTGTTATATATATGATTAGTGCACATCATTTTTATCTCTTTATATCATTTTAATCTTCATTTTTCTCTCCTCCCCATCACTCCACCCTACAGCACACACACTAATAGTATTAAAAATACAAATAATGTTTACTTTAATAGCAAGGCAAGACAATAAGTAATTATTTCAACAACTGAATACTTAAGATATTTAACTAAATTTTATAGTATTCAGTGAGAAAGAAATTCATAAGTATTTGTATAAGCTAATTTTTCAGCATAATAAATAAATAGGCTGAATGTTGTAAATAGAACTCAGATATTTATAGAAAGGAGTTAATTTTTTATTATCTTTATGTTAGTTATAAATTCAAAAAAAAAAAAAAAAAAAAATGACAGATGATTTAAAATTCAGAATTAATGATTTTTCTGAAAAACCAAATAACAATTACTAAAAGTCAAAACAGAAAAAATATTACACTGATCTATGAAATACTTCTAAAACACAAAATATTAAGTAGCTTTTTTTATTATCTAATTAGATACATAATTTTATAAAATAAAACATGCATTAAATGCTTTCACTTAATTTGTTTACAAAATTGATATCAATCCAAATGAAAATTATCAAAGTAGAAATTTAGTTCAATAATCCAATTCATTTGTTCCACGTAGCACATATAAAATTTTGACCATCTTTCTATTTTTAATTGATTATGGAACATGTCTAATCTTTAATATTATTTTAAACTATGCACTAAATTTGGCTGCAAATAAATTTTTTCATAATATAATATCCCTGCTGATTAACGCATTAAAATTTAATATTACAAGAGATAAATTTTCCAAAATCTAAGGTTTTGTTTAATATTCAAAATGTTTCTTCAAAAATTTAAATTTATTTTTTAAAAATATTTATATAATATATATATATAATTATATATATAATTTAAATATTTATATTTTATATAAAAAATATAAATATTTTTTAAATTTATTCTTTATTAAAAATATTTAAATTTTACTTATTAAATATAAACAGGTGTATGTATATGTATGTAAATAAATATTTTTATTTACATACAAATATAGGTTTTTGACATTTTTGATAAGGTTTTTGACATGATGGTATAAACTGTCAAAAACTTGCCAACCCTGGTTAAAATATTACAAAAAAATGCAAATATCACCAATAGATCATGAAAAAGATTTGATATTTGACAAATTGTGAATTTCGTCAAAAAATTGAAAAAAATATGAATTTTGTCAAAGAATCACGAAAAAAATGAGACTTTTGTCAAAATATCATGAAAAAGACGCACATTTTGTCAATGGATCATGGAAAAATTTACATCTCATCAGAAGACGGCTAAAAAACTCAAATTTTATAAAAGAATCATGCAAATGCAATAATAGTTTCAATTAATCTTTTAAAATCAAGATAACATATATTTTGTAAGGGCCCAGTCTTGGTTGCTTTAATGTAAACATTTCTAGTAGTCTTAAAATCTTTTGAAAAATATGTTTGTTGTCTATTTATGTGTTATATGTATATAAATATTATATATATATGTATGTATGTATATGGATTTTTTAATGTTTTATTATTTAATTTTAGCTCTTAAGATTCTGCACAAGATGCATAAACTTACTTTAAGAAATTATTTCAAGCCTCACAAGATAGAAACATGCTTATGTCATTTGTCATTTTCTGCAAGAAACATTAAGCAACATGGTCACAACAGGGTACTTTTAAAGCTCCTAGGTGTCAAAGGTTAGATGCTTTTATAAAAATTTTCTGTTATAATGTTTAAATAATCCTTTGTATGTCTGTTTAACTACAATCAATGATTTCTCTGGAAAAAAAAAAAAAAAAAAAAAAAAAAAAAAAAAAAAAACATGTTTTTAACATTGGTCATAAATATTTCTTATGAGATATGTACAATTTATGATACTTACTATTATGATGACTTATTATGATTAATTTATGATTATACTTTTTCATTGTTTGCTTTTGATCACTTTCTCACATGGAGCACAAATAGTGTGTGTCTTATTCTAGTTACATAAAGTTAGTGCTGAAATTGGGCGGGAACGTGTGGGAACACCGTTTGCAAATATATATATATTAGGATGGTCCTTAAAAGTTGGTAAAAAAATTTTTTTTAACGATTTATATTGGGGCACCCTGCCATTTTGTTCTACTCATTAAAAAAGTATTGCAGCAATTTTTTCAAATTTTTTAGCATGTTTTTAGGGGTTGCTACCACTATTTAAAGTTTAGACTTATTCAAAAATATTGAAGGAAAATACATAATTATTCTTAATAACAAGTAGATATATTTTTATTAAATATTTCAGTAAATTCTACAGCAACTACATTGTTATATGCATTTAAAGAAGAAGAAAAAAGCTATCATTATTATAAAATCCTTACATTTACCTTTTTTAAGTCATCAATATAGATTTTTTAGAGTCCAGATATTTGCTTTGAAACTGCTTGACTAACAACAATAAGTACTGTTTTTGTTCTTCAACTTTTGTATGAAGTTTATTGTATTCCTCAATAAGTGCTACTCCAGGTTCAGCTACATCATTAATAACTTTCACTGAAGCAGCAAAAACCTTACAAGTTTTGTAAGATTCATTTTTATTCCAATTTGTCACATCTGTTTCAAAAAAGTCTGAAGGTAATTCAATAATTTAAAAAAGAGTGTTACTTGTTACAAAATCTTGCCAGTTGTTTTTGAGGATGTCATCAAAATCAGCTGGTGCAAGTTTCAATGGTTTCTCATTTTTCACATCTTTCAAAGCATGCACCATTTTTCTTTTAATTTTAAATGAGACATTGTCATCGAAAAATGCAAAAGCAACTAGTTCTTCTGACAAGTACCACAAATTTCCTTGGAATTTCTTCATAGCACACAAAGAAATGTCTTTATTTACATTTTTGCATTCTTTCAAGTTTTTAAGGTGCATTAAATCCTTTCTAGGCTCAGAACAAGCAGATGGTTCCTGATACCAACTGCGAATGTATATTTTCCCCACAAATGAGCAAACTTGGCAAACTCCAGATTCTTCATGCTTAGAAAGTTTGATCTGATCTCTAAATAAATAAATCTTGAGCGAGTACATGGCTTTTGCCATCCATCGTACTCAATGCAAGCCACCAGGGGCTCTAAAGTCAACACCTTTTTAGAGTACTCCTCCAAGGAAAATAATGGCAAGCTCTAACAGTTATTTGTAATTGTCCCTTAGTTACAAATTATTAAGTTGATTTTGTGCAAACTCTATGATTTCTGATGCATTTTCTGTTGTTTTTCATTGATAAAATTATCAGTTGTGTAGATCTGAAATATGTCATGACCAATAGAAATCGACGGAATTTTAAATTGTTTAAATAAGGGTTTGGAACTCTGAGGGACTTAACAACTGCCTTCAGCATAATCTCCAGGATGTGATGACAGTAAGTCTACCAAAGCATTTCTTTCTTCATTTTCTGTTTCAAAAGAACACAAGCTCCTCTTGATAACCCAGAATTTACATAGATTGTATCAAAACACATAGACTTTACGACTTTAAGACCTCTGTAATTCCCCATGACTCCAATGTTTTGTTAACAGCAAAAGATATTGCTTCACTTGTTCCTGACAGAAGTTTTGGAATTGCAAGTAATTGGTCAATATTTTTACCAGAAATAATCAGTAAACTATCAATAGCTTTAGATCCTGAAATGTCTTCTAAAATTTTGCAGTGAACAGTCAACGGAAAACTTGCCGAAAACTCTTTTTAAAAATTTTCTGCTCTGCTTGTTCGGCTTTTGATTCTAAGGCACCGAATATAGGATTTGTTAACATTATAATTGGCAGGATCACAACTCACATGGTTTAGTGTTGTAGTCATAACAATAACACACGTTCTATCACTTAACTTTGCTGCATCAAGGTTTGCAGATATATTATTGTCCAAAATGTTCATTTTACATCTTTTTTAAGAGGTGGATCACTGCAAGAGCATGAAGCTACTTCTTCCTGATTGGAACAAGTTTCATTTATCACTTTAACTTGCTTCCTCTTCAAATTTATCAGAAGGAATTGATTGCTTGATCCAAAAGCAATGATTTGTTTACTTCATCACACTTTTTCATTTGTTCAAAACTTTCTTTGTATAACGAAAACATATTTTATTTCATTATCATTTATTAAAATTAAAGCTCAATTATTCTTTTCTTGTTTTTATTGATTTTTTTAATTGATTTAAGCACTATTTTATGTTAAATTAGCTGACCCGGCAGCATTACTCTGGCCCATTAAAGAAACGCACAAAAACTTTAATATATTTAAAAATCGCTGAAAATTTTAAAAACTCAGCATGAATTTTGGAAAAAAATTGAAGCATTCGACAGTCTATAATGCCATACTATGACTCAATTTCGCGATGACTATGGATATGTATTAATAACTTAAAAATTAGACTGAAAAAATGTCAAATTTTCTAATTTTTCAAATATTCAAGCCTTGGTAGCGACCCTTAAAATTTGTTTTAAAATTCTGAAATTTTTATGGAGGTCTTCTTTTTTATACATAGAACAAAATAAAGGGGTGCCCCATGTAAATTTTAAAAGCTCATTTTTAAGTACCACCCTGATATATATTGTGTAATGAGCGCAAAACATTTTTTTCAAGTGAAATGATAATTTATATTGGTTTTAAGAAGACCAGTTTCCATTCACCAAGAATGGAGATACTTTGACCAATCAGATGCCTTGAATCCATTGTGCGGCCACCGCAGTCTGAATATTAAGTCTGAGCACCGACACAAAATTAGCAGCTGTCGAAGATTGATTTTTTAACGTGTAGTTTTGGTTCCAATATTTTATAAAAAAAAATTTCTTGGACTTGTTTAATCTCAGAAAAATAAGGCAGGAGAAACTTAAAAAATTTTTTGGTGCCAAAACTGAAGGGACTGTGTACACACAAGGAAAAAAATTTGCCTTCAGCAGCTGCCAATTTTTTTTTCTTTTTTTTGTCAGCGCTCAAGCCTAGTATTCAGGAAACGAAGGTTCTGCCCTTCTGAGTGTTGTCAATGCCCTATCCTTATTGGATGAAAACAAATTGCAATACTGTAAAAGCTTGAATATACAGTAGACTCCCTCAAATCCGCACAGCTTGGGACCAGAGGTTGTGCGGATTTTAGAATTTTGCAGATTTCTGGTCATTGCTTTGTTTATATTTTTAAACAGTAATTTGAGTACAATTAATAGTGCAATCGGAACTATAATGAATGCTTACAATATAATAAAATATTAAAATAAGAAATAAACTAACTAAAGAAATAAAAATTTAGATAATTTTTAAAATGATTAAAGTACTAATAGCAAAGGTCAAGTTAATAATCAATAGTGTATGATTAAATATTCAATATAAAGATTAAATGTAATTTTCTAAAATTAGCAACAAAGTTGCATCATAAAAGTGCATTACTAATTCACATCAAAATCATAAAATAAGGATTTTTTTTTTTTAAGTTTAGCCTGGCTTAATAACCAAAAAATCTTCATTAATGCATAAACATATTTGGTAAGAAGACTGATTATCAGTAATATCAGCAATATCTGGAATTTTTTCCAAAAAAATTTATTCTTCCTTCATGAAAAAAACATGAATAGAGTATTATTAAGAAAATTACAAATTAAAAAATAGATTGAATTGATACAAAACTAAAAAAATCAATTTTTGTCCCAATATCTGAACTGAAAGTTTCATTGTTTACATCCGTAAAATAAGTGCGGATTTTAGAGAGTTGCGGATTTCTGGTTTGCGGATTTGAGGGAGTCTACTGTAATAATTGTAACTGTTGATTTGAATTAAGTCAGTTTTTGGCTAAATATTTTAAATTGGCTTTCAGCTTAGCAAAAATTTAGTAGAATCAACATCTACTCAATTAAAAGGTGAGTTCACACAAATAATTGTTTCCAACTACAGCCCTGTATAAAGTAGACTCCCTCAAATCCACACAACTTGGGACAAGAGGTTGTGCAGATTTCTGGTCATCACTTTTTTAAACAGTTATTTGAATGCAATGAATGATGGAATAAAAATATAATGAATGCTTACAATATGATAAAATATTAAAATATTTAAGTTAAGCAATAAACTAAAATAATAAAAATTTAGATAATTTTTAAAAGATTAAAAGCAAAAGTCAAGTAAATAATCAATAAAGCATAACTAAATATTCATTATGAAAATTAATCTATTTTTCCTAAGTTATTAAATTTAACTTGCCTCATAAAAGTACACTACTAATTTACAGCAAAATCATAAAATAACAAAGTTTTATTTCAAGTTTAGCAAGACTTAATAACAAAAAGAGCTTGATTAATATACAAATATATCTAATAAAAAGAATGTGAGTACCAATGATATCAGCAATATCTTGAATTTTTTATGAAATAAATTTATACGTCCTTCATGAATTCAGCAACATTAATGAAAAATTATGTATTAAAAAATAAATGTTATTGATACAAAAATTAAAAAGTCATATTTTATCCCTACATCAGATTTAAAAGTTTGATTGTTTACATCTGTAAATTATGTGCGGGTTTTGGGGTTGTGGATTTAAGGGAATCTACTGTATATCTTTTTCTTAATAGTGGTCATTCAAGTATTAGTATGTGAGATTACTTTTAATCATTTTGTACTTCTCCCTCCCGCCCCTCCCCCCCCCATTGTAAGGAAAAATAAGCAAATGCTAAACCTCCTTCCCCCCCTTTATTTATGTAAGGTTTTAAGATATTGTAATATTAACAGTTTCCCATAAAAAATTAATTAGCAATAAATTACATTATTAATCTATCAAATTTACACAAATAGACATTTAGGGGTTGTGGTATCAAAATAAAGCAAAATAGATTTAATATCTTATTATTTATTGAACAGTTCATAGAATACAAAGTAGTTTTTATTATATTATTATTTATCATACTGATAAAAAAAAAAAAAGTCTTTAAGAAATGCAACAGTCTCTAACTTATTTAGGCACATAACAAAAATTTTTATCAAGAATCATGGGAATATGTGTTTGGCATTCACATTTATAGTTTAGTGTCCAAGATCTTTGAATCCATGTTTCTGCATTATATATTATTGCATTTTGAATGTAGTGGTGGACTGGAATGTTCCCCTTTCCAGTCCATATATTTTTTCTCAGGTCATTTAACACTCACTCATACAAATCATACATTTTTGCTTTTTGTTGTTAAACTATAGTTGCTTTGCTGTCTAACTGTCCAATGCTTACATAAACATTTTCGTGAATCCACTCTCCCATTTGTCAGCAAAAATAAACAGACACTGGACTTCTCCTTCCCCCATTACTGTTTAATACTTGAATGACCTTATAGCAAAGCTATCAAAATAGACATATGCTAACTCATTGTGTGGATGCCTGCATGTCTTACAAGAATGGACTGAAAGTATATTGGTTTTCATCTTATCAAGATCATTGCTGAAAGTAAAAACATATCATTTATCATAGAAGTTATGAATCCACAAAGTGTAGTAAGGTAAATAAATATGTATATATATATATATATATATATATATATGAATGAAAGGATAAAACCTAAACTTTTTAAAATTTAAACTTAAAATTAAAATTCAAAAACTTAAAGTTCCCAATTAATATTTTTAACTTTAATCTAAAATTTAAATGACCTTCTTTTAACCTTAATTCTAATACTTAAAGCTATTTTGCCCCTGTTAACTTTGTTTCCCAACCTAACATTTATTACTTTCAGAGATCATTTTTGGATGCTCTTTAAGATTAAAAAAGCTTATGTAAATGCAATTCTTAACATGTGGGATCAGCATGCAGCCCTGGAAAACCGCGCCTAAACAATGTCAGACTGCCCAGATATTTATTAACCAATTAAATTAGATTACCATCCATTATGATAGTGGTGCAATTTGGCAAAAATAATGCGAATTAACGTCCTTTAAATATGTGGGAGCTCCTAAAACAAGCGGCCTTTTGACCTTAACACTTGCGTGATAAAATGTGGTCCAAAGAAATGAACTTTTAACAAAGAAAACGTCAAGCTACAGGGACCTGGTTTCACCAAAAAGATCTGACAAAAAGGATTAATAAACCAGGCCTCAAGTTAAAATACTGTGTCTTTAATTGTCTCCCAACCACACATCATGATATCAACTAAATAACGGTGCTTATTGATGGGGAGATTGCAAAATCTCTCTCCCGGCCACTCGGATGATCGACTCGATGGATCAATGAGCTCCATCTCCCGAATTCCCGAATCTCTTCCCAGCCACTCGCCGCATCGATGAGCTCCCTCTCCTCGGATGACGACGGTATTCCCACGAACGTATGCCAAAGATGGGTTCATCACATATGTTATTTAAAGTAGTATTATATGTGTTCAAGTTTAATTTTTATTTCATTACCTCATCAAAAGTTAAATGTGGTCTACATTTAAAGAATATTTTTCTTTTAATGAAAACTATTTTACTGTAGTGTGATAAGTAACTTTTGATAAAATCCTTATTTATGGAGAATATGTAAAGTATGAAAAATATTTATGTATGTAAATTATATTTTGTTGTAGAATATTGTGTAGAAAAAAGAAATATTTATGAATAACAGAAAAGATAGCATCATTCATTTTAATTACTTTTGTATCAATATTTATGATTACATATTTGTGTTAATAACTAAGTGAAGCTATTTTAATTTAAATTTCCTTTAATTATTTGAGTTATATATGTAAGTTTTTTACTTGCTAATTTTTATTGCTTTATTTTTTTTCAATTTAAATGAAGCTTTATTTAAAAAATCTGTTTTTAATTAAAAACAATTTTTTTAGTACGGTAAATAACCTTTTATAAAATCCTTGTGTGATTAAAAAAAGTAAAATAAAAAGTAAAAATAATATACATATATATGTGATATATACATACATATGTGAATGATATTTTAGTGAAAAATTTATTTAATGTATTTTAAAAGAAAAGATTGTATAAATATATTAATTATTAGTGTATTAATATTTAAAGTAAAAATATTTTAAATAATCTGTCCAATACAAATTTTACTTTTGCACAAAGAATTCAATATAACAACTGTATAATTAACTGTTTAATACTTGGTACTCGCCAAATTGTAAATGCCTAAGTATTCAGTACTTGACCAGTACAGTAATTAACAGACCACTAATGTTTATTTTATTTTCTATAGTCTACAGCTTAAAAAAAAGTCTAAAACTTCACGCGACTCATCTAAAAATCTACTTATCAGTGGCAATTTGACTTAACTAATCCCCCCCACACACACACACACACTCTCTCTGTTCATTACTATAGCTAACTAATATTATATGTAAAAGTTAAACATTTAGATGAGAAATAAATCACTGCTTTATAAATTATAATAAACATTTTGAATTTATTCTCTGCAGCTCTTTTTTAGCAGAGAAACTTTCTAACATTTCTGGACTTACACTTTATTAACTGAAGCATTTTTATGTTTTAATAAAGATGTATATTTTGAGGTCAGTGTTTTTTTATTTCTAGGCATTCACAATTGTGTGTTAGTTCTTGTTCCTGCAACGCTTGCATCAAGATCATACAGTTCCTTGTTTGCATCACAACCAAAAAAGCTGTCTTTTAATGATTTTTTAGTGAGAAATTTACACACAACTTGTTCATTTTATGATAATAAGTCAACAGATAAAAATGAAGAGAAAGCTAACCAGAGTGCATCTGCATCTACAAGATCTAGCTCTTCAGGTTTTAACATTTATTTAATCAATTTGTTTTATTAAGCCTTTTTTGTGTTAATAATTTTGTTTCATATTATTTTTTCTTCTTCTTCAGCAAAAGAAGAAAAAGATGGAAGGAGGAGAAAGATAGATTATACTAAAACATTTACTGAGAGAAATTTTATAACACCTCTTAGAGCTATGAATGAATATCTTTTAAAACCAAGGTGAAGCATTTTTCTTTTGAAATTTTTTCTTGTATTTTGAGATTGAATTTTTAGTATATATTTTTAAAAAATACTTTCTGCAGATTCATTTTTGTTAATTTATTATGAGCTTAATATATTTCCATTCATTTGATTGAACTTCAACATTTAGATAAAAAATAATTAGTTTGGTTTGAATCAATTTTACGTTAAATTTTTTGATTTGAGGTCAGATACAATGAGAATAATAAACAATCAAGCTGAATATGTTTGCCTAATTAAAAGGAAATCAGAAAAATTTGATAGCCAAGAAAATTTTTTATTTGTGGATAAAAGTTATTTAAATTATGTATTTAACAGTATTGTCACAAAAATTCTATAGATGTACATAAATTACATTTTTCTATTTTTTCATGTTTTATTTAAGTATTTTTATTATTCACATTAATATAATGTTCATACAAAAATTATTATTCATCAGAATGTAACTTCAATTAGTGAAACATTTTTTCCCTTAAATAAAAAGTCCTTATTTATTCTTAATTAGTTCTTACTAATTTACTATTTTTTATTAATGTTTTACTATTTCAGTTTTTCTATCAAGAATTGATATTAATTTTATTCACTGTATCAATTCTTCAGTGGTTGCAAAATCATAAAATTTTAATTGTTTTGTTTTCTAAATTGTTTCCCCTGAACTTTTCAAAATATATTCTAATTTTTCTTAATATGTCCAGTTGGAAGTTAGAACTGTGAACAAAATGTTGCAAAACATTGAATTAAACAAGCAGTAAAATCTGGACTTCATCTAGCTTTTAATAGATGATGATGGATTATTTGAGGCTTATGAAAAAGTCTTAACTTAATTCTTTTACATATATTATAACAATAACAATTAATGAAGCCTATTATGAGAATTTTTAAATTGTTAGTAAACGATTCAGAATTAGGGTAATAATTAAATTAAAAATACATGAGTCTTAGTAGCTATTAATTTAACAATACATATGGAAAATAAATTTTTTTTCACACACATACATACAATAAACTAGAATATTGCTTACAAATAATTTTGAATTCCTTAGCCAAGCAAATTAGTAAGTAATTTTTTAAGTTACTAAAACAGTCTAGAACAGGTAAAAAATTCTATAACAGTTGAGAACAGATGAAAGTTATTAAAAATTTTTTGCAAAGACCTTTATTGATATGAATTTCTCCTGATTTCAGCAATTTTCACCTAAAGGGTTTCTGGATTTCAGAATTTTTTTTTTCAAAGACTATTAAGAAAAAGTACTGAATAGGACTGGGCGATGTCTCAATTTCTACATCGTGATGCATCGCCTGAGTAAAATCACGATATTCCGATGCATCGCGATGTTACTTCTGTTACAAGTAGTAGCTCGTGGTTTATTCACTTTTCAGTTGCCAACAAAATTATCACTTTACTCTTTTAATTGATACATTTATTTAATGATATACTTTATTTAATTATTTTATGGGAGAGGACTTAAGAGTATCTGCAGTAGAGCATTAGATTGACTGTCACTGATTGCTACTGTAATCTGAATTTCTGTTGCTATTTTAGATCATTTATATAAAAAAAAAAAAATTTATGAAATAACACAAACATGTTACATAAAACAAACACATGGATTTTAAAAATGGGCTAAAATAAATTATGTATTTATAATTATATACATCAACTATTTTTCTGAAAGAAGAAGAAAAAAAAAGGAAAAAAATTACAATTATTTAACATTTACTTCTCAAAAGATTGTTAGTATTAATTTAAATCTGAATTCAGTGTTAAATCTCAAATTTTGATTGTTAAATTTGAATGTAAATACATATAAATATCAATATAACGAAATTATACTTAAAATAAACTAAAGCTGACAAAGCCAAAGATGTTTAATTTATCTAAACAAGTTGAACATGAAGGTTTTTTTTCCTTTAAAATGCATTTGACATAATTTTATTTAATTTTATTTTCATTTTATTTTACTTTATTTTATTTATTTATTTACTTTTCATTTATTTATTTTTTTAATTGCTTTTCGCCAAATAACGAAATTTTCATTATTTTTTACGGACAGTGTACGGAGGTTCCGCCGAAATTTTTTTTATAAAAGTATATATCCTCATAGGAAGAACATTCTGTATTTTTTTCAGATTTTTCGGAATATGCCTGTATGGAGACCTTCCTTGTAGGTTGGATTGGAACCGGCTTTTTCGCAAAAGATCGCCGTTTTTCTGCGCATGCACATTCCCTTACTGTGAATGTGAAAGTTCTGATTTCCACAAACCGGCAATCATGAGTTATGAAAGGAGTTATGCCTCTTCAGGTTTCTACACCGGTCTTACACCGGCATTAGACATCGGGAGAACCGATGTCTGGCGATCGGCGTGACGCATAGCGAAACTGAAGCACCGATGACTTAAATAATTTGTAAATTGATCCCCTTTCCTTATATAAGATTAGACGGCAAAAAAACCATTATTAATGCAGAGAATCGTTGTGCCAGTTTCAAAGTACTTCCTTTACTGTTTGAGCAGCAAATAGAAATAATGATTAAAACAAAAAGAAACAAAAGCAAAATCCCCTTATTTTACTTACAATTTAAAAAATAATTGGTATCTTTGTTGCTAATCGGACGAATTTTATCAAATTTTCAGCAAGTTGTAATCGTAATGAATTAAGCTGCGTATTAATTTTTCATTAAAATATAATAAGTTCTGAGAAAATTATAGTCCTTACAAAAATAGCTCACTGTTAGAAAAAAGGGGGGAAACATGTATGATCTGCGGTTTGTTTATTTATTTCAGAGAAGTCCGACGATAAGAGAATCAGATAAGCTTTCCATCCACTGATGTTTTCTTTTGCAATTCAAAAAGAAAAAGAAAAGAAAAGCAATTGCATAGAATTAAAGATAAGAGCATTTCTTTGAAATATTTTAAACCGGAACAATGTTTGTCATAATTTCACGAACCGGAACATCGTTCAGTTGAATTCAGACTCTTTTCTCTGGGATGGACTTAAGTGGCTCCGGGGGGGGGGGGGGGAAAGCTTTATAGCGTTTCGGGAAGGCAATCTTATTTTTTGATCGTTGAAAATGCAAAATTTCAAATTGTTTTCCGAAGGGGACATTTCATTGCTCCGAGGAGGGGGGGGGGATGTGCATTATCATTATCATTAAAAAGTAGCTAAATTAGAAGTTTCTTACCAAAGATGAAGTAATATTTAGAAAATCGTAATCAGTAATAAAAGGAAGTATTTCTTACTAAAACTAACAGCGTCAATTGCTATTTAAATTTGTTATGTCATGTTATGTTTAACTTGTTAGTTTATTAAATTTTGTTTAACATGACATACCTGTGTTTTTATCATCCCCAAGTCAAAACAATGTTTTGAAAAGTACGCACGGCGCCATTGATTCAATCGTCGTTCTGAAGTAAATAGAGTGATCCTGTAAAGTTAGTTCTACTGTGATTTTGGATCACTGTGAATCGCCGTTCACGGCCTTGCCGAGGTCGATGTTTGACGTCATAGTTAATGAGCCAATGGCGCTTGGCGTACGTAGTTTTTCTTTTGATATTTTCAGAGGTTTTTCTCCTCGGATAGTGGCAACATGGACTTTGTGGAAAATATGTAAATATTCAAGAACAGATTTGTATAAAACGAAGAGATGCAGTTTTGTTCTTTGCCCATATTTTCGTTATGAATGTTTGAAGAAAGTTTGTCTTTTTTTGATAGCAGCTGGTCTGTCTATGCCTTGTCATGACGGCATATAGTTAGTTGAAGTATGATGCTGCTTGAGTTTTAAGACTTTAATTATTTATGTTTTTAACTTTTTATTTTTCGGCATAGTTTGCTGAAGTTTTTGCTGTATAATTATGTTTCTTCATTAAAGTTTGTTGTTGTTGAAATTTACGCCTTTTCAATAAGTCTTCCACAATTACATTTCCACAACATTCAGATTCCACTGCGTAATTTAGATTGAATCTATATCAGTGGGTTATGGGCCCAGGCTCGTAACCCCGAAGATTGTTTATTATGGAAATGTGGAAGTGAAGATAGTTGTGGTTCCTGTTTTTCCCAAGGACTTTACCGATGTTGCTGCATGGAACTTTTGTTTGCCGACGTTGCCGTTCAGAAAGTTAGTGTTGCTGCATAGAACTGTTTTTTTTTCCGAAGTTTGTGTTGCCGTCAATAAAAGAAGGGGGCTGATGGAAATTAATCAAAATATCACCCTGCTGACCGGCGCCAATTGGGAAGTTTGGAAACATGAAGTAAAGGTTCTCCTGCTCCACTACAATGCTTGGGAATTTATTGAGAAGTCTGAGGAAGTTACGACTGGCACACCGGTAAACAATGACGGTAAAGAAGTTCCTGCTGCTACAGAAGTTTCTGCTACTGTGACTGACTTGACTTGGAGAGAAAAGCAAGATATAAATCTAAGGAAGAACCGTGCTTATACCATTATCTACCAGTCATTGAGCAATGAATTCAAGCCCCTGGTTTCAAGTACAACAGATGGTGCAACAGCTTGGAGAATTTTACATGAACATTTTCAGCCCACTACCCGAGCAAGGATAATCCAGCTCCTTGATGTTTTTTTTAATACCAGATATACACCTGGAGAGGATCTAGGACTTTTTTTGTGCCGAGTTAAACAGGCAGCAGAGCGTCTTCGTGAAGTGGGACATGAGCTACAACCGTTGTATCAAGGCTACCAGCTAATCAGGAGTCTACCAGAGGAATTCCAGGCGACTGTCCAGGCTATTTACCGCTGGAGTGATGCTGAGTTTGTGCCTGATAAGATTGAGGCTGAGTTGCTACTGGAAGAAAACCGGCTGAAGTTGTCCCAGAGAGACCTTGCCAATGTTGCTTTTGCCAGCGAATCGTCTGTGAAATTTTCTCCAGGTAAATTTAAATCCAAGGGTTTTGAAAAAAGTAAAATTGGCCCTTGTTATTTTTGTAAAAATTATGGCCATTTAATTTCTAATTGTAAATTTAAAATGAGTAAATTTAGTAATGAAGTTAATGATAAAATTAAATTTGATAATTCCAGAACTAATTTTGATAATTCTAAAAGTAAATTTGACAGTTCTAAAAGTAAATTTGATAATTCTAGAAGTAATTTTGATAATGTTAAAAGTAATTTTAATAAGTCTAAGAGTTCTAAAACTAATTTTAAAAGTAAAAATAAAAAATTTTCAGGGCCTTTGGAAACAAGTAATGTTGAATGTAAACATCTTTTTAACTGTACCTTTTCTGAACTGGAATGTAGTTTAATTGAAATTTCTCCCGAACTGTGCGAGGCGAACTCATCAGATCTGGGCTTCGGTAATACCCAATGGGTTTTTGACACTGCCGCTACAGCGCATTTTTGTAGCAATCGAAATTTATTTTTCACTTTTGAGCCAGTATCTGACTTGCACATGTCTCTCGCAGTTGGGGAGAAAGAATGTCCAGTTGAAGGTAAAGGAACAGTTCAGTTTTTGATACGTTGCAAAAATGGTAAATTTAATCGTATTATTTTAAAAGATGTTTTATATAATCCTAACTTGAGAAGAAATTTATTGTCTGGTGTTAAACTTGAAAGGTTGGGGATAAATTTTGTGGGCAAAAATGGAAAAGTACATGTTTTTGATAAAGAAGGAAACGAGCTTTTTTATGCTTTACGTAAAAATGATTTATATTTTTTAAAGCCATCTAAATATGTAACTAAGAGTAATGAAAATAACAATCAGGTCAACTTTTCAGCTAATCAAGTAGATAAATTTAATGTAAACGAATTATGGCATGATAGATTTTGCCACATTAACAGTGAATATTTGGTAAACACCAGTAAACTGAATTGTGTTAATGGTCTCCCAGAGCTGTCAAAGTTGACTGATGATTGTATTTCATGTAAATTGGCTAAATCAAAAAGAGTTTCCTTTAAACCAATAGGTCAAATTCGTTCTAATGTTCCTCTCCAGCTGCTGCATATGGATCTTTGTGGCCCTTTACCTGTTTCATCTCATGGAGGAAGTCGGTATTTTTTATCTATTATTGATGATTTCTCTAGAAAAGTAACTGTTTTTGCCCTTAAAAATAAATCTGACACTTTTGAGACTTTTCTTAGATTTCAAAAAAGAGCCGAAAGGTTCTTGGACAAGAAAATAGTCTCTGTTAGGACAGATGGGGGGCTAGAATTTTGTAATGAAGAGTTTGATAAATTTCTAGAAAATCAGGGCATTTCCCATGAAAGAACGAACCCGTATTCTCCTGAGATGAACGGGACTGCGGAACGTTTTAATTTAACCGCCCTTGATGGTGTCAAAACTCTTTTAAATTCAAGTGGCTTATCACAGAAATTTTGGGCTGAAGCCTTGTTATGTTTCACATATGTTTGGAACAGGGTTTGTCACAAGGGATTTAAGAAAACTCCTATGGAATTATATTCTGGTAGAAAGCCGTCAGTTGCTCATCTAAAGAAATTTGGCTGTTTAGCCTATGTAGGTATACCGAAACAGAAAAGGAAAAAGCTCGATAACAGAGCCAAACTTGGAATTATGTGCGGTTATGCACAATTAACAAAGGGGTACCGTATTTGGGTTTTAGATGAGCAACGTATAATTGAAACAATAAATGTAAGATTTGACGAAAGTAAAAGGGGGGTTGACATAATAAATTCAAAACAAAATTTTCGGTCTTTTTCTTGTTTAAATTTCCCAGCAGATGGTGATATCTTTCCTATGATTGATGACCTAATCGAGTCAGAAAGTAGAAGTGATAGCCCATCTAAAACAAAAGTTCAAATCAGTCCTGTTGAAACTAGTCAAAATTTAAATGATACAGATCAAATTCCTTGCAAATCCATTAATTGGGTTAGGTCTGCTGTTCCTAGAAAAAATGAGCCCAGGACTGATATTTACTATGGAATTGAGGGAACTAAAGTTAGATTAAGATCTTTAAATGATACAATTAAATACTGTGCGGATAACAATATAAAATATGATTATGATTTTTTTGATTTTAGTAAGCATAATACTCAAACAGGTAAAGTTTCAAATTTTTCAAATTCTGAAGTAAATTTAATTGAAATAAAAATCCCTAAAAACTACAAGGAGGCTTTAAAAACACCCGAAGCATCAGAGTGGAAAGAAGCAATGAAACAAGAAATGCAGGTCATGTATGACCGCAAAGTGTGGGACCTTGTTGAACCACCTAAAGATGCTCAGATTTTAGGAAATCGATGGGTTTACACAATTAAGAAAAACGAAAAAGATGAAATTGTAAGATTTAAAGCGCGCCTTGTTGCACAGGGATTTAGTCAAATAAAAGGTTTAAGTTATGAAGAGGTATTTAGTCCGGTTGTAAGTTTTTCAATTATAAGACTGTTTTTCACAATTTTTGTATGTCTTTTTAAATGGTTAAATGTACAAATAGATATCAATAATGCTTATTTATATGCAGATTTAGATAAAGTAATTTATATGCAGCAGCCGGAGGGTTTCATTGGTGATGAAAGTAAAGTTTGTAAATTGAATAAATCTCTATATGGCCTCCACCAAAGTGGTAGGCAATGGTTTTTTGAAATAGATGATGTACTTTTAAAATTGAATTTTTGTAAGCTCAACTGGTGTAACTGTGTTTATGTATATGAAAATAAACTTGTACTTTTATTGTATGTAGATGACATAGTAATATTTGGAAAAACAGAAAAGGATTTAGAGCTTGGAATAAACCTGTTAAAGAAATTTTTCAACCTGAAAATTTTAGGAAAAACAAAGAAGCTCTTGGGTATTGAGTTCGAGGAAACAAATGATAAGTTGTATATTCATCAAAGTTCTTACATTGAAAAAGTCTGTAGCTTGTATTTAAAATATAATTTTCCTATGAGTAATGTACCAATACCTAAGGGGTTAGTTTTGTCTAAGATGGACTCTCCTAGTAATCAAACTGAAATGGATGAAATGTCTAAATTTCCTTACAGAAATTTAATAGGTTGTTTAAATTTCATTGCTGGTCGTACTCGACCTGATATTATGTATGCTGTAAATTTGTTATCTCAATTCCAAGCAAATCCAGGTATGAAACACTGGCAAAGTTTACTGAGATTACTTGGCTACTTACAATATACTAAAAACTTTAAACTAGAATTGTCTAAAGTCAATAATTTAAAACTTTCTTGTTACTCTGACTCTGATTTTGCAGCTAATAGAGATGATCGTGTTTCCATAGGAGGTTTTATTTTGTTTTTAGATAAGTCACCAATTTCCTGGAAAACTTTTAAACAAAAATGTATCAGCCTCTCAACTATGGAAGCCGAGTATGTAACCCTCACTGAAGCTGCAAAAGAATTAATATGGATAAAAAATGTTTTAGAAAATGAAAGTTTGAATTTAAATTTAACAGAAAGTTTATTATTTTGTGATAATCAAGCTGCAATAGCCTTTTCAAATTCCCCTGTAGAAAATCAAAGAACTAAACATATTCATATTAAATATTTGTTTTTAAGAAATCTAGTCTATGATAAAATGTTTAAATTAAAGTATATCTCAAGTAAACTAAATTTAGCCGATCCTTTCACTAAACCTCAGGTCAGAGAGCAGTTAATGAAATTTTGTAGAGAAATTTTTGAAATCTAAATTATATTACATCTTGGTCACTCTCTTCCTTGCCATGTCTTTGACATGACATTGAGGAGACTGATATTTTTTTTGGAAATTTAAATTTTTTTGTAAGTTAGAATTTTGGGGGGTAAATAATTTATACATTTTCGGTCACTTTGGTCAGTACTTTGCCGGTGAATCTGAAAAGTTTTTCCCCGACTTGGTAGTGATTAGACAGACTTCTTTTTTGAATTAAGTATGTATTTTTGAAGTTTAAATATTTTGAAATATTTGTATATGTCTGTCTATTTTAAGTTTTGTAAAACCTTGGGGATGCTAAAAAGGGGGCTGTTTGTTATGTCATGTTATGTTTAACTTGTTAGTTTATTAAATTTTGTTTAACATGACATACCTGTGTTTTTATCATCCCCAAGTCAAAACAATGTTTTGAAAAGTACGCACGGCGCCATTGATTCAATCGTCGTTCTGAAGTAAATAGAGTGATCCTGTAAAGTTAGTTCTACTGTGATTTTGGATCACTGTGAATCGCCGTTCACGGCCTTGCCGAGGTCGATGTTTGACGTCATAGTTAATGAGCCAATGGCGCTTGGCGTACGTAGTTTTTCTTTTGATATTTTCAGAGGTTTTTCTCCTCGGATAGTGGCAACATGGACTTTGTGGAAAATATGTAAATATTCAAGAACAGATTTGTATAAAACGAAGAGATGCAGTTTTGTTCTTTGCCCATATTTTCGTTATGAATGTTTGAAGAAAGTTTGTCTTTTTTTGATAGCAGCTGGTCTGTCTATGCCTTGTCATGACGGCATATAGTTAGTTGAAGTATGATGCTGCTTGAGTTTTAAGACTTTAATTATTTATGTTTTTAACTTTTTATTTTTCGGCATAGTTTGCTGAAGTTTTTGCTGTATAATTATGTTTCTTCATTAAAGTTTGTTGTTGTTGAAATTTACGCCTTTTCAATAAGTCTTCCACAATTACATTTCCACAACATTCAGATTCCACTGCGTAATTTAGATTGAATCTATATCAAAATTATTATATTGATTACAACAGCTTTGGAATAACAAAAGTAATTTACTGGAAAAATGTACATTTGACATAAGACATCGCCGAATTTTCCCATATGCACATCATGATCAAAATACTGCCCGCTAATCATAAAAAAAACAGACTTGTAATCGAGAATGTGATTTGATTGTCATCCAATTTAGATAACACCGATCAGCGCCGTGCGAAAGGGAGGGGGGGGGCGAAGGGGGCGGTCTTTTTTATTCGCACGTCCCTGACACCGATGTCTAAAGTAACGGGGAAAAGTTCGATCGCGAACTTTGTACTTGCGATAGGTCACTCGTCCGATGTCCGATGCTTACGAGACATCGTAGCAGAAACCAGTTACGTTACGCGCCGCTATCTCCGTATTAGGAATGTTTCATGAGAGGGTTTGAAGATCGTGTGAGAAAACCGGTTTTACTCATCATCGATGCAATCTTCGTATGAGTGATGATACTTCATGCGAGCGTTGGAAGATCGGAGGTGAAACCGGTCTTACACATCGGTCTCATTCATCATCGATCTGGTATGATGCATCGTAAGGCCCGATGCATCGCTAAAAGAAAGATCCGGAAACCGGTGTGACGATTTACGATTTAAATCGATATTTCGCGATGTATCGATGTATCGCCCAGTCCTAGTACTGAATAATGGAAATCCAGAAAGTGACTTTAAGTTTTTAAATCCTGAAGAGAACCTTTAGTTTGTGCTGATGCACACAATGAAAGCAAATCATGAGCTTTTATTTTACCATTCATATAATTTCAAGAATTTTTAAGTAATGATGCTAATATCAGGGATGTGGATGGTGGTAAATGTTGTATATCTTTTGCAAATGTTAAAAAGAAACTCTTTTTTACTTGATAAACAAAACTCAAAATGAGTTCAAGTTGAATGACACATTCACCTTGCATTAAAATAACTATAAATAAAACTGTTTACTAAAAAGGTGTATAAAAATTTCTAAAAATATTCCATTTCAAAATTAACTGATCTTTAAAAACTTAAAAATCATATGTTAACAGAAAAGATGATTCCTGAGATTTTTCGATTGGAAACACAATCATTTTCAAAGGATAGTTTTGCTTAGATCTCACATTCACTGTGATATTTATAAAACGATCTGAAAAAAGAATTGATCTATTACTTATTCAGAGTGTCCATTAAATTATTATACTACCTGTATTTCAAATAAAACTATAGTTTATTCTGTTGAGAAATATCTGCTGCATATAGTGCATACCTTTTGTTTTTTTTACAACTACAGCCCTGGTTAATAAAATACTCCTGGTATTTAAGAGATGTTAACTGTACTATAAATGTTACCAATACAGTAAATTAGAAAAGAGGAGGTTATAATGGTTAGACGTAAACAAAGTGGTAGTTGTATTTTAGAAGTGCCTGCTCTGATAACTTAGATGTAATCAGATTTATATAAGTAATATCTTATTTTATTTGTATTCTTTCCTAGTGACCTTGAAAATTTGAGAAGAATTCAACGAAGAAGTCCTTTTGAAGATAATCCACCAATCTATGTTTATCTACGGCGTGATGTTGAGCAGAAGTAAAGCATCTTGAATTAGTCCTTGTATATTTTAGTGTAATATGCAAGTAACCACCTTAGTTGCTTTTTTATATATTTATATTAAAAATTGAATCTAGATTATTTTGCCTTAAGGAACTATTAATATTTTTATATTAAGTGATTTCTTAACTGTAAAATTGTTCAAATTTGAATGTGTCTAAATTTAAAAAATGAATGATTGATTTTTTGCAATGAGGAAAATATATTGTCAAGAGAGTTTTTCACTAATGTCTTGTACATTCTATGCCAGTGGAATGAATCTGTTGTGGATTCTCATCATCAGTAGGGAGAATCTATCAATGGAATGAAAAGAGATTGCATCTTTAATCAGTATGTTTTCTTCATTGTTGTATAATTACTAAGTGGTAAGAAATGTGCAAGGAGGTTAAATTTTCAAAGATGAATTAATAAATGACTAATTAACTTTTAAACCAGACTTCCATTTTTTTATATTTATTATTATTATTTTTTTTTACTTACAATGATTACTAGTGTAAAAACTTCTGCTCAGAAAAAAATGTATACAGGTGTTTCATAAAAGATGAGCAGAACTTTAAGAGGTGATAGTACACATCCAAATAAATGATTTTCATCAAAGAATGCATAGTTGAAATTAAAATGCAAAGGTGCTGGAAGGAAATGAAGGTGATGTACAAGACAAATGCACACAAAGAATGCTTAAATAACAAAAGCAAGGTGGGAAACCATTTTCCGTACACTGTTGAGCCTCTGAGCCATTTCCACATGCATTTCCATAGATAAGATGTATACCAGACTTGTCCCTATTGTGAATAGAAAAGTCTTCTTAAAAATGCCATAAAAAATACATAAATTTGCTAGTCCTTTTAAAGATCTGAGTCTTTCTTTGTCAGGCGCAATGAAGATGTGTATCTACTATAAAAGTAGCCGCACAACTGAAATGAAAGACGAAAGGAAAGGAAACAAGCTGAATGAACAGCCAATCATGGAAGAGTATAATCAAAATAGACACAGTGTAGAAAGGTAATGAGGAAGCATATTGGTATATATATACATATATATATATATACGTAAGTCTAATACTAATTATTGCAAAAAGTTAATTATATACTAGTGCTGAAAAGGTTTTTCCAAGCTACAAAGAGCATTTTAAAATCGGATTTATCAATAATAATGACTTCGTGATAAAGATAAATAGCTAAATTTTCAAGAAAATATAACTCAGAGATACTATTGACATTAAAAATAATTTTAACATTTTAAAAATTAAAACTATGGCCAGAATCCCGAGAGTCTTTGGCAATAGAAGATTTTGAGATTTCTTTTAGCTTGATCAATATAAGTTAAATTCTAGCCATTACAAGGAACATTATAAATTTCCCATTTTTGAAGGTCGGGAATAGGATGAAAGGGAATTTGAATTTATTGACAGGTTTAAAGATAATGTTAAATTCGAAATATCGTAAATGTTAGCTAATTTGAAACAAAAAGGGGGGATAAAAGGGGTAGACAACCAAATTATCAGGTTTATTTTTAACAGAATTGGAGAGAGTAAATTTATTAGGTGGTCTATTCAATTTGTTTACAGCATTATTGGTTAAAGATGGATTGACACCTCTTTTGATAACAACAGCTTTTAAGTAATTCAGTTCATCCTTAAGGGATGCAGAATCTGAACAAATTTTGAGAGCACAATTTACATTCATATTTAAAAAAAACACAAATTTTTTGGTTGACAGGATGTTTTGAGAGAACATGAAGTGGATAGGAGACAGAAATAGATTTCCTATAAATACAAGTTTTGAAAAAAGAATCGCATTTGGTAATTAAAATATCACAGAAAGGGAGTTTATTAAAATTTGCTTCCTCAAAAGTAAATTGAATATGTAGGTTGATAGAATTGACAGTTTGGTGGAACTATCAAAAGGATTATCAATTAAAACAAAAGTATTGATGATATAAAACACCCAACATTTAAAATTAATCAGATTTAATAATGTTTCTTCAAAATAATGCATATAGATGTTACAAAGAATTAGAGATAAAGGATTACCCATACTTATGCCATCTGATTGTTTGAAAAAATTATCAAATTGAAAAGTACTTTGTTATGCAAATTTTAGTTAAATTTACAAAATCTTGTACTTCAATATCAGGGAAATTAAATTCACATAATCTTGTTTAAAGCAAGACAGAGTGCCTTCAATTGGGACATAAGAAGAATTTTAAGAAGTTTTTCTGTTCATATTGATTCACACCAGTTTCAACTTATTTTCTTTTCCCTTTTTGTAAAGGGATCTTCTAATATGTTCCTATTGGGATTGACAGTTATGCACTCAGATCAGTGGTTTTTGTGTATTAATTGAGGTGAAATTTTATATATGAGTTCTTCCCCTTGTCACATTTGCGTGCTATTATTGTTGGTGTGTTCTCCTGATAACTCACAAGTGGAATAGAGCATTAATGTTTGCATAAAACAAGTTTCCAAATGCATCAGCACCTTTGTGTTTTATTTCTGCCCATGCATTCTTTGATAAAAGTTGTTTGTTTGGATGTGTACTATCACCATTTAAAATTTTGTCCATTTTTTGTGAAATACCCGACCCTGTATTTAGAGTCAGCTAAAAATAATAATGTAAATATGGTGAATATTTTAAATATGAAAACTGCATATTTATTTTTTATTTACATTTGTAAATTATAACAGTTTATAGTTTTATATGACTGTATATGCAGACATTAAGGGTGTATTCAAAAAACGCTTTTCCATCTTCAACAGCTCAAAATTTTCTGATACAATTTTGGACACATTTTTAAAAGTAGAAACATGAAACTTGCTGAGGAGATTTTGGAAGAAAAGTATAAGATGCTGTGTGATGTCATTTTGCGCTTAATTCATTAGAATTTGATTTATAAACAATTATCTTCTCAGTATGACCCTTTTTTTTCGTTCCCAGATCTCCTTCTTCAGAAAAATCGGTTCAAAATGCCATTTTTGAATGCTTTTTTGCAATATTTTCTGCATTTATCAAAGAACCGACAATTACGGCACCTTGAGTACTTTCTGAATAAGACAATTTGCCAGTTTGATGCACTTGAGAGCAAAAATGAATTTAAAAATAAATCGGAAAATAAGCAGTTTGAATCGAAATACACCCTTAAAAAAATATTATTGTGCTAATGTTAATAAAAAATTTATTTCCTTCTCTATACATGAAAATCACACACTGTCAGCAGCACCATTAGTTCAAAATTTTTTATACAATACTTGTAATAATGTATGTACCTTAAGTCATATGACACACATTCTTATTGCTTTTAAATTTGTCCCAATCTCTGTTATTTGTCTGCGGTTAAGACCTATAATGTATGTGTTACCTCTTAAAGAAGTCATGAAGTTTTGAAAAGTTAGGCACTAATGTTGAAAATCAGAAAGAAAATGTGATGTTAATGTCACCTTAAGAATATAAAACTTTTCTCTTCTGTTGTCAAAAAGCTTTACTTACATATTCTTATTTATTTTTCTTATGCCATTGTATTTTACATTATTTTGCATATTTTGCTTATGTCATTGTTTGGTCAGTGTAATGATTTGCAGTGATAGTAAACAAAACAAAAAAAAAATATTTTTATAAATTATCAAACAAAAAGAATTATATAAAAATGAAGTTTCTCTTTATATGCTACATTTTCTCACCATAATTCAATTACAGACTGTAAATTATATTCAAATTTGATCTAATTTGACTAAGAAAGAAGTCATTGAGATTGTAGAAAGTAGGGTATGAAGTCTTATTTTTCAATTAAGAAACTGAAAAAAACAAGACCTGCAGTCAAAATGTTTTGCTTTTAAATTTACTCAGATGTTTCCCTTCGGTTTAAAGAACATCAGTGTGTTGCTTTGTAGAAAAGAGCATGTTTCAGGTTAATGAAGATGTGCTTTAGGTTCTATATTACTTATTCTGATTTTTAAAGGTATATTCAGCCAAAGAAAGATAAACAGAGTGAAAAAACTTCTTATATATTTTATCATAAAGTTGTCACAGGAGAAAAAATCGAACTATCCATGCAAGTGGATATCATGTCTTTCATTTTAAATAAATAAATTAAAAGCATATGAAGGAGGGGAGGGATCATCTTAACAATAAAATTGTGTTAAACTCTGAAATTTTCAATATGAATACCAAATTTTGTATTCATTTGGCTTTTTTAGGTAATTTTTACCATAGAATACCAAACTGTTAGGCACTTGGTTACATATTTTAGCTATTGTGCAAATTTAAAGTTAGGAACCCATAATGTTCAATTCATTTATAAAGCAGGTAGTTTTTAAAGCTTAGCTGAATGAGCTTTAAATTCTGATTTAAAAGTTCCAAAATTAGTCTTTTAATTTTATTTCTTTAACAAATTATTTTAATCTATAAATAAGTAAGGCCTATTTAAAGATTCTAAAAATATATTTCTGTTTAAAAATGTAAATTAATATTCATACTTGTTTTTAAAAAATTATAATTAGTTAAAAAAATCTATGGCTTTCTTTTTGCAGAAATCTTATCTTAGTCTTTTTTTAAAACTTCAAATACGTGTAACTAAAATGACAGCTTATTCTTGTCATGTCAAAACTAAGTACTTTTAAAATGTCAGAGTTTGGTTCAATTTTATTATAAAGACAACATTTTAAACTTCTCTTTATAACATAAATTGAAAGACAACTTAATTTTTAGTCACATTCTTGTTTTGTTTGTCACAGTGTGAAGATTAAAATGTATTGGCTTTTTTTGCTCCCTTCCCCTTTATTTTCGGCCGACTGTACTTTTAATATTTTAAAATCAAGGTACACTTTTCTACATATTACAATAAATCAGATTTCAATATGCAAAGTGCAGTCTACCCCCCCCCCCACACACACACACATACATATGTTTTTTAAAAGACACTTTTTGATTCCTAAATAGAATTTTAATGTTCAAAAGATTGGACACTTTTTTAACGGTGTGTCAAGAGCAGACATCTGAATATTTTGTATCTTTGATAGCATCCAGAATTCTTTCTCTTATTTACATGCCATCTTAAAAGTGGTGATACTTGACAGTATGCTTGACAGCAAAAATTGCTGGTAGTATAGTGAACTCTGTTAAATCTATGTAATTTTGAATTGGAAGTTTGATAGATTATATATAATTATTTTGTTTTACATGTATTTTCTTTCAGTCTAATTATGAATTAGTAATATATGCTTGAAAATAAAATTGTAAAAGAAAATATAGTGCAAGAGTAATTTAAACAGAATATGCAAATTCTACTGATTATATCAGTTTTTAAACATTGGATGAATGGTAATTTAAATTTTGGTTTATGATGAATATTTTTATCTCTATTTTAGAAATAATATCTCTTGTGAGATAAAATGTAAATGAAATCATCTGCTGATGCACTGAATACAAAAACTTTACAAATAAACACTAACTTTGGGCTAATTCAATTACTGTAGAATTGTACTTTTCAAATCAACTAATTCTTTCAGTGATTCAAAGTTTTAAACTTAAGATCTTTTAATATTAATGTTTGGTTGTCTTTTTTCTTATCAAAAATTAGCCTGATATATGCAATATGTGAAACACATCTAAATTCTTAAAACTCAGTTTTGCAATTTGGAAAATTAATAATTGATGAAACTAAATTTGTTCTAGGGCCTAAATGTATCTCATGATTTTCATTGTTTATATTCCATTTTTTAATATTTTGAGATTGTTGGCTGCATGTGTTACATTTGGATAAACTTTACATCATTCTTTTTTTCAAAATTCTATATTCATTTAAATAATGCTTGCTGTATTACCTCAATTTCATTTTATTGACTTTTTACATGTTAAAGGATTCTTTTGCTATAGATCTATTGAAGTCTGGGGGAGCCAAGAAGCTCTGCAGCGTGAGATTAAAAAACGTCAAGAAGAAGAACAGATTCACAGAGACAGTAAGTATCATTTTAATTGTTTATATGATTTTGACTTTTCTACTGACAACAGACTGGTCAATATTCAATGTTTTTTCCAATTCTTGTTACATTTGTGTGTTTTCTTCATGCAATAATGCTTGAAATTTTTCATCTTCTAATTTCTTTGGTCTACCTTCATATTCTGTTTCTTCAGCATCAAATAAATATTCTTTAAATTTGTTGAACCTCTTTTTTATACATACTACTATTAGAAAAAGCATGTTCATTGTAAGCTTTTACAAGTAAACAATGACTTTCAGCAGTGCTTTTCTTCAAATTATAAAAGTATAACAAAACTTTCTGCAAATGAGGATTGCTTGGCACATAACTGCCCGTTTTAAATTGAATAAAAAACTCTACTTCAATTAAATGTCATATACAAAATTTTGAAGGTTATGAAGAGACTTTTCAAAAGTATGTATTAACAGATTCACACATTACATATAAGAACACTTACGCCATCTTATTATATAAACAAAACTTGTTTATGCATATACACAATACTATTATGAAATTATATGGTTGTCCTTGTCTCATTAATGAACAGCGATTTTCTTGCAGTTATTATATTGTAAGCATGCATAATCTTTAAGTGACTTGTATATGTGTGTATATATATATATATGTGTACATATGTATGTGTATATATATATATATATATATATATACACGCACGCAGTGGAACCCCAATTTAAAACTAAGTTTAAATTAAATGAAACATAAAATAGAAAATAAATCATTTGTATGTAATTAACCTATTCTGTTATTTTGATAAAAAATCAAAACTTGCATGATTTTGCTATAAAAAAGTGAGATTTTGGTTTGAAAATTTCTTTTAAATTGCAAAACTGTGCTTTGATTTATAAAGGAGATTATTTTGTGGTTCTCCAACTGCATTTTCTTATCCATTTGCTGCTAAAAATCCTGAAAAATAACTTCTGCCATTAGAGATTTTCTATTTAGCTTTGTAACTTTTGGGAAAAGTTTTAATGTTTTCAAAAACACAAGGTTTTTTAGCATAGCCAGTAACATGTGTAGTTAGTTTTTCTCTACCATAAGCATTACAACACAGTAGAATGATTACATTCTTTTGACATATTTCCTACATTACATAATTGTCCTTTTACTGCACATGTCATATCTGAAAGAAGATTGAAAAAAAAAATGCATGTTTCTAAAAGCATTAACATAATTTTGTAGAGTATAATTTTCTGCCAGAAATGGTAGTGCAACAATTTTGCAATCATCATCTATGGCTTGATTGACTCTTGCAGATTCACCACACTCTGATCTGTATGTAAAGTTTTTTCTCTTTTTGAATATGAAAATCCTGTTATAGGTAATCTAAAAGAAATTTCTATAGCTTTTTCTTTTAATATCTTTCCATTAACACGAATATATGCGGAATGTGCTTGGAGAAGCTATTAATTTAAGACTTTTTTTCAGTATATGGAAAAGCTGTTAAGATTTTAATCATTTTTGCAGTATTTATTAGTGTAACTGATTTTGTTTTAACAAAATCTTGCTGGTTAAAAATTGTTTTAAGTGTAGATGTTGTAAGACAAGAAAATTTGCAGTTTTATAGTATGTGGTCCCTATTAATATAAAATAGTGCTAAAGTATTTTTCCTTACTAATTGAATATTTTCAACTGAACAAAAAAAATTTCCAAGCTGAGAATAAAAGGTAAATATTCAAATTGTATGATAATTTTACCAATCAGTTTGATTGTGTTAAAATAATTTTCCTTAGTAATTATTCACAATTTTTTTTGTCTGCTGTTTGACATTATCAATATCCTGAAAGTGTGTATGTTAAAGTGGGATGAAAAGAATTTTACCATTGATTAATAACTGGATTCTTCACAACAGGGCAAAATCCAGAAAACTCTTATTGGATGAAATATGTGAAAATCTACTCAAGTGCAAGATTACAATTAGCTGAGCCGATTATAATGTATATTTTGACACAAATACTTATGGACTGTCTTCAGATAAATTATTGCTCATTAAAAAAATTCTATGACATAATCAATGAAAATTGACTACATTATATCAAGAAAAAATTAATCAGATATGAGAATGGTAAAATTTAATTTGTTACATTTAAAGTATTTTCTGCCAAAGTCATTCTCTATATTGAACTGTCAGCAGTTTTCCCCCCATCTCTAGAGAAATCTCTCTCCCCCATCTCTCCATGAAAGAGTACTGAGAAAAGAAAGTATCATTGAATGATGAAACCAAGTATGAAACAAATCATTTACTTTTTATGAATTTGGAAAAATATGATATGAAAACTGTATAGAAGTATTAGAAAATCATGGAATATATATTACAAAACCAAAGTCTTATCTTGAAGGATGCATTAAAATTCTAATGACATTTTAACTAAAGTATTGTAATGATATAATGATCAGTCTGTTTAAAATTTGTGCAATTGCTCAAAATTTACAACACAAAAATATTGTACACATATTTACATATAAAATGTTGTAAAGGTTCATCTTTAGTTCAAAATAAAAGAAAGGATGGTATTTTAATTGGAATTAAAATGCCCTTTTTTTTTTACACTGGAGTGTAAATTTTTATACTAAAATTTTTGATTAAAACCCATTAACACTAAATGTAGAGAACCTGTCGACTTGATAGGATTCTAATTTTATAGTTGAAATCATCCAAAAATACACCTTTTTTGTACAGAGATATAAATTCAAAGATAATATGATGCACACACATATATATGTGGGAATAAAGGATGAAGTGTTCAACAATAAAAGATAATAAACTCAAGGATTTAATGAGCATGATATCCCAACTCGTGTGATGATGCATGGAAAAACGAGGTGTTCTATAGATTTCAGACATGGTGAGTTTGGTTGATTTTTAATACAAAGCTGAGGGAGGCTTGCTTATGATAATTATTATTCAGTTCTACAGTGATATTTCAATGTCACATATATATTTTATGTCTATTAAACCTTTTTTATCCTTTGAAAAATATTAGTTTTTCTTAAATCATAAGTTATTCACTTAAAATCCGACAAGTATATACAGGGTGTTTCTAAATTCATGGTACAAACTTTAAGGGGTGATAGTACACATCAAGACAAACAATATTAAATAGGAAACTAAGGGTCCCAAACGTCTTCCGAAGGAGATAGGCACCATTAAAGTTTAGGGTCCAAAAATTCAAATGATTATAAAAAACAAAAAAATTGGTCAATTCGTTTGCAGTTTTCACTAAAAATATTCTTTATGTCAGTATTGTCTTGAAAATAAGTTATAAAGATAAATTACAAAAAAATGCCGATAGAGGGCACTTTAGACTTTGGAGTAACGAACAATTATTTATAGTTACTTGTATAATGTAATTTAAGAGGTATAGACCTAGTAACAAATTTACAGAGCAAAAGAAATAAGTATAAAGTTGTTGTCTGACATATTCTTTGAAGTTTGTATTTTGAATTTCTCTCATTTAAGGAGAAAGAAAAGGGAAGGGGTATTTGTTCTTGGGTGTTCTGATATGTATGTGGTCAGCTTGTTTTTTGTAGCATGTAGGTGTAGAATCTATTTGATTTCTAGATGCGAGAAGTTTTCTTATATAAGTTTTAGCTTTTAAAGCAATAAAATTAAGAGGTGGAATTAAGATTCGATGTTTGTAATTCTTGCCAGTTCTGTCAAGCAATAAATTAGCAACAAGTGCTTAAGATAATTCTAGGGACCATTAATGGTTGAAATGTCAGTGCTATTTAAATATTATGTTTGTATCATTGCATCAGAGATGTGTAGTGGATTTTTAACCTTGGAAAATTTTTGGTTGGTGTTAGGTACCTTATGCTCTTCTATAAATTTTGGTCGCGAAGAAAAGTAGAGAGTTGTGTGAAAAAGTTATGTGACAGAGACAGTTTAGCCTGTTTTGTGAAAAGCTGACTTACAGGCCTTAAAAGAAGATCTGCATCCCAAACTTAAAAAATTACAAAATCTCCCTCTTGACTGTAGTGGCCTGGATCTTTTATGTGACTCAGTGGCTAATACACAGGGAGGAACAGTACATCTGAAAATGAAAGGCTCTCTCTCTCACTTTGATTTTGATGAGAACTCCCATCTACTGAAATACTAGTGAGACTATATAGTAATGGGAGCCTTCTCTCTTCTCTGGATATGTTCTTGAATTTGCTCATTGTGCAGAAGTGATCTGTTTGTTTGATGTAATCCTATCTCTTCTGATGATGACGAAAAGGAAGAGAAGAATATTTAGATAAGAATTTTATAATTGTTATATGTGAAATGTTATCTAATACAAAGTAATCATCTTAATCATTTTAAATACAAATTTTAAAAATTAACTTCATTAAAGTTATGTATATTGGATTGAAATGCTTTAAATTTTAAATAATTGTTTCTTATTCTTTTAAAGAAAGTACAAAGCCTAATTTAGCTTAAACATAGATATTTAATTATTTAACTCATAGTTATTGATTCATTGACTTAAAAATACCAGATAGAATGCAATGAAATTTTAACTTTAAAGTTTTAATAACCAAGTACTATTATTTGATTATTTGAATGCTTGTAAGAGAAATTAAATCACTTGAATATTTTAAATAATAACAATAGTAGTTACTAAGAGGTAAATGTTTATTTATGTCAGTGTATATATATATAACAAAGATAAATAAAAGGCAACCAGAGAAGAAAAACATAACTTTACAATAAAGTAAAACATAAAATCAAAAAATCTATAACGATAAAGATTTTTAGGATTTTTAATTGTTTGCTTTGGGGGTGGAAGAAATTTTAAAGTATTTATGCGATTTTTTTTTTTTTTTTTTTTTTTTTTTTTTTTTTTTTTTTAAGCAGGAGCCTATTAAAATGCAGAAGATTCTCACCTGTGTATTTACCTTCCTTACATTCTAAATTAATTATAAAAAACAATTTTTATTGAATTTTCTCTAGAATCTTGATAATATGGAGAGCTTACATTCAGGATTTTAAGGGCTGATTTTCATATAATTCTGTTTGCTAAATTACATTTTTTAAAATGTAGTGCAGTGTAATTTTAATACTTGTAGTGTGCTTCTTCTGATCACTGTTCCCAGGTTATTAAACCAACTAATTTTATGTGATAAGACTGTCAGTCCTGCTTACTGTAATGTGTGAAAATAAAGATAACCTGGATTTCATGTTTATTATAAACGTATGAATTATGTTATAGGTATCTTTGAAGTAAAGAGGATTTTAAAGGAATATACTCGTTCGTCTATGCACCAAGAAGAATTAAAGGTATCATTGTGGATATAACTTCTAATTTCTGTATGAATTTTTTTTTTCATTTTTCTGCGAATATATTTTCAAATGATTCTTTTCTGATTCAATATAATTGATATAATTTCTTATCATTTTTTAACTTAAGTCATATAAATGTTATTCTTTTTTTCTCAATTACTTAAATCTTATAAAGATTTAATAATAATAATAAAGATTTTTCATTATTCATGTTAAATAGAATATATGCATTTGGCATGCAAACAGATTCATTGCTACAGATGATGGACATATTGAGAACGCTTTCATTTTCTTATTGAAATAAATTGTACAATTATGGAAATAAAAAGGATACTCCCTTATTGACTCTGCTGCAAATCATCATATTAAAATGTAGCTGGTTTAATTGATTAGTAATAACATCCTCTAATTAATGCTATACTGAAATTTTCCTTAGAGGATTGGTTACATATAGAACTCATAACAAACTTTAAAATTTATGATATTATTACCTAACTTTGGATCATATTATGATTCTTTGATAAATTGTACTCTAGTATACTAAAAATAAGTTATTTGGTCAAGTAGTTTATCCTACAGGTTTAAAGTTTGAAACTCTTAATGTTAAATACTTTTTTAATCATGAGATATGTATTGTGAATAGATTTTTAACCACTTAACCGTCTGCCCCGAGATAAGTCGGGGGTAAAAGCACTATTTCCCCATACCCTTTGCTGGTTAAGTGGTTAAGCATAATTTAAAACTACTTGGCATAATGAGCTGTAATTTTAGAACTACAAGTTTAAAACTTTTAGAAATGGGTTAATGATTTAACAGCATAAGAATTTTTGTTTTTGAGCCAGGACCAAATAGTAACTAAGGAAGAGAAAAATGCTGTGGAACATGGAAAAACTCCTATTGTTAGCAATAAGTGTTTTTCATGTTCCATTAAGCCTATGATTTTTTCTTTCATGCTTTAAGCTTTTTTTTTTTTTTTTTTTTTTTTTTTGTATTGTAATTTTGTATTTTTTTGTATTGCTTTGACAATTGTAAGTGGTTTTTCATTGCATATGTCACTGTTTTCTGTAGTAAAATTTCTATAGATCTTTCTCTAAAACATTAAAAGTTTATTTAGTTTAATTTTTAGAGCTGGCATTGTCCAATTTTTAAAATATATTTTGCTTTATAATATTTGTTTAATTGTGATATGTTTGAATAGAAAAAGAAATATGATCACTAGAATGATTATAGAATTTTATATTACACTATTCTTAATTGTTACAGCAGTGTAGTACAGTAGACACCCTCAAATCTGCAACTGTCAAAACTTTGCACATAGTTTACAAATGTAAACAATGAAACTTTCATTTCAAATGTAGGGACAAAATTTGACTTTTATATTTTTATATCAGTTCTATATATATTTAGTGTGTAATTTTCAGTAATATTACTGAATTCATGCTCTTTCATGAAGGAAAAATAAATTTCTGAAAAAATTCTACATATTGTTATTATTACTGGTAATCACAATGTTTTTGCCAGATCTATTTATGCATTAATCAAGCTTTTTTTATTATTAAGTCTGGCTAAACCTGAAATACTTCCTTATTTTATGATTTTGATGTGAATTAATAGGGTTACCTTTATGAAGAAAGTTTCACTGAATAATTTAGGAAAAATGCATCTCATCTTTATAATGAATATTTAACTACACATTATTGATTATTTACATCACCTTTGTTTTTAATATTTTAATCATTTTAAATTATTTAATTTTTTATTATTTTAGTTTATTACCTTACTTAATTATTTTAATATTTTACTATATTGTAAGCATTCATCACACTTCTGGTTGCATTATTAATTACATTCAAATTATTGTTCAAAAAATGTGTACAAACCCATGTATACAAATCATCAAAATTCTAAAATCTATACAACCTCTGGTCCCAAGCTATGCTGATTTGAGGGAGTTTACTACATTTACATCTAAATGTAAATAACAGGGTGGCGATATCCTGATGCAATTGTACTGTTACAAGTGCTGTTGCAGGTGTGTCAGTTTAAAAGTCTGACTTGCAGCTGTATTGAAGTTCAGTCAAGAAGAAGCACTGTGAGAAAATAGCCTTGGATTTTTCTTGATATTGCCATAAATAATTAAAAGGATATGTTTTATTTAAGTAGCTATTTCAACAAACAAATGAAACAGGATTTTAGTGATAAAGTGATAATTTATGTTAAAATTGGTGTTACCAAAATATGGGCATAAATGTTTATATATCTCAACATTTTTTACTTAAATTATTAATTTTAGAAGAAATCATATTTATTAATCTCCAAAGGGATAAAAACTATCTACACTAATATACAATCATAATACAGGTTGATATTGGTCACTGTATTATTTGATGAAGTATAAATTTTATTAGTATAAGATAGTATTCTTATAGATTTTAGTTAAATATATATACATAAGTATAATATTATTTATTTATTCTAGCGCCAAGAAATGATTCTCAGAACATCTGGTCGAGTTGTGATGACTGCTGTGATAATGTAAGAAATTTATTAATAATTGTAACAAGTTATCAAAAAAAAAATTAAATGAACTGTAAACAAAACTTCTTTAATTGAAAAATTCCATAAAAAATAGCTAGTTGTTAGAAGAATGATCTTACAATATAGCACATCAGACAAATCACAAGGCCATCCTCAATATGTATGGAAAAAAACAGCAAGAAAATATTTAATTCTCCGATGACAATGAAAAGAGTAAAGAAAAAAAAAAATCAGTTGAGCCTTTTCATGCAAAAGTGATGTAGGTCATGTTTTTTCCGATACCCCAAAGCAAGAATTTTCTGAATGTGCTACAATGATTTCACATGAGGAAAATATCGTTAGTGTTAGTTATAAGCAAATGTCATTGAACTATTATTGATATGAATGCTTCTATGTATAGATGGATACGTTTGTATATAATCTATAAATGGAAAAATTCTTCAATTTTACTGACTTAATCTCTTTCATACAAGATCAATTAAACTCTTGCATAAATTAACTTTCAAGTAAGTCATTAGCAATGATGCAAATGAGACTTGAGGAATTACTAGAAATATAGAAAGAATAGGTATTCTTTTTTTTTTTTTTTTTTTTTCTAAATCTTCATTTTTTTTTTTTTAAATCAAGGAATCTTTTTATAAATTTGGTTTTTACTTTTTAAGAATTGTTCAGTCTAGAAAAATTTTCTCAACACCAGAAAATTTTCTTTACAGTTTTTTACCTTCAGTTATTTTAACTCATTATTAAAGTGATGTCATTTATAGGAAAAATTTCCAAAACTCTAAAATCTTCAAAATAGGTAAACATAATGGAACAGTAATTAATGACTAAGGTTCTTTACAAATGCATTCTTTTAATTTGCATATAAATTTTCTGTGAGAGGAGTGATTTTCAAACTTTATTGCTAAGCAATTTCCCTCAATGTTTACAAAGAAATTTATTGCCACTTAATGTATCAATATAATGTTTTTTGTGTAATTTATACTAAAAGAAAAAAAAAACCTAAGCAATGATTATGGAAATTTTTCCAACTCATTCAGAATATTGAAACAAAACTACACCATTTAATGCATGGAACTAAACAATTCAGAAACTGCATAGTATGCTTAAAAACCCAATTTCAACAGTTACCTTTTATAGCCCGAAAGCCCCCAAATTTCTTGTGCAGCACAATATATAATCAACAGATTTGTCTATATACTACATAGTATGCAAAAATTTAACTCAGTTAGGAAATGCATAATATAGTTGAAATTACCCCTTCAACAATTTCCAAGAATGAGTGAAGTACATTCAAATTATTTGTGCAACCCTGTATATGATGTCAGATTTATATGCCGCATGTCATATCCAAGCTTTTTTTAAACTAAAAAATGAATACCATGATTGAAAATAGACTGCCAGGAATTATTTCTCATAGACATTACTGTTACCAAGTACTTTTGTATTCCCCTGTAGATAAATAATAAATCCTGTACAAACCACATTCTATAGTAAGTAGTAAGTATCTTGTAGTGCACCTCAAAAATGTACATACTTTAATAAATGTTACTTTTTTTAATGAGAAAATTATGTTATTAACTTTATTTTACTTTAACCAAAAAAAAAATATATATATATATATATATATATTAACTTTGCCTTACTTTAACAACTTTTACTTTCTTTTAATAAGAAAATGATGTCATTAACATGCTTTACTTCAGTAACTTTTACTTTATTATTTTTACTTTAAACTTTTAATAACTTTATTAAAATAAATCGTAACAATTCATGTTAATACATAGCAATGCTTATGAATGATTTTGTATACCCCTGTATGTGATCTATATAATTTATTTATATCATTTATATAGTATGCAAAAAGTTTAGTTAAATGTGTATGTCACAGCTGAAAATGCACTTCCAGCATTTATTTTATAGACAGTACTGTAACCAAATTCTATAAATGGATGATAACTGCCATACTCTACTGTTACTGTAATCAAGATCTATAAATTAATCATAACTGCCATATTCTACTTTAAGCAATCTGTAATGCACATCTGTTGTGTATATAAATTTCATTTTGTTTCAAATAATGAAATATCATTAAAATATGCTATAAATGATTTTTCTCTATAGCTATAATGTTACAGAAATCTTTTAACTGTACCTGTAAATCAATGATGTGTAATTTGCACTCCATATTCTATAGAAAACATGTTATAGTGAATCTGAGAAATATATATTAATTCCATTATGTTTGGGATGTTATAACATTAAAATATACTGCATAAGATTTCCCCCCATAGTACCATATTTTCCTGTATATAATCTGAAAAGGCTTTATTCCAAGTCACAGGAAAAAAAACCTCTCATTATCCATAGATTATACAGCAACATCTATTGTGCAATATTGGCTATATCTCACATACATACAGTATAATATACAGTCTCAGCAAAAAACATCTTGACACTTGCGATTTTAGATGTTTTGTTAAATATCTAGAATTATACATAAGGAATTATTCTGAAACTCCAAGTGTGTAAACAAAATAGTACACTTCATATATTTTTGTGATAAGTTTTCTCCGAAATCCAACAGGGAACTGTCAACAAATTGAAAAAGAACGATGATCTTTTGGATAACCCTGTCAAAACTAATAAAGCAAAACAGTTCAAACTGCAAAAAAAAAAATAACATTATGTAAGACCTGGACAAAATTATAAACTCAAAGTTATGAATTTCTATATTTTGGCATATTTGATGTAAATAAATGCCTTTTAAGACTAGAAACTAATAAATGGAATCATTATGAATCAATACATGTTTTAATTTCTCTCATAAAATAACATTAGGGGAGACTGGGGTACAATGGATCACTTTTGTTAACTTTGACTAATTACTCTTAATATATTAATAAAAAAAAAAACTCACATGCATGCATGTTATCTATGCAGTATAGTTTAGACTACATATACTCAAAAATAACAATTATGTATATTTTTTTAATACATATTTTTAAATAGCAAGTTATAAAATGGATCATTGTACCCCATGGCTGGGATACAATGGTCCACAGCATGGGGCTCTATGGATCATATGTAATTCTGAAAAAATATATAAGTATAGTACATTTTTTAATAAGAAGAAACATAGAATATATCATAATTTGTTTATTCATGTCTTAACTTCATAGATATAGTGTAAGTTTAACGATTATTAAGGATAGCAAATGATACATCAAAAGATATTTGTGTCATTGAAAGTCTGCTGCTTTCTAGTGAAACATTAGAATCCAGAGGAATCATTACAATATCATAAACATTTGCAAGAGATTCATTAACAATATTGGAAAACATAAATACATTTTGGTTTGATTTTCTGCACATGAATCTCGCAAAAATAGAATCATTCTCATTTTTTTCCTATTACTAAATCAACAAAATAAATCTGTTTTTTCTTTTGTCAAATATTTAATCAAAATGTAACAACTTTTATTTCATTACTAAAATTAACATCATTCTGTGAAATTTTATCATCGCTGCATTCTGTATCACTATTGAATAGGAATATTCAAATTTGAAAACATATTATATAGATAATGTTTCAAAAATGCACTACACAACATGAATCATTAGTTTATTTACATATAAAAAGTAAAATAATTTATTAATTCTTAATTTCATATATAATTTTTAATAAAAAATAAAACACAGAATACAAGACTGGAGTACAATGGACCATGTTCCATTGTACCCCGGTTTCTGGGGGTCCATTGTACCCCATATGTGACTTTGACAAAAAATTGATTAAAAAAAAGTAGTTTTATATTCAATTATTTTACTTACAATGCATACAGTAATATATTGTCTTACCTTTTTATTGTGCTCAGCAATGTCTTCAGAATTACAAATCTTTAACATAAAAAGAAGCATATGCTTTACTGAAAATATTTACTTTTCAATATTTACTACTGTCTCAAATCAACTATCAAGGATAAAATGACTAAAATGGCAGCTATGCACATGGTTTTAAATTTCTATTCACTACTGCAGGGCTGCTATGTATATACCAAAATATGAAGCATTCAAAAACAGAAATAATATCAAAAATAGGGAGTGGACCATTGTACCCCATGGTCCATTGTACCCCAGTCTCCTCTATGCAAGACCTCTAAAAAATTATAAACTCAAAGCTGTGAATTTCTACCCTCTTTTTTTTTTAATATAAATAAATGCATTTTGTGATAATAAACTAATAAATGGAGTTATTAGGGATGAATATTTTTTAATACATCAATGCATTTTTATAATTTTTCTTCAAAAAAGATGAGTAATATAAACATAATACATTTGTAAATTGAAAATATAAAATTATGGAGTTTAAGAAGTGAACGTACTTTTAAATCCTGGTGCAAAGTATTAATAATGCATACATTCAAAAATGTATTGAAATGCCATTTTTCTCAATGACTTCAAATATGCGACTCAGCGTAGATTGAACAAGTTTTTCAAACTACTCCATAGACAACTGGTTCTAGGCTGAAAGTATAGCCATCTTTAAATCATTTGTGTTTTATATTGACATTGATCGCGATAGATTATTCGATCCATTGCACCCCAATAATTTTCAACGAAGTTTAGATCAGGATTACAGGCTGGCTAATTCAAGACATTTACATGTGAGCGCTGCAGCCACTCTTTTGTACTTTTTGCAGAATGTATTGCTACATTATCTTGCTGAAATACCCAGTTTACTCCAGCGATCAACCGTCCATATGGCAAAAGATTATCTTCCAGCATTAACTGTAGTCTTCTGCTCTTTGTTTTCCATTCAGAAAAGCCAGAGCAGTTTTACCGTTCTGAGAAGAACCTGCTGACACAATTACAGATCTTTAATAAAATCATGGAGAGAATTGAAAATACGAATAAATATCATTTGCATTAATACCAATGTGAAAAGTAATTTCACTGAATTAGTTTCTTATCACAAAACACATTTATTATTTAGATAAAAAAATGCCAGAGTATAGAAACTCATACCTTTGGGTTTATAATTTTGTCCAGGTCTCACATAATGTTATTTTATGAGAAAAATTAAAACATGTATTGATGTATTGAAATGTATTGATCCATAATGACTCCATTTAATAGTTTTTTTTATCATAAAATACATTTATTTATGTATTATGTTATTTATTTATAAATGTGCCAGAATATCGAAATTCATAACTTTGAGTTTATATTTTTGTCCAGGTCTCACATAATGTTAATTTTTTTAAGTTATGTGTTTTCTTATTTAAATTACTTACTTCATTTTATTTATAAGTTATATTGAATTTAGATGTTTTATTATAAATATTCATCATATTATTTTATTAATGTATAAAAGCTAAGCTTATTTATATTTTGATGTAAACAAATGAAAAATTTTCTGAGTTTATAATTTTGTCCAGGGGGTGCACAAAATTTCGGTCCCAAGACATTTCGGTCCTGAGACATTTCGGTCCCTGGCCATTTCGGTCCCGAGACAATTCGGTCTTTGGCCATTTCGGTCCCCAGCAACTTTGGTTCCTTGCCATTTCAGTCCCTTGTTATTTCTTTGCTCGCTACCTTATAAGTCGCATTATAATTGTTGTGATCCTGCCAAATGGTATAAGTTCAACATTATTCGATCCTTTAAAAAAAAAAAAAATTAATTCTCTTTCCTCCCGCCTCCCAAGTTTTATTAAAAGTTGAATATAAGAGTCCGATAAATTTAAACTTTTATAACTCGTGATAGTGAAATCACAGCGAGATGAAAATTTTGTTTGATTAAACAATGTGATATAAGTTTAGCAGATATTGTCTTTGCTTTTAGTAGTATTATTATTAATCAGAATAAATATTTTAAATTTTATTATTAATTATTAATATCGGTATTTTATATAAACTTCTATAAACTACTATAAACTAAAAAGTATTTTATATCAACGGCCATAAATATTTTTTTGGCTGTTTACGTACATTTTTAGAGCCTTTAAATTAGCATTAACTAACTAATAAAACAACTGTGCTTAATTTTTTTTCTTCCAATTAGTTTAATAATAAATGCCTTTAATAATTCAAGTAGACAGTTATAAGTTATAATATATGCATATTTCCCCAAGTCACCCATCTACACCCTCTCATTTGATAATTCAGAAATGAGATTTATTTATTGAAGAACACTTTTTTTTTCTTATTATTTTTATATTACAAAGTTGCAGCTTATATAAATTTGTTTTCAATAGTTACTTTTTCCATTATTAACATTGCGAAAGCAATAGTGATTTCGTAACTAGGCATGGTACGAAAAAAATTTGTTTTTAGAAATTTTCCTCCGCCACTTTTTTAAAATAATAATAATAATAGTATTTATTGATTGCATTTTTTATCAGTCTTCTCACGTCATGAAGACAATTTTTGTGAGTTAATTTTATTGAAACTGGGCCTATTTCATTCTAATAAGACGATTATTTTTTTTATTTTTATTTACATAAAATTACTATAATAATATTTTAAAAAATAATAATATAAATATTATATATAAAATATGATATATAAATAAAATATATTAAAATGTAATATAATATTTAAAAAAAAATTATTTTCAATTTTTAAGTGACAAAACTAAGCGTTTATTTATTTGTATTACCTTTTTGCTCCTACTTTCCCAGGAAAAAAAATAATAATTCTTGTTTTTGTTTTAACTATACTAATTGTTTTAAATCTCTGTAATTTTAAATATATTATAAATAAATAAATAAGTAAAGATAAATTTCAGTTTAGATTGATTGATTGATTGATTGATTGATTTTTGTCGTCCGATTATCTACACTAGGGATATAGGACATTTCAGTTTAGAACTACTAGAAAATATGATGATGTATTGAATATAAAATGGGTTATGTATTGAGTTTATTTTAAAGTAAAATTCATTATGTAATTAATAATGTTATTAATTAATAAATATATTTAATAAAATATTAATTTGAATTTTATTTTAAAATTATTAATTGTTTTGAGAATTAGGATTACCAATTATGATTAGGATTACCATACAAAATTTGTTTGAATTATAATATTTTGGATAAGAGTTATACGTGTGTGCAGTTTTCGGGCACTTATAATCACATTATATTAACATTTTATGCCCTTCAGTTTAAAAACTCTGCAATGTTCCCTATAAAATTATGCCTTATTTCACAAAATTTCAGTTTGCAGGAGAAGGGACCGAAATGTCTTGGGTCCGAAATGACTAGGGACCGAAATGTCTTGGGACTGAAACGGCTAGGGACCGAAACGGCAGGACCGAAATGGCGGGACCGAAACATCCTGCTTCCTTGTCCAGGAGTGTGTGTTATTGAGGTTTACTGTGGAATGTTCAGTATTGCAAATGAAGTGTCCAGCATTTATATTTTGTTTGCAAGGACTCAATAAAGAATTCTGTTATATTAGCATTCTATAGAAAATAATCATTTGCAGTGTATTTTAACCCTTTAACCAGCTGGCCTGGATTTTTTCATTTCTAGAAATCGTCAAACTGACTGTAGACAAAAATATTTTAAACAGTAATTTATTTTGAACCATATATAGAAAGAAGTGATATTAAAAATATAACATCAAACTGCTTGATCTGCTTGCCTGTATGCCCCAACTGTGTGTTGTTTAACTCTTTGTGCATGGGTATCTCTGACTCAAACTTTATTTGGTTATCACTTCTTTTAATTACCATAATTTAGGGAAGAAATGCTGCAGCCTCTATTATTGACAGCGATTTGAAAGAAATCGGCATAATCACCACACCTGTCGTAAACGCCACAGTCAAAAAGAATTATTTTGCCTTATTAAACAGGTCATAACATACCCAAAATATTGCATGAATACGGCAAAAAACTGAATTAGACTAATTAAATTTTGTAAATAACTATTAGTCAAAAAATATATAGGAATAAAATATTTATATTACAGAACTGATTTTCTGAAACTTCTGGATCTGGAAATTTTTCCTGAAATTTTTTTGATATGTTGTTTACTATACATACTGTAAAATCTCAAAACACCACTCCCATTTTGAACAAATTTGATTTTTAGAAATGTATATCAATGTGTTTGTAAGCCCGTCACCATAAATATTTTTTCTTTAACAATAATAAAGAAGAAAAAAAATTCAAGCACAATTCCTTTCTGCGTAACTAACATATCTATGGAGAGCAAATGATCTTAAGGCCCAAACACATTTAACCACTTCTTAAAGTTCGGTGTTGGCTCATTTGTTGTGGCGACACAGTGTTTTTTATCTTAATGAGTTTTGCAGGAAAGGGATGGTTGTCCGGCAAAAGAAAAATCTTTCCGTCAACTTGGGTGGATTGCTTATCTCCATTTGTTTTTCTTTGGAGTTACTTTGTAGTGGACTTTTTTGTAGAGTGGTGTAATTTTTGAATAACTTATTATATTTTAATAAAAATTTATACACAGCCTAATTTACTATTGTTGCGACTTGCTGAAAATTTGAATAAAATCAGTAAATTATCAGACAAAATATCGATTTTTTTTATAATGAGAAAGAAAACACGTTTTGCTTATTGTTTCTTTCTGTTTTCTTTTTAGTTTGTTTGCACCTCATTAATTTCTTTTTCCACACTCTAACATCGTGGTTTTGATTGCACATTCATGGGGTCCTTTTTAAATATAAAAAGAATAGAATTTAAATAATTTCTCACTTTTTCCTTTATTGAAATTTTTTTTAACTTTCTTGGAACATTTTTTTCCCCAAACATTTATGGAATATGCCTTAAAGTGTACCAATAAATGTGTTATCGGTTGTCATAAGAACAGAAATTATAAAATCTTGCACTTATTGTTGGATAAATAATAAAAAAGATTTTAAAAATATGCAAGTCACCTTAAGAATGAGAACTGAAAAATCGTGCACTAACATTAAAATGGCCATTAAAAATATAGTAAAAAGTTGAAATAAAACCCTTACAATATATATATATTTATAAATTTTCTGATACAATTGTAGCTTAAATCTATTAAGGATTTAAAGATAAATGTTTAATATATTTTAAAAGTTAAAGAAAAGACTTTGATTTACTGTGACTTACTGAAACAAATGTGAATAATTCTGAATTGGAATTACTACTCATTTTTGTTTGCCTTGAAAATTAAGACTTGAAACGGCAGATATAAAATGCAAGCTCATTAATTGATCTTTTTATAAGTGTTTAAATTGTTGATGGTATCTTCAAAAACAAGACATTAAATGAATTTAAATTTCTTGTTGCCTTGTGTTTTCATATGAGTATTATTTTTTTAAACTAGTACCGTAAAATACCGTTAATCCGCCCTTCCCGATCAAACGCCCCCTCCCCACTTTATAAAGAATTTGAAATTTTCAAAAAATCCCGAGAAAGCGCCCTCCCTCCCGATTCTCAAAGGCGATTGAGAGCAAGATCAATCATTTTGAAATGGACGAATCATGAATCTTTGATGAAATGCGCATTTTTTCAAGATTTTTTAATTGATTTCATGCTTGTTTTGGCTTTTTTTTACTAATTTCCCCTTTTTCTGCGTTTTTTCGACAGAATTTATGTTTAAAAAAAATAAAAAACAAATTTTTTCAAGTATAAAAATTCATGATTCATTCAACGATTCATTCATTTCATGATGATTCATTCCTGTAAATTTTGTTGAACGATTGCGAAAAAATCCCGTGTAAGCACCCTCCCCTAACTATTGTACGATTTTTCTTTTCGTTTGGGGGGGCGGATTAACGGTATTTTACGGTATACTAATTTTTAAAAAGTCTTAAAATCTGACATTTAAATTTCTTTTTTTTTTTTTATCTTATTACATTTTCTGCCTATAAATATATATTTTTTTAGTAACTTTAAGTATGTAGATAATTGTGAATTGGTAAAATTCAAACTTCACTAATGAATTATCATTACTTTTTCCTTTATTTAGCAGCATTACTTCGATATTAATCCATTTGTATTGTTCCTTCATATCTATAAAAATTTTGTTTAGCTAATGCTAAATAACTATGAAATCCTTATTTATGTCACTTTTGATGCATTTTGAAGCATTTTAGTTTAGATAAATGCCCCCCCCCCCCTCAAAAAAAAAAAAAAAAAAAAAAAAAAAAAAAAAAAAAAAAAAGTTATGTGAACAAAATTTTCTTTTTTCTGTTTTATACAAATAGATTAACATAATGTTAAATATCAAAATAAAAATTTAATTACACAATTTTCTTGGGAATTTTTTAAGTATATGCATTTTATTTTAATTTAGAAATGCAACAAACTTTGCCTTAAAGTTGGTTGCTTGGGTTTATACTGGATCTCATAGTATGTTTGCTGAAGCTATTCATTCCTTAGCTGATACAGGAAATCAGGTATGTTCAAGGAATTGATTTAAAATATTTTATTTAAGAACTTATTTAAGTTTTGTTTATGTGTAAACTTTCTTATTATCATTCTGATATAGTTGCTGTTAGCTTTTGGCATAAAGAAATCTCTCCAGACTCCAACTGCATATCATCCGTATGTATGCTTTTTTACTTGTTGTTTTTACAAAAGAATTCTTTTGAATCAGTTGGTAGGCCCTTATTATCACATGGGCAGATTGGGTCTTTGTCCACAGGTCACAGACCTTAAGGGGCCTCCAAATCCATATATTTAATTCTAAAATATTCAGAGATACCAAGTATTACGATTTGTCTGTAACCTTTATGGATTCACGGCAAAAATTACAGTGTTACAGACATCAATTAAAAATTATAGATTATTCTGTAATTTGCTTTAAGTTTTTTTTTTAAATTTAAGTTTCTTTTCTCCCTTCTGTTAAAATCTTTTTTTAAGACATCCCACACAATATTCGTACAAAAAACACGAGAGTTTTCCAAAACAGAAGGTTTTAACAATGTGAAAAATAACACTAGTAAGTCTTGATTACGTCCATTAATAACTATATTGTAATACTAATAATATATATTCTATAATAAAAATAAGAATCTATATTATAAATAAATATATTGCTTATAAAACATTTAAAATATATTAACAAATTTTATTTACATGTAACTCCTATTAATAGAGTCATCTTCAGAATGTAAATAGAAAAATAAAAATTACAAATACAATGAACGTGAAAATTGGAATAAAGAATTATTGAAAATAAATTAAATGTATCACACGCTTTTTAATTTGGATATTCTCCGTGGTCTAGTTAAATAATTACTGTGTAAACTGTCTAACCATTCATTCCATATATTTGGGATGCAAAATGATAGTTTATCATTACAAAGTGAACTTTTAAAATTTCCTGTATATTAATTTACTCTCGTTAAAAAGTATGATAATGTTCTCTTTTTGATTTAATCTGGATAGAGCGGTTTTCTTCCTGTTAAGTTTTATATCTGTTATATGTTCTTTACATCTTATTTTAAATTTACGTTGGGTCATGCCTATATAAAAGTTTTTTATTCCTCCTTCTCTAATAAATTGAATCGTATAAACTCGTGAAAGGTCGTCTATACTAATGGGATCAATTTTGGTATTTAAGAGCATTTTTAATTTGGGGAGAGGTTTTGCTATTAAACATAATTCAAAACTTTTTAAAAGATTTTTGATACATTAAAAAAAAAAAAACCCAGAAAATAATTTACTGCAACCCTTTTCCTATTGATCTCTTAAAAAGTTTTAATTTTATTTTTAGTCATTCAATTTCATACTATTAATAGTGCGTTTAATTAATCTGTTAATGAATTTAATTTGATATCCATTATTAATTGCGATACATTTAATTTTCTCTAACTTGTTATTTAAGTTTTTATCTGAAGAAGCTTTAAAAGCATGATTAATTAGGAATCTAAAAGTTGATAATTTATAGGATAAAGGGGAGCAAGCATCAAAATGTATAATGTTTAAATCTGCCATTGGTTTTCAATAACCCGAACGAATTAACACCCTACTCTCATTAATTCAATATCTAAAAATGGCAACTTCCCTTTATTTTCTGTTTCAAAAGTAAATTGAATGTTTTTGTCTAACTCATTTAATTGCTGTATAAAAATCATGAAATCATTGACATTACCCCGCCAAACAACAAAAATATCGTCTACGTAGCGCAACCATACTAAAGGAACAACCTTAAAGGTACTAAAAATTTTAGATTTGATGGGGTGTAATTTAAATTCTGCTAGAAGGCCAGATATTGGGGAACCCATAGGGGTACCATGTGATTGTCCATAAATAACATTGTCAAATACAAAAAAGTTTCTTGAAATAATAAGTTTAAACCACTCTTTAAAGTGTTCTTCATGGTTAAATCAAAAGTTTCTGTATCATCAATACACTGTTCTGTGTATTTAGTTACTTCTATTGTATCTACGGATGGATAAAGGGATATAATATCTAAGCTTGCTAAAATGCAATCTTCAGAGATTTTGAACATCTTGATTTTTTTCATTGATATCTGTAGTGGAGTCTGTTGTAAAGACTGATGGAGGTAATAGCTGTTTTAGTAATGGAATGTATGCTTTTTCTAAGAAGTAGGTAGGACCCTGGCATTTTGTCACGATTGGTCGAAGAAGATAGTTATGTTTATGATCTTTCAATTTAGCTTTTAATCTTGGTATGAAAGCTAATTTGTTTAATCGCAGTTTAATTTTCTTGAAATGTGGCCATTTTCCTTTTTCAATGATGTCTTTGGTTTTATTACAAATTTTCTTTGATGGGTTATGCCTTACAGTTTTACAATTCATTTCTTTGACAGAAATGTCCATTTTATCAATGTACTCTTTTCTATTAAGGATGGTTAAGTGATTAGATTTATCTGTCTCAATTATAGAAATATCTTCATATGACTTAATTCTCTTAATGGTTTTAATTTGTTTAATGTTTTTTGATTTGTAGGATGAATTTATAGGAGCATTAGGATGTTTATTAAATTTATTAGCTGTGTTAAAAAGTACATTTCTTACTTCTTCATGATTAGTAGGAGCTACTTGAATCTTGTTATGACAGCTAATTTGTTTAATCGCATTTTAATTTTTATGAAATCTGGCCATTTTCCTTTTTCAATTTTTAAGTAAAATTTTTTAATATATTTTAAATGTTTTTATACAACCTCTTATAAGCAATATATTTATTTATAATATAGATTCTTATTTTTATTATAGAATATATATTATTAGTATTACAAAGGTTTTAACTATTGTTCTTTCATTTTCAGGCTACCGTAATCAAGTATAAACAGTCTAAAGTGTCACATCCTAATTCTTGCCAGTTATGGCATCGCTCATTGCTTGCAAGAATGACGTCATGCTGCTTGCACTATACTTGTATGTACAGCTGCTACTCTTAAAAAAGAAGAACCAATTATATTTTTAGTTGATAGCAAAACTAGATTGATCAATCAGAAGCCTGCATTTTTCAAACAAGTTTGCAAATATGCAGGCTACCGACTGCCAATCAGTGAAATATCCCGGCTAAAAAACGGCTGAATTACTTTTCTCTGGGTGTGTTATAAATAATATTCCAAACTAATTGAACCATTTACTTACATCTATCTTAAAAGATTTAAAATGCTGTTTTTAAAAACTTCATTTCTGCCATTTATATTGCAACTACTTCACTGCATTTTGCCGTTGCGTTCAATGACTCTTGAAGCAATAATATATCTAAACTTCTCCAAGCAGATGAATGGGGCATATGAATTCGATGTGTTAATCATTCGAGGTCACATCGTGTTTGTCACATGTTTTTTTTTTTCCTCTGTGTATTCTTCATATAATGTTGTTTTTCAACTATATTTTCTCCAGCTTAATTTGTAATGGATAAATATTTAAAGAAGATTTGAAATAAAAATTCTGAAAACAGTGTGAAACATTCCAGTCCTGATAACAACAGTGAAAGATGTCAGGAACATTTGGATCCAGAGGAAAATGTGGAAGAGATTGCAGAACTATGCAATGTCGATAAAAACCTTATTGAAGAAGTGGGAAATCCTGCCAAAAAATTTTAAAAAGATTCAGAAATATCGGCAAGAATATAACAAAGAATGTCCTTGTTTAAGAGAATCATCTCTAGGGCCAGAGTATGTTATTTGTGCCATTTTCTCTAGAGATATTACAATATCTCATGGTGGTAGATATGACTGCCAAAGGCACATAATAATGGCTGTACATAACAAGTATGCAAAGCTCGCCAATTTTTTTAAAAAAAAGTACCCTTACATTTGAACACGCCTGAAGATGAAAATTCGTTAATTAAAGCAGAACTTTTATTTACAAATTTTATTTTTGAACATAATCTGCCTATATCGTGTTCCATTCATGCTGGACCCCTTTTCCCGGACCCTAAAATTGCTGCAAAATATGGTCGGCCATACCAAAACAACAGCTTTGTTGAAGTGCCTTTCATTGGCAATGCAAAATGACTTAATTGAAAATTTGAAATCAAAGTCTTTTTCACTTGCAACAGACGGCAACAATGATATAAATCATAAAAAGCTTTATCCCATCGTCGTAACATATTTTTGTGTCATCAAAGGGAAAAATATTAATATGTTATTATCCATGTTGAAGTCCAAAATAACACAGGCAAAGGCATCTTCAATATTATTAATAAAGAATTTGGGAAAAATAATATTTCTTGGCATAACTGTGTAGCTTTTACATCAGATAATGCAAAAACAATGACAGGATGCATAAAAAGTGTTAGAATTCAAAAATAGGGTTAGTTTAAAAATTACTAACAATACATGTCTTCATTTGCGGGTTGCATCTACGCGATGCTTGGAGCTCTTGAATTAAAATAAAAATCATCTGTTAAAATAAACTTATTCTAAGTTCAAATTAATCTAAAAGTCCATATATTATAAAAAATGTTGTTTAATTCCATGTAAAAGCCACATCCATTATTACATTCAGAGAACTCAATCGTTCTCATACACTTATCAAAGTTCTTCGAATAATAACAAATAAAATCAGACGATATTTTCATTTTCTTAATTTACGCACAGCGCGTTCTATTAGTTTCCCTTCATTTCATTTTACAACATCCTCCCCCCTTTGAAACTTGGGGAGAGTTTCAAATACATAACAATTATTATGAAAAAGATCCAACCTCTTTGGAGCTTTTACACATCTTCCAGAAGAGGTATATTTCTTAAGTATGACACTATCAGGAGAAGACACATTTTCATGATAATCATGCTCACTGGAACTAGTTTTCTCTTCACCCAACGGTTTGGATGCAATTTCAATCATTTCATTCGAATATATTTCCAAAGGAAAGATGTGCTGCACCGGACGTAAAACCGTGCCGTGCTGAGTTTTCAACTTAACAGCACGAACTTTACCATCCCATCCTGGAATTAAATGAATCACCTTTGCTAAAGGCCAAAATAAAAGTTTTTTGTTATCCCCAACTAAGAGTACGTTTCCCACTTGCGGTTCACGTTCAATAATATTCATTTTTTCCCAATTCTGAAATACTTCCTGATATTCATCGAAAAATCCCCCACATTTCAATTTATTAATCATTTTTTCATATCTCTTCCGAGCTAAAACTTTATTGTCAGGCAAGTTCTTAAAATTACACTTCCATGGAAGCCTTACTTCATATCTGCCATTGGGAAGAATTTTCATTTTTTCCTTAAAATCGTTTAAATCAAAGTTTTCCCGTTTTTCAAAACTCTGAATGGGGTCAGAAATTCCTATGGTTTCAAGTTCCCATAATTCATTCAAAGGAATATTTCTAACGTGCATAAACAATGTTGTCAAAACGTTATATTTCTTGCCACACGTTTGTTTCCCCATTACTATCCAACTGAGCTTGGTTTCTATGGCAATCAAATCGCAATTTAATTGAATTAAATTTCCTGTCAATAATTTTCCTATCATATCAGCCCCCACCAAAAGATCAATTTCAGATTCCTTACAAAAATCATCAGATAGATTTATTTTATTTCTTTTTAATTCATTTAAGATTCTATAATCTTTAATTTTAGGTACAAATCCGCAAATCTTTTTTTCGGAAAATGCTTCAAAACAAAATGCATTATTTCCATCTAATTCACTGATTTCTACAGAAAAAACATGTTTTTTAGGTTTCGTTTCACCCCCCCCCCCCCGAACAGCACGTGAATAATTATTTCTTTTCTTATAGGATGCATTTTTAGTGATTTCGTTATTCTCTCGCTTACGTAACTACTTTGGCTCGCTGAATCCAGCAGTGCGTGTACGATTTTTTGGCGACCTTGCGATCGAATGCGCACGCCAAGCGTTTGCATATACACAACTTTATTTCTATACTACAATTAGAAAGAGAATTTTCAGATTTCAAAGTATCATCTTGATTATTATTTATATTTTGTCCTGGATACATTATTTCAAAATGAGGTTTATGGCAATGATTACATTTTAATTTATTTTTAATGTTACAATTCTTACTCAGATGACCAGCTTTTTGCAAGCAAGTGAAACAAACCCCCTTTTTTAACAAAATTTTTTGTTTTTCAGTTAAAGACATTTTTTTTAGCCCCAAAACATTTATTAGAAGGGTGAAACCTATCACAGAATATGCAATTGTTTTTCTTACCTTTATTTTCTATACTCACCAATGCAGATGGGGTGGCTGGATCAGGTTTGCTAATAATTTCAGATGAAATGTTTTTTTTCTAACAACAGAATCAAAGCCTTTTCTTGCTAAAGATACTATTTCATCTCCTTCAACTTCTTGGCGTAGAAAGTTCATCAGTTTTTCTAAAGTTCTGGAATTCTCACTGGAATATGTATCATGATTTCGGCTTCTTTCCCAGGTCAAGAGAACTTCTTCAGGCAAGCAGCTCTCAACCAAGGGCATGAGAAAGTCTCCATACTTCTTGAGTTCTTCCCAAACTTTCTAAGGCACGAAGTTTGCTTTCTAACTCATCGTATAAAGAGGCTAAGTCAACTTTCATTTTTGGCGCTGTGGCATTTTTCATTACGAGGGTTAACAATTCCCTGACGTAAATTTGCACAAGAAGATCATCTCGTCCAAACCTCTGTTTTAATTGATCGATAGCCTTCGGATAATTTTCCGTGGTAGCTGGATAACTTGATATTAAATGCTCCGCTTTTGATTTTGGTTCCATACATTGGAATAGGTACTGCATCTTATCTTCAGCGGCAGTAGAATCGTCTTCGTGTATTTTCTTGAACTGGCTCCAAAAGGATAAAAATTCCTTTGGTTCGCCGTTAAATTTTTTCAGCTCGATCTCCGGTAATTTAAATTTGCGTTTTACTTCTTCAGCAGGAGATGAAGAAAACTGCATCTTTTCATCAATACGTGCACATATTTCTATATATTTTTCTCGATATTCTTCTGCACCTTCAAAATCTTCGGTAAACAATTTTTCGTCCTTATCTTGTAACAATATTTCCAAAATTTGACTTTGATAAATGTCCATCCGTTGAAATTTATCAAACAGTTGAGTTTTCAAAATAGAAAGTTCTTTAATGTCACATGTTTCTTTAGCTAATTCAGTTTCAATTTTCTTAAACGTGAGAGTAAAAGCAGCTCTCAGTCCTTTTCTCTGAGTTTTCAAACTACTCAGATTCATTTTTTCATTTAAAATTAATTAAAATTTAAAACTCCTGTCCCGCCGAGGGTACCAGTATGTTAGAATTCGAAAATAGGGTTAGTTTAAAAATTACTTACTAACCATGCATGTCTTCATTTGCGGGTTGCATCTACGCGATGCTTGGAGCTCTTGAATTAAAATCAAAATCATCTGTTAAGATAAACTTATTCTAAGTTCAAATTAATCTAAAAGCCACATCCATCATTACATTCAGAGAACTCAATCGTTCTCATACACTTATCAAAGTTCTTCGAATAATAACAAATAAAATCAGACAATATTTTCATTTTCTTAATTTACGCACAGCGCGTTCTATTAGTTTCACTTCATTTCATTTTACAACAAAAAGTGTTCTCTCTTAAATTAAAAATGTCCAGCCTTACATAAATTTTCAGGGCTTTGTTTGTCACTTATTGAATCTAGCTGCAAAGAAAGGCTGTTCAGCATTGCAACAATTTGATGTTGAAAAGTTTTTGGTAAACATTTATTATTTTTTACAAAAAAGCTCCAGAAGGCAACGTGCATTCCAGTTGTGCCAAGATATATTTGGCATAAAATTTCGAAATACATTTCAACCAGGTAGTTGTCATTATTTGAATGTGTTGAAATAAATCTGGAACAGTGGGCTCCCCTAACTGTGTACTTTTGTAATGAGAAAAAAAAATATCCAACATACAAAATATCTGGAAATAAAAACCAGTTTAAAAAATCCTATTACAAAGGTATACTTATCATTCCTAAAAAGTATGTTGCCATTGTTTGTATCAGCAAATAATTTTTTGCAGCAAGAAAAATCGCTTATACACAAATTAAATAAGACAGTAAATGATTTATTAATTGGTCTTATGGTTAGATTTATTAAACCTTCTGCTGTAGATGATAGTCCCAACTCCCTTATAAAGCTTAACTGTTCAAAAAAAAAAAAAAAAAAAAAAAAAAAAAAAAAAAGATCTTGTAATTGGGGCAGAGACAAAGTCTCATTTAAAAAATATTTCTATTCCTGCAGATGAACTTGAACAGTTTTATAAAGATATAAGAAATTTTTGTGTAAATAGTGTCGAATATGTGAAACAGAAATTGCCTGTAACAGATCCTTTTTTGAAACATGCATCAGTTGCAGATGTGTTTCTCAGGAAAAAAATGACATACTCCTCTATTGAATTTATAGAAGAGAAATTTCCTCATGTTTTATCAGACAAGGAAAAAGCTAAATTAGACATAGAATTTTCTATGTATCAGTTTGAAAATTTTGAATATGATTTGCAAAAGGACAGTGCAGATACTGTGCAGTACGAAATATTGTTGATAATGGATACAAATGGAGCTAAAAAATATGTAGCTCTTCCAAAATTAATTTTGGCTTTATTGCTTGTATCAAACAGGAATGCAACTTCGGAGAGGATTTTTAGTTTGGTTCGTAAAAACCAAACTGATTTCCGTCCCCCTTTGGGAACTGAAACTCTAACCTCTGTGCTTATAGAAAAGCAGGAACATTTCAACCAGAATACCAAGTGCTATGAGCACAAATTTACAAATGAGCTGTTTAAAGCTGCAAAAATAGCAACTTGGACAAATATATGATCAAGTGAAACTGATCCACAACCCCAACCATCCACTTCAAATGCTGCCCAAAAATTTAAATGTTTTTTTTTTTTTTTTAAATGTATATATATATGTAATTATTATTTATTAAACCAATTTATGCTTTAGAATATTTACTTTTTTATGTATGTAAATTCATTTTTTAAATTTGTTTAATAAGCTACTCTACTCAATAACTGTTTTTAACATGTATATCTCATGTTTAAGAATGCAAATTACATATGATCCATAGCAATTTAAGTATAATTCTTAAATTATGTTTTCTGGTGCTAAAAAATGCTTCATTCTTCCCTACAAAGTGATGATGCTACATTATTATATGCTGGACTATTATAAAAAAATTAATGTGTGAAAGTATGTCTACCATAAAAAATATTTTAAGACCTTCAGGAAATTAAAAATATAATATTCTATAAAAGATACAAATATTGGTGGTGTTATAATTTCTGGTGCTTTTCTCTAATTCACACAAGGAAGAAAAAGATAAACCAAGTAAGTTTTTTTATTAAGTAATTAAAAATGTGTATTTTATTTAAAAATTTTTATGCTTATTTGTAAAAATTATAATTATTCATCAGTAATGTGTACAATAACTTGAACATAGCTTGTGTTTACATGACTCGTGCATCGCATATAATATAGCATGTTCTACAAAATGGTTACAACTCTGGTTACTGATAATTTTCATTGAAACTTGGCACCTCTGAATATTTGCTATCTTTTTTCAATGCCAACTCTTCCAATGTTGATGTTATTAAATTCATCTTAAAATAATATAACAAATTGCTAAAGTTATAGAAAAGAGTTTTACTCTGTACTAAGGGGGGAAAAAGGGTGTACTTATACAGGTATGTACTTATTCATAAGCTTAGGAAAATTTTAGGTCCTTTAAAGGGCCCTTCTCAAAATAATTTATCTTAAAACAGGACCCTTCACAATTTTTTTTATCATCAACCAGGACCCATCACAAAACATTTTATCCCAAAACAGGACCCTTCACATAATTATTTGTCTCTTAAATAGACCTTTCACAGAATTTTTTCACCTTCAAATTGAACTTTTCACAAATTTAATCATTTAATAATAAAATCTGGCTTGTAAATAAGCAGCTGAACTCACCTAAGAGCATATTACTTAGCTTTTTATATTTGAAAAATAGAACCTGAAGACATCAATAATTTAAAATTCACAAAAGTCTGACTAGAATTTTCACAAATATAAGAAAAAATTCACAATTTTCAAAAACAGGACCCTGTGAGAAAAGGTCGGACAGACTTCTGTTATATGAATTAAGATATTTAATGGAGCTAAGAATTTTCTTCTATTTATATCTAAGGTGCAAAAATATGTTTATGCATAACACATACACATATGAGTGACCATCAGTTCTATTTGAATAACGTTGCTATGATTCAAAAGGGGCCCCCTAATTTATCTTTGTCCAGGGCACTAATTGGGCCTGTCAGTTGATGGTAATCTCATTCATTTCAAGGAGTTGATGGTCAAGCAGGCTATGATACTTCCTGAAAATTCTTGTGTAAACTGTTCTTTTATAAATTATTGCTATAAAAAAGCCTAATACAAAATTATGAGAAATTCTAAAACCATGAAAACTTTGTATTGGGACATTTTACTTTGGTGGTCTATAAAACATACCTCGTTTTTACAAACTGTCAATATTTTATACAAATTTAAATTTTATTCAATTTCTTTTTAGTGAATATTAAATGCATGTTAATTTTTTTTAATGTAAAATTAAATTGCTATTCTCATTTGTTTATTTATTACTTCTGATTCTCCTAAATTGCTATTCTCATTTGTTTATTCATTACTTCTGATTCTCCTAAATTGTTAGTGTTAGTATGATCATCAAGCTAAAGATTAAGATTTTATTTAATGTTGTTAGTTTTAAGTTTGTTATTAAGTTTGCTGTTAGTTTTAGTTGTTTAGTTAAGACAAACAGTTTAAACTGAAACTGTGTTACAAAAATATTATTAATCACATATTTAAATTAACATGAATAAAATTTTATTTTTAAAAAAGTATTTATTTTCAGATGTTTAGTTTTGAATTATTGTTTGGAAATTAATGAAATAATTAAACAGCTTTTTTTCCCTTTAGATATGGTTACCATAGCATGCGGTATGTGGCTTCACTTGTTAGTGGAGTTGGGATTTTCTTTCTTGGAGCTGGTCTATCTTTCTATCATGGAATTATGGGTATTTTAACACCGGAATCCATGGAATCTTTGTATTGGGTAAGTATTGTCTATGACTATACACTTAAAATACAGTTTAAAATATCAAAATCTTATGGCTAAATTTATCACAAAATATTGTTTACATTTCATATATACATAAATATATAAGTAAAACATTTGGTTATGCAGTCATGAGCATTTAATATTGCTTATAGATATACTTGAAATGAATATTATTAAATGATAATGAATAACTTTAGATAAATGTGGTCTTTCAAAATTATAATATAACACAGGTTTTAAAATTTCAAAACAATTAAATTGCAGTAATTTAATCTATAATTATTTTATTTTCAATTTCAAATTTTAATTGACTGCTACACTTTGCAATGCTGATGCAATTGCAGCCACCTCTACAACTGATGAAAAGGAGGTAGGGCTGATAACAGAAGATTCTACCAGAAAAATTTAAAACTGATTTTGCATTAAGTTAAAGACACTAGTTCAGTTGGGTTGGGGCTTTAATACATTGAAAAGACCATGGGGCTTTGGCCTTATTTATTACTTTTAGTAGTGGTTCTATGCAAGTCTACAAAAGATAATAAATGCAATGTTTGTTGAAATAACAGGTAGTTATACATAGACTGAATAGTTAAAAATGATAAAGCGTAACAATTATTTGAACCTAGTAATTAAAATAGAGAATACCTGAAAAATTTAAAACTGATTTTGCATTAAGTTAAAGACACTAGTTCAGTATAGTTGGGCCTTCAATATATTGAAAAGACTGTGGGGCTTTGGCCTTATTTATTACTTTCAGTAGCGGTTCTATGCAAGTCTACTAAAGGTAATAACTGTAATGTTTGTTGAAATAACAGGTAGTTATACATAGACTGCATTGTTAAAAATAATAAAGAGTAACAACTATTTGAACCTAGTAATTAAAATAGAAAATTATCAGCTAAAATAATTTAAACTTATAGATTGAGTCAAAAGTCAAACTTTAAAGGGTAGTGCAGCATGTTACAATGAACAGTTTTCGTATAGGAAGCCAAGTTATTATCCATTTATTTTTTCAGGAATACAGAGTGTCTCTCTAGTTCAGAATTTTGTTTGTGACTTTAACATTTATGCAGATGATCACTGTTTGAGAAATTGTGTTGATATTTAAAAAATAGACCAAATCCCAGTCAAATGATACTTCTCATATTTTTTTTCCACAATTCAACAATAAAATAGAATTTTGTTTATCTGGATTATTGATTATTTGTAAGTGACTAAATGAGTACCTTTCATAGTTCTTCAATTACAACAGCACTGCTTTTACCTTAAATATTATTATTATACATATCCTTAGAAGTTAAGCTAGCATTATAAAATTAAAATTACTTTATAGAGGAGAAAAACTATCATTTTCTTTCTTTATGGACTTTTGTTGATTTAATAATTGAGTAATTCACAGAAATTGTGTGAGAATTGAAAATAAATAGTATGTATTTATGGTTAAATTGGCAAATATCTTTTCACATGGATTTCTGATTAAAAGCTTTTAGGTGGTAGAAAATGGTAGAAAAAAAGTCATCCTTACATAACTCAACATAACATTCAACTTTAATTCTACAGAACATTCAGACACATATGCATCAAAATATTTACAAATTGATAATTACTATAATTGAAGTATTTTTTTTAATACTATTTTGTACCAATTTGCTGTCTGTTACGATAAAAAACATTAACATTGCTCAAAAAGATGGAGTTAACTGATACAGGTGGTGAGATATCACCTGTATTAGTAGCTTACTAATACATATCTACAATTTTAAAATAACAATTATCAACTTGCACAATATAATATTTTATGTTTTCCTTTTTTTTATTAAATCCTATCCTCTTATAAACAGGTATTGGTGTATGTGTGACTATAAGTCTACAGATATTTATGATGTATGTGTGTGCTTTTAAAAAAGTATTTCTCAAATCAATTATAGTTCTTAATGAAAAATTTGTTGTTAGTGGAAGATTCTTTCAACAATGTCAAAAATCCTGTTATTTATTTTTTTTTTAATGTGGCTATAAGGTCTACCTAGTGTGTGGGATCATTGTACATAACTATGAAATGTCTGGTCTAAATTTGACAGTTTATAGTAAAGATTGACAATATGAAGTATCCAAATCAAAAAGATAGTTTAATGGAAAAATGACAAGTTTAAAGTTATGCAAAGGGTCTTCACTCAAAGAAATTATTGTCAACAGCCTCAACATTTTCAAGATTTCTGTAGAATCTAGCACAACAAAATTGATGGTATTCCAAAAGAAACTAAAGCCACCTTAGTTCTATAGATTAGCTGGATCTATGTAGAACTACCAGTGTGGCTTGATATTTTGTTGACCATGCGTCATACATGATAATCCATAGATTGCAATCTGGAGAGTTAGCGGGTTAGACATTGGAGCTAGTGGAATTATAAAAATGTTGTGATAATCATTTTTGCATCTTCTCAGTGGTGTGGTAGGGTCATGAATCAAGTTCTTGAGGTGGTCATCCCAATCATGAATCTTGCATCTAAATGAATATACATTTATCAGTCACGCTCTCAAAGGGGATATGATGTTCTCTACAACTCCACATAGCCAATCGCACTGAGCCTGACTTAACTAGTCAAAGAATTATGAGATTGCAAATTGCCCTCTCTGAAGACAAATTCAAGCAGCTGTCGATTTTGTGTTGTTTCTGACTAGCTATGACTTTACAATCTACATAACAAACCTTGTTGTAGTTCATGTTATTTTTATTGTGTTCAAGGTTCATTGAGCAGATTTTTATATTATGGTATTGTTGCCTGGTATAAATCATTACGCATACCAATTACTATTTCCAATCAGATTGAAATAATTGTTATAGCATTTTTTAAACAGATTTGCTTTTTTACTGTATCTAAATTTGTGTGCATTTAAATAATCAATTTTTTTTTCTCTTTTAAACTTAACAATTTAATTATTCAATAGGTTATTTTTTTTTTCATTGTGCTACTTCCACTGCTTTTATTTTTTTTATTTTCAAACACTTGGCGTTTCAGTGTCAATTGACATTATTTTACGTGTCTGTGATTTAGTTTCAACTGCACTTATATCACACAGTTTCACTAACAGGTGTGTCTTATGATGAAAACATCTAGATTAATGTCTGATCTGGCAATTATAATCGTATTTTTTTACTCTATTATTCTAGTGACTTCCACTTGTCTATTTTCCTTATTTTTCACACCAAAGATATAACTAAAATGAAAAAGTAGAAACATATGCAGACTGTTACATCTATTCTGACAGCTGATATTTCTATACAAGATTCAAATTTAGCCGAAACTCCCTGTATAAATATGGGAAGCTTTAGACTTGGAGAACTTTTTTTTTATTGAAAGATTTTTATTGAAAGGATTTTTATTTATAAAATTCTATCACTTACTTGAAAGTCCACCTGGAAACTATTGCTCCTTTAACAATATAGAAATAGTCAATGTGTAAATTTATTGCCCTTCTCCTTATCCTTTATACTGTAGAACCAGTCTTTAAATTTCTTGATTAAATTTCTTGATTCTTAATTAATTCAAACTCAAGTTGTTCGTATAATACTTATGTGATTCTAAAAATTTGCCTCAGCAACTAGAACTGGTATACTTTTTCAATTAAAATCAGTTTCATTTTTACTATGCAGACAGAATCCATGTAAAATAATATATATTAAAAAATTAAAAACTACACTGTGATTTCTATCAATTTTGAAACAAAATTCAATAATGGTTATTTTAATTACTTTTAAAATAACTTTTAAAAGTAGGTTATTTTTAAACTTTTGCATGCAATTTTCAACTCTGTTATGGGGATAAATTTCAAATTTGCACTGTGTACAAAACACTAAATTATCCATAATCTTGTAAATGTATGTTTTAAATTAATATTTTTGTATAATTTGTTTATATCATTACATTATGGATATTGCTGAAAAGAAAGAGTAGAACTAATCTAAAAGCTTATTTAAACTTTTAAAGTTTTTCCCGATTCAGTTTTTACCTGCTTATTTAATTATTCATTTTTTTTATGTGTCTGTCCAGGATTTTTCAGACATTCCATTAATATATATATATATATATATACAGTAGACTCCCTTAAATCCGTGACCCTAAAATCTGCGAATGCCAGAAATCCATACATTTTTTCAGACGTAAACAATAAAATTAAAGATGGCACTGAAGTCAGCGGCTAACGGAATACAAATAATTTCTTAAATATATATATATTTAAATCCTTTTAAACTTCTTCCTTTTTTTAAATGTCTTTGAATTTAAATTCTGCAGTGTTAAGTAATACATTTCTTAGACATATATGATGATATATATTTAATCGAATTAATCATTATCGTATCATAGTTGCAGTGTAATATAACTTTCAATAACCATTTGGTAGTGTTTGCAATTTGCAAGGCAGGATAATTTTTTATGTATAAAATTATTATTTTAATAGTTCTATTACTAGTTTCATATCCTTGCTAGTTACAAAATGAATTTAGGATCTTCATCCGATTTACTAATTACAATGATCGATAATTAATCAGAATAAACATTATTGCATCATAGTTGCAGCATAATATAACTTTCAATGACTATTCGGTAGTGTTTATAATTCGAGGGGATTGCTGTATAAAATGAATATTTTTTAATTAATCAAGCTTTTTTTTATTTATTAACAAAGACAAATATTTTTCTTTATAAAAAAGATGGATTTTTCCTCACTATTATTTATATTTAGTATTGCATCTTAATTATTTACTTTATTTTAATATTTTTCAAAAATATTTTTCTTTCTATCTTTTTTCTTTTGTAACAATAATTTACTTTTTAACTATTTATTTATTTAAATATTTTACTTAATTATTTTTAATGTTTCAATTCATTATATGCATTGATTAGAATGCTTAATTACCAATCAAATTAATGTTTCAAAATGTAAACAAATCAATGATCAGAAATACGCAAAATTCTAAAACTCGCACAACCCCTGGTCCCAAGCTTTGAGAATTTGAGGGAGTCTACTGTATTTCATATTTCAATGAATTTATTTCTTAATTTTGAGAAATATTTTTTGTTTTATGTTAAAGCAAGTTTATTAAAAATCAAAGTTCAGAAGGTCATTTTTGACATACCTTAAAATATCCCCTAAAATTTTTTTAAAATCTTTAAAAGTCTTTTCTTTTCAATTTTTTTTCTTCATTTGTTATTTTATTGTAACACAAAATAGTTATCTTTCCCCCTTGTGAAATAGCTGCTTTCCCTTTTTTGAGAATTAAAAATAAAATTGCTGAAAAGTGTTGGAAGGGAGGGGGGGAGCATTCAAGATTTACAATAATTAGCCAAAAAGAAACATGATTTTTTTTTTTTTTTTTTTGTAATATTTCACTTTAACTTGTGTTGCAGTATAAGTAAAAAAGTATTTTAACACCAAAAGATTTTTTTTCTTTCGAAACATCAACCTCAAAATAAGAACTAATTTTATCTTCTGATTTTTTTTAGTAATATTCTAATACAGGGTGACCAGAAATAACTAATTTGACTTAGTGAAATCATAGAAACTTTTGCATAAACAAATACTTTTATTTATTGACAATAATTTATTAAAGAAATAAATATTAGCTTTTTTTCAAAGTGTACTCCTTTTGCTTTGATGCAAAGATGCAAATGCTTGATGAAATTTCCAGCAGCTCAGCCTATATGATTAGCTTCCATTCCTGAATCAATAAACACTTCCAAACTTTTGTGAGGCACACATCCTTGCCTCAGAAGTCAGCCACAGACTGTTAATCCAATGGAGTGATAGTGCAAGTATGGATATCATTCTTGAGCCAACATAAATTGTCCCGACACCATCCTATGTGGATTTTCCTTGATGTGAAGCCACAGATTTTTGCTGAAAAGTCTAAATGCAATTTCAGAAGTTTTTTTTTGAGCACATGGATTGTCACAAGTGATTTTGAGCACTACAGTCTCAAAAATCTCTCTTTGGTGCACATCTTTATGAAAAGAAAGTAGTTTTGCCCATTGCACAAATTCCTGCTCCTACCTTAGCAGATCTGGGATATTGAGATTAAGATAATTGAAAACAGTTCAAGAGAAAAACTTGATGCAATCTAAATCCCCTATACATGTTTTCTTTTACATTGAAGCTCTAAAATCACATGTCATTTGTTTGCCATCCTATATATTAAAAAATAGAGTTGGAACAAAAGTCAATAAGTGAAAGAAAACACTCTAAGAATAAAGTACTGTAATTTCTGGTCTATAATCTGCAGATTATCTGTTAAAAAATCTCAAAGATATTTTTTGCAGATTATCTGCTGAAATTCTTTTTAAGCAGAATTTCATGTTAGATATCTAGTTTCTACCAGCAGTCATAAAATAAAAATGAAAATGGATTGTAAACAGCACAGGATTGTCTGCGATTTACCATTCACAGAGTTGATTGTGATTGATTCACCTATGATATGTACATGCTAGTGGGAGTCACTTCCAATTCTTATCTTATATATATTTTAACCTTTTGGCAATTTATTTCTATGAAAAAGGAAGAATTTCTCAATTCATCTCTTACAAAAATTGCAATTGCAATCCCAATCACAGGTTGTTCCTCTGGGGCTGAAATGAAGAACTATGAAATATAGTGTTTTGTTATCACATTGAAAGTTATAGTAATTTATAAGAGAAAACATGTTGCTTAGTACTGCAGAATTTAAACTGAATGTTATATAAAGGGGAAGATGTTGAAGATGAAGAACAGCAGTTATTATAAAATTATCTATATTCACAAGACATTCTATATTTTAGATAAAAGATTCAGTGCAAATAAATATTTGTATTTTTTAACTTGTAATTATTTTATAATGATAATAAGAAATTTTTTTTTCAATTATTTTATTACAGTTTTTTAAACAGAGCATCTAAATAAATAGGGAGGTGGTTTATTAGTAGTACTTTTGAATGTTGAAAACAATAAATAATCTTCATATACTCCAGTGCTTAGTTATAATTTTAATATGGATTATATGGCAATGCAGATTATCTGCTGAAAATATTTTTTAAAGGTTTGAAAACTGCAACTGCGGATTATAGGTCGGAAATTATGGTAATAATAAAGTCATCAACTATAACATTACTTCTAATCAGTATTACATTATTTCTGGTCACTCTGTGATATAATTTAATCTAATAATATTAATTCTGCACTTATAAATATCTATTTTACCTTCTAATTCATTCCAACATACATAAAATCCATAAAATATTTACAAAATAGGAAACTAATTTCATTTAAGAGGTTAAAAGATTGAATTTTTAATGTTAAAAATTAAAAGTAGTTATTTTCTATAATAAAATATTTTAAATACACAAAATTAGTAATATATTAACAGAATAAGAACCAATTTCATTTGTCAAGTCACTTCAGACTTTATCAATGCAAAACTGTGGTAGATAAATATTTGTGTAGAAAATTTGTTTTCTTTAAAAACTTTGTGTAAGATAATTTTTCTGTGATTGATTATTGTAAAAAGGTCCTTCTTTCTAACATTAGATTTTGTGTAAGGTCTGTAAGCAGGCATAATTTACTTCTGGACAGATCTTTGTTTTGTTGTTAGAAATCTGCCCTAATTTAATAATTTTAAATTGAAGGACTAATTGTATGTGAAATATTAATCTACTTTTGATTATTCAATTTATTTATAGTTATTGCTTAGAAGTCCTAACTCTAATTCCACTCATATTTAAAGTATTTATTGAGATAGTTCAAATAAATCTTTATTTTAATACTAATTAATAATACATTTCAAGTGTCTTTTCCATGTTTTAAGTTAAAGAATATGACTTAATCAGTATAATGTAATTTTAGGCTTTCATAGTACTAGGGGGCTCTCTGATATCTGAAGGGGGTAAGTGTTAGTTTGTATTATAAAATATTTTTACATTATCTTAATTCCTTTATTCAGATTCATTGACATAATATACATATATTATGTTCAAAATTAAGAGAATTTTCAGATTTGGTCGATTATCTCCAGAACTACTGAACAGATTTTAATAAAATTAGGTACATACATAAGTTAAAAAAATAAACATTCAGCATTTATAATGTGCATGTATGCTTGTGCATAAGAATCATCAGCTTTGGAAAATATAAAACAGAGTTCATAATATTGAATATAAAAAGGATTAATAGGGGTTATGGTCCCCTATTACAGTTATATTAGCTCTCACAATCAGGGCACTCTCTCTTCAGTAAAATTTCACATTGCAATTCAGACAGTTAATGAGTCCATGTGGCAGTTAGTTTCACTCCTCCAGCAATGCTGTTTTCAAGCTGGGTGATTCAGGGAGGTGAAAAGTGAATTCCAATTTTCTTCCCCAGAACGTCCTCTATATGGTTTAGGGCTGGAGATCTGGCTTATGAATCTGTCAAGCAAATATCCTTAATTTTCAGGAAATTTGCTGACCAGATGAGTTTTTTCTGGACATGCATTTTAGTCTATTAAAATGAAATCAGGGCTAGTTGCATTCCTGAAAAGATGAACATAGGGTTCACAAGATATTATCCCTACACTTTATACCAATAATAGAGTCTTTGTCAAACATAGAGAAGGGTGTGTTTCCAACTAACATGATGCCTGTTGAGACCATCAAACCTCCACTATCATAGTGGTCTCTTTCTTGGAAGTTGGAAAGTCGGTAGCCTATCCTGATTTTCTTCAGAATGTTGATTTTATGTCAGGAATTTGCATTTTCCCTGAATAGAGACTCATCAGTGAATAACATAGTACTCCATTGATTTCTTGTTCAAAGATGATGATCTCTGCATCATGCTAAATGTATTCTTGTGTGTAGTTTTATCTCTAACTTGAACTTAATTAGCTTCCCTTCAAAAATAACAGTCAACAATAATAATAAAGTCTGTCCTACCTTGGTTGGTTCATATCCGAACGGCGTGATTTATCCAATATAATAAACACCAGACAGAAAAATAAATCCACTGAAGCTGAGCACAGTCTTTTTGAAAATTCTATAATTTTTCTTTACACTCTACATTAAAAAAGATATTAAACAAAAGTTAGAAAAATACAGTTAAATTTTTACAGAGAACAATTTTTCTACGTGTTTACATGTACAAATAAAATAGAAGACTGACAAAGAATTGAACTTTAGCGCTGACGACACATCGATTGCATCACAACCTTGAAATATATAATTATAGGAAAAACAGTCATTATTATTGCGAAATATCTCGATTACAATTTGAAAATGAAAGTACTTGATTAAATGAAATAAGATAAATGTTTATAGTTTCAGAAAATCATCATAAATCTATCATGTAGAAGTGAGCAGGATGCAAAAAGCAGTTCTTATTGCAGATATACCTTTGTCATGTAGCCTTCTGCAAACAGTAACCCTTGAAACTCGACCACCTATAGCTGAATAAAGGTGATGAGAGAGCTTGAGAAGCTGTTGCACTGTTGTTATCTCCATTCTAATGGACAAATAGATGGATTTCATTAGCTATCGTGGCTCTTGGATGACCTGGTTTAGGCTTTCTTTCTATTGATCCAGTGTCCTGAAACTGTTTCCATAAGTTGGACACAACACTGGGTATTAGAAATCTGCATTTGAGACTGCCTTGTTTCTAGTTTCCCAGCGATTTGCAGTCTCTTTCCATCATCCAATCATTGGTGGATATTCATTTTTACTGTTACTTTTGACTTTCATTGAATGTCGAAAAAAAAAATATTAAGATATTCAGTGAGGTGTGTGAATGAACAAAACATGGAAATTACCATACTTGTTATTATAAAGCCTTTTCCTGTAGCCACTCTGTCAAAGAGTTGTATTTTTGTTTTGAAGCAAGTTTTACCTTTTTTTCTTTACCTTTCATGAAATTCGACAAAATAAGTGAATTCTCTTAATTTTGAACATGAGTGTACAATCATGCCATCATTGATTTTGTATGAAAGGGCCTTTTAATTTTTGTTATATATTAGGCAGTTCTGTACATATTTAATAATTATTATTTTCAATATATGTTATATGTGTGTATATGCATTTATATAGCTTTTTTAAAATAATCTAAGTAATTTGAGATAAAAACAGCCTGAAACAGGCCCATAGGCTACTCTGGCTTATTTTTTATATAGTTCTTAAGCCTGTGAAGACACCTTACCAAACTCAACAAAAATAAAACCATGATTTGAGAAAAATATTACAGGATGGCTACTAAATGTTGTTACAAATATTGAGTCATTTTATTTTACAGATATAAAATAGAAAATGATAAACACATCTATATGATGAATGTCAGTAATAAAAGTTTGCCTTAAGATTATTTGAATCAAATGCTATTTTTATTGATTAACAAAGATGATTTTTTTATGCCATTGTCAGACTGAGGTGTGACTCATTTTAAGAAGTAATCTGTCCAATTCACATTATATAAAAGCTTTGAGAGTCTGAACTTCTGTATTAGTTAACTCTTATTGTAGCATTTAAGATCACCCAGATGCAATAGTTTAAAGCAGAACTTCTAAACCTATGGGTTGCAGAACAATCAAAGGTTATGACAAAGACATATCTTTTATTTCATGTGTTTTAAAAAAGTACAATTTGAAGAGCAAATAATTTTCCTGAAAAAAATCCCTAATTTCTTTCTGGATATAAGCAGAATATCCAGAAATATTTAAACCAGCTTTGAATTCATTAATGGGATTCAGTATGACTTGTGTTGTGATGATTTGTGTGAACATGCTTTTTCTATTTTGTGTTTTTGAAAAACAAGTACAGAAATAAACTAGTTGTAGAAAGGACTTAAGGTTGTTTTAATCCTGATATAGATGCTCAGGTAAGCATCAGTGCTAGAAACCTCACTGATAGTAAAGTTATGTTTTGTTTATGATTAAACGTATTTTTAATTAATTTTGTAGTTTTTGTATTTTACACAGTGCCACTTACACAGATTACAATTACAAATTCCTGTTTTTATTCATAGTATACTTTCATACAAGAATTTGACTTTTACATAGCATAAGGTAGTTGGTAGTTTATGGAGGTCACATAACAATTTCTAAATTAATATATGACCTTAAGTTAGGTGGGTTACAATTTTTTTTTTTTACTTAAAGGTAGTTTACATACCAATAAAGGTTGGGAACTGCTGGTTTAAAGGATTTAGTTCTGTTGAAGGAGGTTATCAATCTTCTTGTGTGATAAGTTGGGATGCAACTATCCAATATCTGGATGATTTTTCAATATCTGAAATACCATTGAATATCTGACTTCTCTGTTAGATAGCTGACAGAATGCAGCAAAGAAATTATATATGGATAGTAGAAATCATTTGACCTCAAACAATGCTGAAACCTTTTGTTTATAATGTGAAAGATGAAATTTAATAAGTTACTTATCCATGGGTAAAAAGTAATTCTCAAAAGTTTAAAGAATTGCCAGCATTTCTAATACAGATATTTGAACTCTTTGTAATAAATTTAAGAATTTATGTTTGCATCTTTTTGAAAATTTTACCTTTACTTTCAGATTGTAAAACAAAATTTGAATTTGTCTATTAAAGTGACTTAAGTAATTATTAGTGACTTAATTAATTCTTTTTCTTTTTTTTTAAAGTCAAACAATTAAACAGACCTATTTTTACTTTCTTCTATCTGTAATGGAAGAAAGTATTGTAATCAAAAAATTTTTCGACTTCTAGTTTTTGATGGATATGCAGGCTTTTGAGATCAGAGACCCCCAAAAGCTTGTATATGCAAAACGTCCATCTGTCACCATCATACCATCAAAAAGTGTATGAAGTTATGCATAGAATTGAACGAAATTTTTTGTATATATTTTAGGCTATAGCTAGCAGATCCTCTTTCAATATAATTTTTGTGCCAATTTCATTATTCCATCATCAAAAAGTGTGTGAAGTTATGCATACAATTGAACCAAATTTTTTGGGTATATTTTTGGCTATGGCTAGCTGGTCTTCTTTCTATTTAAAAATATTTCAGCAGAAAATGGTACTGTAATAGCGATTTTTGTAAAATCTTCTTAATTTTTCATAGTTCTTTTATACAGCATATTGGGGACACATGCAACGAGGGGAACTTCATGTCTTTCTAAGCTGCTGTTTGCAAACAGCTGATGCACAACAGAATAACGAAAAAATATTGATTTTAATAATTATCATGAGAAAGATTAACTCATTCTTACTCTGTTTGACGATCAGAAATTTTAGATGAAAATCAAAGATGGTATAGTATTGAACTTATAATATTAAAATATCAATATTTATAACTACTTTTTGAAACATCATGGTCTATGAAATAGAAAAGAGTTTTGGAATTGGCAATCCAAATAATTATTTTTGTAACTTCACTATAAATATTTAAAATCAAAAGTAATTTTTTTTTTTACTTTTAAATGTCAAAGTAATTTAACATATGTACTAAATGTAATTTAAAGCAAAACAGCATTAAATAAATAAAACAGATAAAGGCCATAAACTAAAGCATTGTCTGGAGAAAATAATTCTTGAACCATGGATACATTAGTAGACATTTTATGTTTAGGCTATAAAAGGAAAGTATGAATTTCTTTGTAAAAATAATCTGCAATTATAGACATATTAATGTATAATGGTTAAAATTTGCTGTACAAATTATTAGGATTTCATTGTACAAATTAATCGTTAGCAGTTATAAGAATTTCATTGTACAAATTGTTAGCAATTATCAGCATTTCATTGCACAAATAAACAGAATATTTTAATGTACGACTTGCATTTGTTATACAACATTATTAATATACCGGGTGTCCCAAAAATGACTGATGGATTTTAAAATTCAATAACTTTCAAACGGTGACAGCTATTAAAAAAAATTTTGCAGGAGGGTTATGTATAATGTCAGGAGTTTTTTTCCGTAATTTTTTATTTTAGTTTGAATTTCAAACAATAGGTGGTGCTGACGGTGATTGAAAGCCAAGTCGATGCTTCACTCAGCACTGATCACCTGGCCTTCAATCGCCATCAGCACCACCTATTGTTTGAAATTCGAACTAAAATAAAAAATTACGGTAAAAAAACTCCTGACATTATACATAACCCTCCTGCAAAAAATTTTTAAATAGCTGTCACCGTTTGCAAGTTATTGAATTTTAAAATCCATCAGTCATTTTTGGGACACCCGGTACATTGCTTGAATTCCAGAACAGTCTAGTAGGATTCATGCCTTAAAGAATATTGTGGGCAGAAAACTCCTGTTTCCAAAAAAGTATTTTGCAAAAATTTTCTTTGTGAACAAAGATCCATCTTTCAGGACTGATTAACAAATTTCATGATATTTTTTGCTATCAATTGGATTTAAGGCTATGGCTTTTAACAGTTTTAAAGATTTAACAATTTGTTCTCATGACAGATTGATAAAGTTCAAAATTGTTACTATCATTCAACTGAAAAATTTTGCAATTTTTTTCCACAATTGATTGGCGAATTTCACTTTTTTTTCTGGACACTAATCGACAAATTTCATAATTTTTTTTCTCTCAACTAATTGAAAAATTTACGAATTTTCTTCTCTGATCAAATGGCAAATTTCTTTGTTTTTGCAACATCCTGATGAAATTTACTATTTTTCTTCATCTGTCTGAAAATTTTTGTGTTTTTCGCCATGACAAATTTCACGATATTTGCTCATAACAAACAAATTTCATGATATTTTCCTGTGATGGATTGGCAGATTTAACCTTATTTTCCCTCAAATTTAAGTTTTTTCTCGCGACTGGTTGATATTTAAAAAAAAATTAATTTTTCCCTTTACTGACAAAATCAGCACTATTTTTTCTATGATTGATTTACGTACTTTGCTAATTTTTTTTCCTGTGCCTGAAATAAGAGAAAACTAAATGAGCAGTCTTATGCTAATCTGCATTAGAAATTAATTTGTCGATGTCTTAATTCTTTCACTTTACACAACTTTCCCAGTATTTCTGTATAGTATACAGGATTTGTATCATCACTTATAGGCCACACAAAAAGTCTTTTTTTTTTCTGTATGGCCGCATGAATTTAACAGAAAGGAAATGTGGTCCATCATGTGAGGGAAACAAAATCACTTTACCGACAAACCGCTTCTTAGTATCTGGACCTTTATATTAGTTCAACTCTATCAAAAGAAAATCCCCATTATTTATTTCATTGAATTCTACTTTTTCTGTGACAAGCTGAACTTCACCCTTGTCTTCAGTGAAGTCATCTTCCTGGGCCTGAAATTCATCTAATGTCTCACTGTTATCATCACGAATATCAAATTCTACTGACAACGTGGATGAATCTGAATATTCATTTTCTTAATGTGAGTGTCCCTTTTTCTTTCGATTAGAATCTGAAGTTGCTGCAAATAAGCTCTTAGCTATCTTTGGCTTACAAGTTGAAGCAGTCGTCAGTTTCTTTTGCTCTTGTAAATTCTTCAGCGCAGGATTTGAGGTTAAAACCATAGTTTTACCACATTTTTTATTTGAATGCTTGACGCAATGTTTAGTGACAGGAATAGGCAATATATCTCTCGGAGAAACATGGGTTGTTTTTTCTTTATTTTCAGTGATCTTATATTTGCTCTAGTTATAAAGCTTCTGAAATATCTCCATCTTCTTTTACTCTTTAAACCCTCCTGTACACTGTATCCACTGGTATTCCAAATTGTTTAGCTGCTGAATTAAGACTCATCTGTCAGTACCTATTACTGCCTCAACAGCAGCACCCATTGATGCTTCAGACCAGAATTGCTGCTTTGTTTTTCTCTTGTATGTTCTTACCATTATATACCTGAATATGTAAACAAAATCATTTTACACTTATAAAATTAAATATGTTCTAGGGGCAAGGTGAAATAAAATATTTCAGTTTGTCCCATCACTAAAATTCTTTTTCACTTTGCCCCACATGTAGTGGAAAATTCTCATAAAAATTTCAAACCAAAAGTAGACCTAATATTAAATAAATAAACACTTCATTAGACAGCAGAAGAATCTAATTTAAACTTACAATAATAATTATCAGAATTTTATCATTATAGAATTGATGAAACGTTATTTTCTTACCTAATAATATTACAATTTGATCCTCAAATTTGAAAAATTATCACTAGCATCATATATATTGATCTCATGAGATGATTGATGTCTGACAGTAAACAACTAGATGGGAAATAACATAATAAAAATATCTGCAGATTGGTGACATTGTATACAGATTAAATACTTAACCATTTCACTTTGCCCCTCTACTTAATTTTACCCTAAGTTCCCCTACTATATAAAGTACAAAATTAAAAACGGAATTAAAAGGTTTTTTTTTTTTGTTTTGTTTTGTTTTTGTCCAGTCAAAATAGATCCATGATTCCGGTTAAAGGTTAAGATTATGTTTTGAAAAAAAAAAAAAAATAAAACTTGTTTAGTTAAAATAATATAAGACTATTTCATAATTTTATTATTTTGGGTCTGACAGGAGGTATTCTGCTGTATGTAAAAAAAAAAATCTAGTCTGTGATTTAAGTAGTTTCTGAGTATGAGACCAGAGGGACAGGCAGAGAAACAAAACTATTAGAATTTCGCAAGATGGACAAAACCCTAAAATATCCTGCATATTCTTTATGTGATTTAAAACTTATTGTTTTTCATTATCACATCTAATTTTTGCACTTTACATGTTTATTTTCATGTTAGATATTTGATTTTACATCAAATTTGTTTTTTTAACTTTGTCATAATCAACATTATGTGATTTTCTTGAAAGATGACTCCATTTAGTTGAATGCTGTACTTTAAAGTGTATTTATCTTTTATGCTTACAAGTTAGTTTTCATTTTTTTTTTCACTTTGTTTTGTACCATCTTCAATTGTAGAAAATGTGCCTTAAAACCCAAATCAACCAACCAAAGCCCCTCTTTTCTCTTATGTCTGTAAGCTAAATTGCTATATTCCAAAAAATCTGTTTTTAAAAAGGGTGATCATCCAGAAATGTTTTATTACATTTTTCTTGTGAAAGCTGTTGATTAATAGCTGTATAAAATATAATGTTTTATTTAATTTGAATTTCATTTAATAGGGACTTTAGCTGTTGCCTTCAGAGAAACTAGAAGAGGTGCTAAGCGAGATGGAATGAGTGTCGCACAATATGGTTAGTTTTATTCAGATACTTTATTTTATTCTTAAATATTAGTTTTAGCTAGCAAGAAATATGCAAAAGTATTTTTCCAAGATAACTCAATATTATGAATCCCTAAGTACTACATAGAAATTAATATAAGTTGATTGAATATTCTTTAGATGGTCATTAAAATTTTGTGTACCTGAGTATTTTCATTAGAGACCATAGATGAAATTATATTTGCATTTTTAAAATGCCATATTAAAAAAAAAAAAAAAAAAAAGCTATGTTTGAACAGTGATTATATTCAAAAGAAAAAATATTCATATCTATTGTAATAACATATTCAAATTTATATGGTATTATTGTAAAATTAAACAAACAGGAAAGCAAATGTACTTCTTACTTTCTAATCTGTTTTAAAATTTTCATTGTACCAATGAAAAGGCAAATGCTTAAAAAGGAAAAATTTGTTTATTCATTAACATTATGTTCAAGCATAACATAATTCGTTTTTCAGCTTCAATTTTTTTTTTTTTTTTTTTTTTTTTTTTTAGAAAATAATATAAGAATGTACTTTTATTTGCTCTCATGATGATACAAGAATTAATTAATAAAATAATTATTGTATGTATTGAAGAACAGGTTACATTTTCCTTTAAAAGTTTAAATTATCAGCAACTTTGAAGATGTGCATCTCAGAAGAGACTAGCAAAGTTATTTAATATTTTGAAATTTCAAATAATATACCAAAATTAAACTTTACTTCTTATTCTTAAACTTTGATTTTCCTGAAACTTTTTTCTTGAGTTTTCAGTAAAATTATTCACAAGGTGTAGTTAAAATATAAAAGGTATGACAACATTTGGAAAATATAACATAAATAAATTGTTAAGAGTGAGATAAAGTGTACAGCTTAAAATATAACATAAAAATAAGCTAATAAATTGCTGAAATAGAAAGAAAGCCCTTTTGATACTTGTATTTTATGCAAAAATATTCAGTTGTCCAGAAATTAAACTCATATTTTTTTGCTATTTTTTTCTATTGCATTCTGCACAAATCTGCAGAGTAACTGATTAACTTTACTTTGTACAACTTATCATATGTCAATTAAAGTAATTTTTTATGCTCTATGTTAAAAGTAAAAATATTATCTTTCTACTGTATGAATTATAAAATCATAGACTATTCATTAGATCATAGCATTTTGTTATTAGACAAAAAAGTAGCTATATTAAATAAAATTTTATTGTACATACTTTTTTCTGAAACCTGGATTTAGGATTAGAAGTTAATTTCAAAAGTATTTTCCTATAAATAATCCTAAACACTTTTTAAGGCTACAAACAGCAATACATTAAGAAGTATTAACATTTTAATGACTATTGTTGTTGCAAACCATTGTCATATTCTGTTAGTAAGCAACATTTGTTTATGCTGTATAACAACATGGGTTACTTTATACTTCATGGGTAATTCTTCACAATTAAAGTATTTGTTATTCAGCACAAAAGTATCTAGCTCATTCCTAGACAATGCTATGATAAATAACTTCTGGAGAAAAAATGATGTTCACTTTTGGAGAAGAACCATCTATTTTAAAATGAAGTGTTTCTTTTTTTCCCATACAATCAGTTGCTTGTCTTTTAAAACAGATAATTAACAATGGAAAATTGTAATACTCTTTTTCCATTGATCATTGAAATTTTCCATTTAAGTCAAGTTTCTATTACATGCTGTTTTTTTTTTTTTTCTTTCTTTCTTTGTGAGGGATTGTTATCTGTTGCAATCACTTTGTGTGTTTGTATGAAATGGAAGAACTATCACTAGTTAATTATCGTGTAACAATTTTGATATGGTTAAGATACATTGTTCAAAACAATTAAGGGATATTGAGTTTGTGAATGGATCTTGTGGCTGGATAATCATTTAAAAGATTGATACATGATCGACAGATATGGTAAGCCAAATGAGAAAACAAATTACACATGTTTAGCAGATAAAACTGCATTGTTTTGAGCATTTGGGTCAGTATGAGGAAAAAATTAATAAAAAATGAGTTTCTTTAATAATAAATTATTTTTACAATTGGAGTTAACAAAATCAGAATTCACCTTGTTTACTAATTTAAAACATAAAAATACATGTAACTGTATATATTTTATTTAAAAGGTGTATACTAAAACATATAAAAACTTAAAAATACTTTAAATACTTAAAAATACTTTTACTTTTTAAAAGTACTTTAAATGTATTTTTAAGTTTTTATATGTTTTATTATGCATTTTTTAAGCAATATCCATATATACAGTTACATGTATTTTTTTATTTTAAGTTATTTTTATTAGGGAGTATGGTTTTTCTCGGATTGCGAGCAACGTGTAACACCTTTGAGGTATGGAATCACTGAGATGGTGTTCTCTCTCACTCCTCCAGATGAGTACTTTCCAATTCTTGGAAAATTTGTGGGTGTATTAGGCAGCCTGCAACTCGTCTGCCTAGAATATCCTAAGCATGCCCTATTGGGTTGTGAAAATTTCCATTTGTGACTCTTCTTTCATTTTCTGAAAAAAAAAAAAAAAAAAAAAAAAAAAAAAAAAAGAGAGGTTATGCTGTTATTTTGTACACTAGATGGCCAATGATGATTGGTCACTTTCAATTTCAGATGTTTAGTTAAATATCTAGAAAAATACTAGAAGAATAATCCTTAAACTTCAGAAATGTAAACAGCATAGTAGATGTTATATATTTCTGTGAAGATTTTTTTTTCCTGAAACTTTGTAGGGGACTGTAAACAAATTAAAAAAAATGTTTTTTGAATACCCTATAAAAACTAATGTCACAAAAGAATTGAAAATGTAGCACATTTACTGCACATGAACAGTAAAACATCATTTAGTAAATCTGTTTATTTTCCATCCATTATTTATTATTTTTTAATTCTGATTGCAGGGTATTGTGTACAATGTTGCTTGTCATGATTCTTCAAAAGAACATTTTTTTTATATTGAGAACTCTATAAATTATAAGGAAAAAAACTTGGGAAAATTTGGAATTGTTTTTGTAAAATCTTTAATTTCTCCAAATATACATGCTATCTTCATAAAAATGAACATAGTTTATTTCAAATAGCCTTTTAATCATGCACTACAGTTTCAATACTTTTGCTACATTAGTTTTTGCATGTTATGAAGAAGATATTTGTTTTTCTTCAATTTGTTGACAATTCTCTATGGAGTTTCAAGAAAAAAAATCTTTGCAAAAAAATATGACATATATTTTTCTGTTTACACACCTGAAGTTTCAGGATAATCCCCCATGTATGTTTCTAGTTATTTAACAAAACATCTAAAATCGCAAGTGACAGGTCACCATTGGCCATATATAGCGTATAAGACTTAACTGTATTGAACAGTGTGTATTTTAATTTTTATCTGAATACTTATTTTAATATTTTCAGTTTTAAGAGGTCAAGATCCTAGTGTGAATGTCGTTTTACTTGAGGATGTCGCAGCAGTTTTTGGACTTTTTATTGCTGGGGGATGCATGGGCTTGACTTCTTATACTGGTTTACCAATTTATGATGCTATTGGATCTCTTGCTGTTGGTGGAATATTAGCAACAGTTGCATCATTTATTATTTATACCAATACTGCAGCTCTTGTAGGACGGTTAGTTAACAAAATTTGTGATTCTTCTTTTCCCTAAATATGAACAGAATAGAAAAGTAAATTATACAGTATTAATTTTTTGTAGGTCAATACCAGCTGAAAGACTCCTAGCAATAAATAAAGAACTGGAAAATGATATTATGATTAGGTAATTTTTCATCTTTAGATTAATTTTACATAAGATTGTTATGCCATTCAGTTGTATAATGAAAACATTGATTTCTTTGTGTTTGTTTTATTATATGTTTAGAATTGTAACACTTCTCACATGTATTAATGACAAGCTATTCATGCCAGCCATTTTTCAATCTTTTGGAATTATGTCTTAATCAAATAAATTCTAATGGATCTTGTCTGTCTGCTGTATGTCAACTGTCTGTATTATAACTCTTTAAATATATTCAGACTGCTATATATCATTGATGTTTAGTACTGAATTATTACTATTGAAAATGAACTATATAGCATTTATAGTTTATTTACAGGGGCATTCAATCAAAATCTGTTTCATTATCATCTGTGGGAGAAAATCATTTGTGATGCATTTTAATAATGCTATTCTGTTTCAAAATAATAAAATTCATATGCATTTCTGAGGTGTTAAAAAATATGCATTCTGAAAAATATGTAATAGTTTGTATAAAAAGGTATTTACACTAAATTGTCATTATGTTACATTATTCCTAACATAATGATACTGATGTACTCTGGTGTTAGTGCAAAATTGCTTGCATAAAAATTAGCTTTCATATACAAGGTCAGTTTGGAGCTATATGCAAAAGAGTTTTTGTTGAATTTGTATGAAATGTGAAAGAAATAATAAAATATGTTTTTGATGTAGTTGTTAATGTATGAAAAGTGGTCCAATAAAGACTCTAGTGGTGTTGATAGCCAACAGAGCTATATATGTGTGACTTGTCTAACTTTTGGCTTAAGTAATGAGTGCCATTTCCTTATCACAGAGAATATTACTATTCAATACATAAAATTATAAATCAATTAATACTTTTAAAATCACTTTTACAAAATACTTTAATGACAATTGCTTATTGTTGTTTCAAGTTGATTTTTCTTAATTACATTTTAAGTACCGTTTTACATACGTATGCATTTGAACAAAAAAATTTTTGTTTTTCCTTAAGTAAATGATATTGTTTTACCTTCTCCTATATATTGTAACTTTTAGAATTTTTATCTGAACTTTAGCTAAAGTATTTCCTTGTTTAGATATTTATTCTGTATCCATATTTCTATCTAGGGCCATACATGATGTTAAGGCTACTGATATGGGAAATAATTATGTCCGTTATAAAGCAGAGGTTGATTTTGATGGACGGGAACTAACACGTTCTTATTTGGACTCACAAGACTTGGATAACTTGCTTTTAGTTTGTATCTCAGTATTTTATTTATTTTTTAAGACAGATTTGATCATTGAAGGATGAAAACTGTTACATATAACTTTAATGTTTAGTTTAGAAAAAATAGCACAACATGCGAAAGAAAAGTTAAAAAGGGTCTAATGGAAATGAAAAATCACATTGTGGAATTTGAAAATAACCACAAACTGTGTTTAAGGAAGAGTTCATGTTCATTTGGCATTTGAAAAATTCCATCATAAAAAGTGTTTCTGGTATTGAAAATTGTTCTGTAAACCAAATCTCTCCATGTTAAACAGGTTTTTTATTTATTTTGAGATGTATGCACATTTTTCAAAACTTATTAGAGGGCTGAGTCTTATTTAATGGATTTTTGTTTAAACCAATCCTTGTTTTAGATTAAAACATTTATTTTGAACCATTTTTGATTTATTTTAAACCAATCCTTGTCAAAGATTTTCATAGAGTTGGGCTCAATCAGGATGGGCCTGAAAATTTTAGCTCATGTAGATCTCTATAATAAAATCCAGGCTTAGCTATTTAGAAAAAAGGGGGGGGGCTAATACCAGTTTGATTTTGTAGAAAAAAGTGAAAGCCTAAATCTCAAAGATAAAAATTGGTGACACATGGACCAGGCCAACATCCATGCAGACCTTTAATCTTAGTATACTACAGTGTAACCTTCAAGGGACATAAAAAAAGACAACAGATGTGGGAAAATGATAAATTTAAGTCAATATATATATTGACCGTTAAAATTAAATTGGTGAATGTAGGAAAATTAAACATGTAGGAATGATAGATCAATGTTCTACTGCATAAAAAGCAATTATATTACTAGCTAATAGTATAAATAGTAGCTTACTTTTTATATATTGTCTAATAAAATTAATGACATTATTGCATGCATACCTTCAATAATGATTACTTTTATCAAATTTTATTTTATTTAAATTTATAAAATATACCTATCATTTTTTAAGAAAATTTTAATATTGCATATGCATCAGAGTTATAAATATTTTTAGTCTGTTCATTAATAATATTTAAGCAAGACCTCCTTACCTTCTGTATAGTTCGTTCAGTAATGTTCCTCCTATAAAAAATCATTTCAGCAAGGAAACAAGAACTGAAAATGCCGTCTACCAGAATAGAATAAATTTTGATGGGGAAAGATTGTATGTGTTATTAGTAATGCCTATGAGAAATCATGCTGGCCATTATGCAATTAGTTGTTGCTGATTGATAGTGCCTCTTATCAAAAAAGTCACGAGAAATGAGAATTTTGATTGAAAAGTCTTATAGATGGCAAGGTGGTAAAAATGGTTTCAGAATAGAAGCTACTGATGGAAAATATTACCTAGTTCTCTTTTAACAATACTAATAAATACTTAACATTTTGCTTAATTTAGTACTAACATAGAAAGTTAGGTAGTCTTTATTATTTCAGAAAAATACAATTAATGATTAAATAATAATTATCTGCCTTTGAATTTCTTTAATTAAGATTTTTGATGAAATAAAAGGAGTGAATTATTGCCTGCTTTTAAATTCAGATATCTTATCAGCATTTTCTTGTTTATTCTCTGTAATTTATGATAATTTAAAAAATATTGTCTATTTGTCTTATCTAACTTTCTTTAATCTTTAAATTTAGGACATGCAAGAACTCGAGACTATTGAGGATGTTGAGGCTTTTATGTTAAAACATGGTGAAAGCATAGTTGATATGCTTGGGGGACAAATTGATCGCATTGAAATAGCTTTAAAGGTATACCTGAAATTATTTTTTCATATTTTAAAAATTAAAATTTAATTCTTCCTAAGTTTAATAATTTATTTTTCTGTTAATGTGTGAAAATTATTAAATAATTGAGATTTACTTCATTGTATATATTACAAATGAACTTCATGCAACCTGTTGCCGTAACAAAATCTTATGAATGACTGTTATTAACCTATCTTGTTATTTTACATCTATAGTGTATTTCACTCAAAATAAATCCTGAACAATCTACAATAACTCTCACTGTAATGAGCTGATCGGAAAGAAAAAAAAATAGGTATTACATGTGTTGATGTATGTATAATTGATTGTATTGAATATCATCTTGTAATCTTAATCATATGTAATCTTGGAGGAGATCTTCATTTTTTGTTAGACATTTTACATAGCATTCCAGATTCTTTAATGCATTAGCAAAATATCAAGGAAATATCAGCAATTCTTGGATGCATTCCTTCAAATGTATTCAGTGGGAAAGAAAAAAAATTTTAACTTCATGCAATACATTGCTGTACTTTGCTGTTGTGAATTGCCACTGAGATTCACAAATTGTTAAACAGAACATACTTTGCTCAAAATAAACAAGTTATAGCCAAATGATTTGCAGAAGTCTTTTGCTGAAATAGGGTGATTTCACTCTACAAACTACTATTTTTTTTTATCACACTACTCACTATTCTACATTTTTCAAACTGTAGCACACTACATCACACACTACTGTAAATAGTATAGACAAGTGTAGTTTTGCTGTTTGTAGTGTGCTATTTCTGACCCTTACTCAGGGCATCCCAGTGTGTTCAAAGTTCCATATATTGAGAAGTTCATTGCACTCATATAATTTCATTTAGTCTGTCTGAATAAGAATTATTATAGAATGTCCAGACTTCCTTTGGGCAAATCTTCCTTTATTTCTTTTATGGGAAAAAAATCATGATTTTTAAGTAATTTGATCAGAAATTTGACGAAAGGAAAATTTTTGTATGTATGCTAAAGCTATATCTGTATTAAAAAGACCAAACGTATCTGTGCGTAACACAGTAATCATTTTACAAATGGCAACACTTTGAAATTTGAAATGAAATTTCAGTTTTGCAATTTTCGCTATTGCAAATTTTTAAACTTCTAGACATCCCACATTTTCAATTTTTACACCATCATATAGGAAAAAAATGTGCTTTTAAATGCAATTTATTTGAAAATTGTCTCTTAATTTATTTTTAAGGTATCGATTTTTTTTTAGCTTTTAATACCGCTTTTATAGTCCTGGCAACAAAAGCTCTTTTTTTTCTATTAAAAGAAAAGCAGATTACTGTATCTTTTCATTGCCATTTTCTTACAAAAAGTGAAAAAAATTTTAATTAAAATATGTGTCATGCTAAAAATATACTGTCTGTTATAAAACCCAGTAAATTTAAGTTTTATTTCAATTTTATTTATAAATTAAATGATTTTTAGTTTATTACAAACTTACTTTACATTTGATACGACACTTTCTCTTTAAAATATGTATTTTAAAGAATAGCTGTGCAATTTTTTTTACTTTGCTTTTACTTAATTTGCATCAAACAGCTAAAAGAATGTAAATTTATTAATCCTTTTGAAAAATCTTTTTCCAAAATTTAAAGAAATAGTAATGAGTGATTTCCGATAAAACATTGAGTTATTATAAACAAAAAAATGAAGGTATATGAATCATTAGATACCAGTTTGCTTCTTGAATGAAGACATTGTATTTTCGCTGGGTTTGTGTATTATTCCATGGTAATGAAGTTAATGAATACCTTTCTATCGATGTTTAAGAATAAATGGAAAAACAGGAATGCTTTAGTGGATACAAATGATAATATATTGTTAAAAAAAGCACATATTTTAATTCTTAAGTCTGAAATATCTTTTGTAAAAGTGCAACATTTTGATCCCATCTTCTTTGCAATACTTCTCTGGTGAAAATACTTCACTTTTGGAAATAATGTAATCGAAATCAAACACAGATAAAACACAATACTTTACAGAAATTTAGAGTATCTTTATAGAAGAGCTGTAGCATACAGTGATAATGGTGTTGGAAGTTGTTGTCCAAAAAATAGCAGTTTATGTTACAGATTTTGATGATTCTCGATTGGATGAATTCACTTCGCTAAGTTAAAAAAGCAAAAAGAAAAAGAAGTTTTTTACAATAATTCGAGTTCAAGACTATAAAAATCACCATGTTATGCGACATCACAGGAATATTGTCTATTGTATTTATTGCATACAGATTACATCAGAAATTTTCATGTACACTTCAAAGAATATAAGCAATTTAGTATCTGTTTCCAGCTAATAGCAATCGAGACTTCGAGTTTTGAATTTAAATTATTTTGAAATGATTAAATTAGAATTTTTTAAGATGAATACAGATATGAGAGTTACATATGTAAGTTTTAAGATGATGAAAATGATGTTGGGTTTAGATTTCACAAGGGAAAATTCTATGATTGAGTCTAAGTGGATTATATTTAACTGCTTACATTAAGATTAAAGTTTAATTTTAATAATTTCTAAAACTAAATTTTATGGAAATAGTATTTTGTTAGCTTTAGTTTAAATATTCTTTGTTTAAGAGTTAGACTTACCAATATAACATGCATTTTTTATTATAACTAATTTTTTAGGCTTATTATAAATCAATGAAACAGTTTCTTTTTTAAAAATTTCTTTCGTCAAAATTTGACAGGTTCTATCTTGTATTTTTAAATACCAAATTCCTTAACATTTTAATATTCACAAGTTTTGATTATTTGCAAATTAAATTTTGAGAAAACTTCATGTTTGTGAGTGTGTAACTGAAATATTCATAATTTCTTTTACTCAGTTTCTTTTTTCAAAGGTGTAGTAGTTGCAGACTTTTCCATGTCAAGTATCTGTCTGTAATTTTGAAAATTTAAAATAAGGATAGAATTGGTTTAACAGAAAGATCAACCTGTTATTGAAATTTCTTAATAATAAGCTATTGTAGCTGAGGTATAATTTAATATCAATACTTTCAACCTAATCTCAACCTAACAGATATTGCTATAGGTTTAAATGGTGAAGGGTCTTCTGCAGTATACTCCCCTTCTGCAGTAATGCATTTCAGACAGCATGGATACAGTTGTTAAGAGCCTTTCTGAAATTATTTGAATAAGCTGGTCTTCATTGCAGCTGTTTCAACTTTAAGTATACTCTTGAAGCAATGTACTTTAAAAACACCATCTTGGGAAACATTGCTTTTTCATTGTACACTTTCTGAAATATATGCAATGTTTCTATATCTGATGTCTCTAATAGAATTTAATATTTGCACATTATTTTTAAAACTCCAATTCTGCTGTTGATGAATGTGACTGATTATAGGTTACTAACACATAAAATCTAGTAGAACTCTCTGCTTTTTTAACATATTTTAACCCCATCTCACATCACACTTGCCTGTATGTGATAGTAAAATCCCCTTGCTCCACCTCTTCTCTAATCTGAGTTGTTGATACTATCACCATTTCCAAGATTTCTAATCTTAGTAGTATGATAATGATGTAAATTTGTTAGAATTTTTACAGTATGCTGCATTTTCTTATTTCATGTATATTTTTAGTAACTTGAGATAAACAGATTTTTTTTAATGGAAACTATTGAAGTATCTGGAGCAAGAATGTAGGAAAAGTAAATACACACCATGTAGGTATTTAATTTTTGGGTAAATTCCCATCTGTTTAACCCAAGCATAGGACCCCAAAATTGGACATTCACATACTTCACTCTAAAAAGTTTCTTAAAATCATGAATTGATGCTTCAAATACAATAGCAATATTCATATTAGTTGAAGAAAAAAACTTGAATGTTGTCTGAGTGGCATTTCCCAAATTTTATATTTATTTATGTTCTGATATTTTAAATGCCAGTCAATTATTCTTTTTTTTTCTTTGTAATTGATATAGTGAATCAAACAAAGTAATCATTTACAAACATTTGGTCAGATTCAAGATGAAGAAAGTAAAGAAATTGATTCCTGGAAATTGCCATAAAAAACAAAGTGGGAAAGTTACTTACATCACCTTAAATCTTTCCTCAAGTTATTTTTGTCACAAAGCAATATTTTTTTTCCTAAATATTTTTCAAACATGAAAGAAATAAGAACTTCAAAAGTTTTGTCTTATAATATCAAAGACAGATACTTCTTAAATACACAATAAATAGAAGCTAATGCAATGTGTTTTGAAAATCTTTTGAGACAAAAATTTCTTCCTATGAAATAGTACAAGTGTAGAAGAAGTTTTCTTTCCATTTTTGTGGTGGTAATATGTAATACAAATAGAATGAACATTATAGTAACTTTGTAATGAGGAACAGTAATTTTCTCTAAAATAAAAAAAGGCACTTATTCATATTCTAACAACAGATGACACTAGACTATACCAGTACCCAGATGTTTGGAGATATGAGTAGGAATTCTAGTATATATGAAAGAGCAAAAATGTATCAGTAAGACATGCTAACTTGTTAGAAAACAATGAAGAGGAAATTAACTTATGATGGGAAACTATTATCTCTAAGAACCATAAAAAGTTCCATAAAATGTAATAAGTTTATATTAGAAATTATGGTTGTTAGTGAAGGAACTTGTCAACTAAAGAGAACACTCTGTATTTTTGGATTCTTATTGAAAACATCACATTCATTCAATATTTAAAAAACGGACTGCATAATATCTTATCATAACCATATCCTGTTTCTTTATTGCAAAAGAAAAACTTATTCAGAACAAATTTACAAAAAAGACAGAAGAAAAAAAGGAATTTGTTATCCTGCACCAGATATTTTAAATCTAGTGATACAAGTAATTGCAATGAAACCTTTTAATGTGCAAATTGGCAGAGAAGAAAACTGAAATAGCCACACAACTAAAAATTATGTTTAAAAGCAAAATTAAGTTTAATGTTTTCAAAAAAATTCTGAAATTTTCCATATCAGCCCCTAATTTTGACATCACATTTGACTTTTTCTTTAAATTTCATTTAAGGACACTAAATAGAAACTCATTTGGTCAAGTAGCTTAGCAATTACAAAGATTTAAAGTTTAGAGTTGTTAGTGTTAAACTCATTTTTAATTTTCATAAAAAATAGATTGCAATACAGGCATTTTTTTAAAGCATAACTCCAGAACTGCTTGGAAGAATGAGCTGTAATTGTATATTATCATAAGTGAAGTTTCCAAAAATCAATGTTACATTTCATTTTTCTTTTTGAAAATTAACTAAAAGAATATGTATTTTCCATCAATTTCTGAATTTTAACCTAATTTTAACAAAAATAGATTTCTTAAGGCTTCAAACATGTGAATTATAAAATTATTCATAAAAGTAGTTCTGAAATTATACTAGAAAAAAAACCCTATATTGTAATCTTTTTCATTTGGGTAAATATATTTTATCTGATGCATTCAGAAAAGAAAAATGTTAAGAAAATGATTACAGAATATATCTTTTTTGTTGGAGTAACCTAGATAGTACTAGTATTTTATCTCAAGCAGTATTGCACATATTAAGTGCATCGATCAAATAAATTTTATTAAACTTATCTTTTTAATAAAATTATTTTTAATAAATACATGAGCTTTTATACATTCTTCATTCTAATTAAAAAAAAAAAAACATTTAAATTCAATATTTAAATTAAAATGTTGAGGGTTTTTTTTTTTCTTTTACTATAAGAGTTATAAAAATTTTAAAGTTCTAAATTTTTCTTTCTTTTACACTTAACAGTTATAATTAATAGCAATATGAAGAATATTTTTACAGCTATATATAATTGAAGAATAAATAACCAGGAAAATATCCCAAATGGGTATTTACCCTTCAAAAGTATTTTACATCATTGATCAGTAACTACATAGTAATTTTATTTTTTACTAAATATTTTATTAATTACTAGCTGATATGCCTGGGTACAGGATAACAATTTTAATCTTAACTAAAATTAGATTTCAATTCAGACATATTTCTTCTGCTCCGGGAAGAACACATGGTGTTCTAAGGAAAATTGGCACTTCTAGAACATTAATAAGTCCACATCTTCTAATTGTGTGTGTGCAGGGACGGCAATTTGATGCCCTAGTGGCAGGAATGTGTCGTCCCCCCCCCCCCCCCCTGGCCACTCTTCAATCCAACAATTTTTGTTTTTCTGAAATCCTGTTCCATACAGGAATATAAAATGTAAAATTGGATAGATAAAATATCAGAAATTGATTGATAAAAATAAATTTCACATTAGTGAAATTGAGATTTTAAAAAAATGTGAATAATTAAAGATTCTGTGCAAATTCCAAATAAATTATTGAAAAGCCAAAATCTACTAAACAATGATTGCAGATTTTTTTTATGAGTGACTCAAAATGGCCAGCAAATTCTTTGTGTTTTTTACTTCTGTTATATAATTTCAGGATTTTCCCAAGTAGGTGTACAAATGTTCTTGATCTATTCATTTGCTTGTATTTTATCTATTTTTTAATTATTATAAATTGCATGAAAATTTTAAAGAAATAATTATGATAAAATCAATGGTCAATTGTAATATTTCATAAATTTAAAATCAAAATTTAAATCTGAATATTTAATAAGTGAATTATCACATTACTAAGTGTAAAAACAGCAGAGTGAAAAATGTCCAAGCCAGTGGTCAAATCAGAACCCTTGGAGAAGCGCTCCAAGTGCTCCACTGTTTAAGCTATGAGGACGAGACTGAACTTGTCATTTTTCACTCACAAGCTGGACATTGTCCTTGTAGTTTAAATGATAAAGCACTTGGCAATATTCCAATATAGCAATATTCCAAGGATTCCTGGTTTGATCGCTGGCTTGGACATTTTTCACTTTGTTGGTCCTACGCTTAGCTAAAAATGTGATAATTCACTTATTAAATACTCAATAATTTCAAGCATAATTTCACTGCTGATTATTAATTAAAAAATAAAATTATATATAAATTTTGTCAAAATTTGAATTTTGACTCATTTTATCTGCTTACTTGATTAAAATAAATAAATAAATAAATTGCTAGTTACATATTATTGTATTTATTTTTTGAACATCTGTAAAGTAAATATTTTCAAACCAGTATTTGATTTCTTTAATAAAGTTGGTTGTTTTTTATTTTAAATATAGTGCTTTTAAAATATGTTTTTATTACTGTAATTTCTGGCATGTAAACCGCAGATCAATCAATTCTGTTTGCCCTTAAAAAAAAAAAATTATTCAATAATTGTAAACAAATATATATCATGATCTAAAAAGTTACATTTTATTTTTTAAAAACTCTGGGTCGTAAAATGACTGATTGATCCTTGAATTATACGCCAAAAATTACGGTAATTTACATTAAATATATACTTATTATAGAAAGAGTTGCTGTAATTTATGTAAAAATTCTGAATTATTTGAATTTGGTATAAAGTGTTTTTAAAAGACTGATTTCCTTTATATCTTTTTCATTTACAGAAAAAGTATCCTGAAATAAGACATGTCGATCTAGAAGTATTATAACAAGTTAGATACATTGTATGTATAGATGAATCTAGGAAAAAAAGTGATAGTAAAAAAACAAGAGCCGAAAAAAATGAGTACCATGAGGAATTTACTATGAGTTGATAAAATATCATTTTATAAATGAATTCTCTTGTTAATGAAGTTAATTTTTAATACTTAATTTTATTTGTTTTTACAATTATTTTTATGAATTTACTATCAGTTAATAAAATATATTATCATTTTTTAAATCAATTCTTAGCAAAGCTAAGTTTAATATTTTTTATCACCTAACGGTTATATTTTAATAATTAAAGTAAAAGATACATTTTAATGCAATAATAACATCAATGATAACATTTTGGTTTTTGACATTCCCATTATTTATTCTAATAATATCTGAGTATACTAAGGCTACTGATTGGAACATAAAAAATACACTTTTTGTTAGCACTTTAATTTTTAGCACTTATTTATCAACAAGTTTAATATTTATCAGTTCCTTGTTACTTTTTTTCTGTGTCACATTTTTTCTGCTCTCGTTTTCTGTCACTTTTTTCCGTTTACCATATAGACATGTAAATAATTGTATTTATTCTCTCTTGGGTGTTCATTAATAAGTAAACATTTTTATATGTAAATATTTTGACAGCAATAAAATATATACAAACTTAGATTTTCTTGTCAGGAAAGTGATATTTTTATTTGGGTGTAATTAGTATAATTATGTAAATATTCGTTATAAATTGCATTATGATTTACTATGTGAAGTTAGTAGTTAACCTCTTCATATATATGCATAAGTTGTTCAGAATCCATGATTGTTCCCACTTGTTATTTTTTATAGTAAATTTGGCCTTTAATTTGGTCATTTTCTCAATTCAGTTAAACAAAAATTTATGCTTTGAAAAACCAGTTATAAAAGATTAAAAATTCTGTAAAAGACTCTCATCATGAAGAAGTTAATAGTAAATCGACTAAAAATTGTGAATTAAGCAACCATGAAAGTTTGAATTTCAAATGAACTTTTTAAGCACTACATTAAATTTTAAATAAGCAAAAAAATTTTAATGCCTTTAAAAAAAAAAAGCAAATTTCATTGCTAGAGCTTGACATAAAATTTAGTAACTGAAATGTTTGTTTTTAAGTAATGTAAAACTTTAGAGTGAAGGCAATTATTGTCTGGATATATTTCATTTCTCCATTTTTTTATATGTTTGGCACTTTAGACATAATAGAAATCATTTATTATTTATCCTTAGTTAAAATCTGTCCCTGAATGTAATAGTCATTTTCATGGTACACAGCAGGGTTTTGTTCAGAGTTGAACTAGATAACATTTTCATATTGATAACATTCTTAAATTTTATAGTTCCATACATTCTTAATAGAATTGATATCTTTTTTTTTCTTTCTTTCTGTATACTATGTTGTTCTGTTCCAAAATTTTAGTCTAAATATGAAACTCCACCCAAATTTTTTATTTAAAATATTTTTTTAGTATCTTGTAAAATTAAAAAAAGTACAAATATAACATTTTTACATTAGGAATATAGAAATATTTCTGAACTGAAATTTTTCTCTCCCAATTTTTTTTTTAATGTCTAGAAAGCCAAAAAGATGCAGTCAAAAGAATCATCCTTTTAAAAGCATTTTTGTTTTGTGCAACCAATAATGCTTTTGGAACAAGATAAAGTTAAGTATCTATAACTCATCATAGACTGTATTACAACTAATTGATGTATTAAAGAATTTTATGGCAAGTTTATTTTTATGCTATTTTAAAGTATCATCAACAAATCAAGAGTTAAGATGATCCCATTTTCTATTAGAGAAGTTTTCAACTTAGCCAATCAACCACTAAATCTCAACTAAAAAATATTGATCTTAATATTAGGTTGAAATGAATTTAACTTAAATGTTTTATTTAATATTTTGAGATGAATCTTTAAAATCTTTTATAACCATTTATTTGAAAAAAAAAGAGATCTAAACAGTCACAAATATTTCATTTTATTGTACAATATATTGAAATTTTTTACTTTTCTTAACATTTCTTTAAAAAACATTGTGTCGTTTTAGCAAACTTCAGTTCTTTAAAATCTGCTGGGTTTTTTTTCATATAATTGAGTTTGAATTGACAGTTCATCAACATTTCTTCTGTCAACTATTTTTTGGCATCAAAGCTCCCTGTAAAAAAATGGAAAGAAAGGTAAACAAAAGTTCAAATATGTATGGTGGTAGCACTAATTTGCAGGAAGAGCTTCAGAATTTGAGATACCATTTTCTATAAAACATCCTCAAAACTTCACATAAAAGAAAACCATGAAAATGTGAAGCTAATTTTAAGCTAAGTATTTAACAGTTGGATTTTAATTTCACAAAACTTTTATAAGTATATACCACAATATAATTTTGTTGATTGAAACTTCTGTAAGTTGAACACAATATGCAAATAAGGAAACATATTTTTGTCTGCTTGTCAATTATGTCATTCAGAGTAATGGATGAAATATGTATTTATTAGGTTGAGCAAAAAGTTTTGGGAAATGTTTAATCTAATAATTACCAGAATTTGTATTATAGTGATGGTATATCTATAGGATTTCAGGAATTTCAGTCCAGACATGGCTCCATCCGATTATGGCTTCTTTTGATCAAATCAACACTTTTCAAGGGCAGTTTATTTGAACTCTTTGATGAAGTTAAAGAAGCATGTCAAGAGCTTTTTGATTCCAAAGAGTCGCTGTGGTATTTCCTGCAAATCCAGAATCTGGCAGAATGATGGCAGAAAGTCATGGACTAACATGATCTTTGTTTTGAAGAATAGGCCTTGTTGCATTTGTTGTTAATTTGCGCATAACAATGCAACTTTTACAATTTTCTCAGAACTTTTTGCTCAACGTAGTATTTTCAGTAGCTCCACATTTCTACTGCTGATGTAATGGTAAAAAATAAATCAGATTTATCTGAAAGAAGGATGATAGTAAAAAATGCCAAGTCATGAATAGGTTAGAAACTTGTCAATGTATTGGACCAATTGTCTTGTTCATCAGATATAACATTCTCATATTTCACAGTTATGGTGTCAATGAAGTTTAGAATTTGCTTCTTTAGAATATAAAGTAAGATTGTGAAGACAGTTTAATCCTTTGTTCTCTCAATAAAAACATCTCATAAATTTTAACTGGCAAATTATTGCAGAGAAAAATTAAAATAGCTATTTAATTATCAAATACGTATTTTTTTTCAATTTATGTTTAGGGATCTTTATACTGATATTGTATCAAATTCTGAAAAAATCCCTGTCGGCATGGCCTATAGGGGGAGGTAGATTTCGACGAGTTTTCATTTCAATAACAAAAAATAAAATATGATTAGAAATAAACCTGGTTTAACTACTTTATTTGGCTGCTTTTAAAATTTTTAATTTCATTTTTAAGAACTGGTCTTATCAAAGTCATCTTAAACGAAATTCGGCTCAAATGCCCATTTTGTCAACATATTTTGAATTGCATTCCGACTTTATAAAAAAAAAATCGACCAATATGATCATAACATAGTTCCTAAATTTAAAAAAAACTGTCAATTGAATGCGTTTGAGAACAAAATTGAATTTAAAAATGAGTCATAAAATAACCAATTTGTTATTTGAATACATCCACAATTGTTTAATCAAGATTGCTTTGGGAAATTCTTGGGAAATTCTTTTGCGAAGTGCCCACTTTGACAACTTTTTAAAAAATATATATGTAGCCTTTATCAAAAAATCAACGAATACACACATTACATAGTTCTTAAATAAGAAAAAACTCAATTGAATGCGTTTGAGAGCAAATTTGGATTTTAAAATGAGTCATAAAATAACCAATTTGTTATTTGAATACCATCCACAATGCTTTAATCAAGATCACTTTGGGAAATTTTGTACGAAGTGCCAACTTTGACAGCTTTTTTAAAAAATCCTTTATCAAAAAATCGACTAATACGCACATTATATAGTTCCTAAATAACAAAAAACTGCCAATTGAATGCATTTGAGAGCAAAATTGGATTAAAAAATGATGCATAAAATAACCAATTGGTTATTTGAATACATCCTTAATGCTTTAATAATAATAATCTCTTTGGAAAATTTTGTGCAAAGTGCCCATTTTGGCAGCCTTTTTTGAAAGATATTCTGCCTTTATCAAAAAACTGGCCAATCTGTCACATTATATGGTTCCTAAATAAGAGAACCTCTAAATTGGATGCATTTGAGAAAAAAATAGATTTAAAAATGACTTAGAAAAAATGCAATTTGTTAAATTTCCTCAATTTTCACCAATCACAATCACTTCATGAAATTCTGTTCAAAATACCCTTTTTGGCAGCCTTTTAAAAAATATATTCTGCCTTTATCAAAAAACTAGCCAATACGTCACATTATATAGTTCCTAAATAAGAGGATCTGCCATTTGGATGCGTTTAAAATCAAAAATGAATTTAAAAATGAGCCAGAATGTAAGCAGTTTGGATTTGAGGGTTTTTTTTTTTTTTTTCTTCAACTCCTATTTTTGTTTAATTTATTTTTACTGTAAGAATTGGTCCTATGAAAAACTTGTTAATATAAAAAGTGTAGATATTATTGAGAAGATGTAAAATAAATTTAATCAGATTTGATTGCTTAGGAATTGAGTAAGTTATGGATTTTTTTCTTTTTCCACCCCCTTTTTCTTTTTGTTTTTAATTTTTTTCATCGGTAAAAGTTGGTCCCTTGAAAAACTTGTAAGTACAAACATTTTTGATAATTTTAAAAACATTAATAAATTTAGTTGGATTTGATATCTTCAGAATTGGCAAAATTATGAAATTTTTCTCCCAAAAACCCTGTGTTTTTCGTCTCTTGAGCCCATTTTTAACTTTATCAAAAATCTGTCATGCATAAACGTTTAGCCCATTTTTTAGAAGCAATATAAACTTTAAACTGATTCGATATCTATTTTAATTAAGAAGTTATCACGTTTTTTCGGTCTTCATAAAAACCCTCCCTATTTCCACCCCCTTGGTCCAATTTTGCCCATTAACAAACTCGACCGAGATTTTATGTCCCTTGATTTTATGTAAAAGTTTGAAGAAGATCTGAGCATAATTATGGAAGTTATCATGTCTAGAAGAAAGTGATATACATCGATATATATATATATATATATATATATATATATCTGGATTTTTACTGATAGTAGTTTTGGGGTCTAGAGGTCATGATCGGCGTAGATATGCAAAAATTTTTCAGAAATTCCAACATGGGAGAAAATGCAATAGGTAGTATTTCATACAAAATCTACCTAAAAATTCATACAAATATCCAATTTTGACAGCATATAAGAATTTTTCAGTGCATTTTAACTTGGATGTCAAAAAAAGTCTCTTGGTCAAATAATTTAGAAATTATAAAGCCTTAGAAGTTTGAACTCATAATATTAAAATTCTTATTTAATCATTGAAAAATAGATTGTATTGTCTGTAGTTTTTAAAGCTAATCTAAAATTTACATGCCATTATGAACTGAAATATTCTTATTTATCATTGCAGAATAAATTGTATTGCATATAGTTTTTACAGCAAAACTAAAAAAGTACATGCTATAATGAACTGAAATTTTGGATTTAATCACTGCAGAACAGATTGTATAGCATGTAGTTTTTATAGCTAAACTAAAAAAGTACATGCCACAATGATCTGAAATGTTCGATTTGCATAGTTGAAATTTCTAGAAATCTATTCCTGTTAAAAAATTCAAGTTTTTATTATGGCTTATTGTTACAAGTAGCTTTTGATTTATGCTTTAAAAACTATCTGCACAGCAATCTGTTTCTAAACAATTAAAAATAATTTTAACAAGTCCCAAGCATTAAAACTGCATAATTCCTAAACTGTTAGGCTAAATGTCTTTGCATTTTTTCTTTTTTAATCCAAAGGTAACATAAAAATGTGCTGAAAATTCCAAATGCTCTGTCAAAATTAGGTGTTCATATTGAAAATTTCACTAAATATGAAGACAGCAGCCTTCTAACCATATTTATAAAACATAAATTGAAAGAAGATATAATTCTAAATTAATTTTTCTCTAGGAAAATTCGGTGATTAAATTTTATAGGGTGTAAGTATTATTTAAATATATACTGACAGTACAGTTTAAAAAGAAGGCTGAAAAAAATTATCCCACATTTAATCTGTCACAAATGTAACTGGCATCAATCTATTAGTAATGTCTACTGATTTATGCTGTATTTTTACATTTTTTAGGGGCCATCTACATATAAATATTAAACATTTTCAGTAATAACATCAAATTTTGACATCTTATTTATATTCTTCAGTAAAATTTACCTTAAAGGGGAGAGGGGGGGGCTGGGACACATTTTCAAAAGAAAAAAAAATACTGCATTAATAATCTCTCTGTTTTTTATCCTCATAATAATGTTTAAATCATATTTCTATCTTAATTAAAAGAGGAAATGTTATATTCTTCAGTTTGGTTTATTTTCAAAATCTACTTTTCAAGCAATGATTGTCATGGAAATGTCTTCTTGTGAAAATGCATTTTACTGCGTGATGGATTTTTTTTTACAATTTCTCAGATTTAAATTGTTATAGCTCAAGAACCGTTAAAGATAATTGCTTCAAACTATGAACACGTCTTTTTCAGTTTTTTTACTTTAATTTTGATTCAGAAAAAAAAAAAATACTTTTGAAAATATATATATATATATATTTAAATAATTTACATAATTTAATTTTAAATTTTTACTTTGAATATTTTTAATATTTAAATAAAATAATATTTTAAAAAATACTGTATCAAAATTAAAATTTAGATGTAAAAAAAAAGTAACTCCTACAAATAATATTTTGAGTTATAACAATTTTAAATTACCCCATTTTTTTTAATAAATTTTAAATTCTTTAAAAAGTGTCAGAAGTTTTATCATGGGATTTTTTTTACAAATAATATGGTTAATCATTACAATAAAATTCAAGATTTTAACTCAAAAAATAAAAAAATATATTAAAATATGTCTTGGACCCCCTTAACCTCTTCAGTTCTGAAGCTAAAATATTAATAAAAATTCATTGGTTTTTTCCAAACAAAATGACATTGTAAATGTTAGAAAAAATATCTTTTCTGAAATTGATCCTTCAGTTGCTTAGTAATTTAGTTTAAAAAATATGGATCTAAAATTACAAACCCCCTTAAAACACCAGTTTGATAACCATTAACCTAAATTAATACAAATTTAAGAGCTTTAAACATAAAAAAATATGGATCTAAAATTACAAACCCCCTTAAAACATCAGTTTAATAATCATTAACCTAAATTAACGTAATCACAAATTTAAGAGCTTTTAACAAGTAAATAATCTACAAATCCTCAAATCCAAAAAAATTATTGAAAAAGGTTTAAGTTAAATGTTTATGAAAATTTATCACTTTCTTGGTCACACTGTCTTTTTTAGGCATTTTGCAAATTCAGATGAAAATAACATTTATTTTTATGAAGGATTCAGCTTAGATGCAGGCATTTATTTGTTTGCTTTTAATGCAAAAAAAAAAAAAAAGTGATGTAGAAAGACTAGACATTTTAGTTTTTAAAAGTAAAAGAATTGAGGTCCCAGAATGGGGATCCATAGATCGAAGAAGAAGTTATTTGGTAGTTTAGGAATTATGAAGGTTTAAATTTAAAACTAGTAGTTAAATTTATTTTTAAATGTTGCAAAATAGATTTGAAAGTAGGTTGTTTTTTAAGCAAACTATTCAGAAGAATGAACTGAGATTTGCATGTTCAAAACTTCATGAAATAAATTTCTTTAAAAAAAATATATATAGATAGATAGATAGATAGATAGATAGATAGATATAGATAGATTACTTTTGAGATTTAAAAAAAAATAATTAAAATATATAAAGTGCAACTTATTATTTCTTTTAATAAGAGATTATTACATTCTAAGATGCTGGAATAATTATTACAACATAATAATTATAGCAAAATTAATAATAATTAGAAATTAAGTTTTTTTTAAAGTCAATAACAAAAAATATCTTAAGAAATTCTAAACACTATTCAGCCATTTATGAAAATTTTATACATACTTAAGTGAAGATTGAGTATTTGTATATACTCGAATATAAAATGACCCTGGAGAATCCTTGTCATATGTAGCTGGAATGACTATGTAATATCCAGGAGTTACTTCAAATCTCCCAAATACTTCTCTGTAGTTTACATAAGGGCCAGAATTGCCATATTCCTCTAAATGTAGAAAATCTTGAACAGTTTGCCTTACTGGTTCTTTGACCTAAAGGGATAAAAATGGATCATAAACTTTTTAAAAATTTTAAATCATAAAGGAAAATATTCTATCAAATATGTAACATTTGTGGATCCTGTTAGCATAAAGAAAGGGATTGATTATGAACTTTTCCAAATACCTTTGACATTCAATAAGTGTAATCACAGACTGCACAGAGGTTTTTGTTTAATATTTCTTTCAAAACAGCTTACCCTTTAATTGTTAATTTATAATTATTTAATTCTTGCATAGATGGCAGCATCAATAAATTTAATTTAAATAATGATTTTAAAAGGAAGTTGTTTATTTTAATCAAATTAAAAATGTTCAAATCAAATTATTTAAATAAAATCCAAAATTCTAAATTTTTTGAGTATCTGAAATAAAAAATATTAGCAGAGATATAAATAAATTTTAAACTTCTAAAAGTGAGAAAAATTGCTTAAAATTGAATTTCAAAAATATTGCGAAAGTCAGTGATGAACGAAACTTAATAATATAAATCCTTAAACTGGCAAAAATAGGAAATTTCTACTTATTAAATACATCTTAGGATGAAACTTTCAAGTTTCAGCATCAGGGATCGAACTAAGTACCTCCTGTTTATTACCGATATATTTTACCTACAAGTCATGATGTCTACAGCAAATAAATAAATAAATAAATGACACTGAAAAAATAATTAAAATTATAGACTTTTTCAAAACTTTAAGGAGTGGCATGAGGTATTTAGCTGTAAGTACACAAAATTTGAAGTCTCTGACTTACAGTTTTTGTGTATTGATTCTGTGACGGACAGACAGACAGAGGACAGAGACAAATAGGGTTTCATCACATGAACAAAACCCTAAAAATTGTACTTGTATTTAACAAAATAACAACAGTAGGAAATAGTACTAGTTGTTACAGGGGGAAACTCATTTCTTAGATATTCACCTAGATTTTAACAGGACAATCTTTATCTTTTTTGTTATCATATACTTTAAACATTAATAGGTTTAACAACAATGCATAAACTTTAATTATTATCATGAAAACAATGATGTTTTAAAATGTTCATAGTCTTTTAAACAATGATATGAGAGAGTTGTTTATTGCAGGGTTGTGTAAATTAAGCTAATGGCAAGTAATTCTATGGTCAACTTATTACTAGATCAATTTAATTGGATGAAATAGAAGTAAATAAACATCTTAAGTAACATCTTAAACATAAGTAATATTACACCTTTAGGTTGTCTGAAGCTTAAACTGCTTTTGAAATTAAACAATAGTTGTTTTGTCAGCATGCGAATTCACTTGAAGACAATCTAAATTTCAAAGTTGCCATAATTTTACTATCAGCATTTTTGCATGTTATGATTAGCAATATTTATGTTTTGATAATTGATATTTCTCTTAAGGCTGTTCTCAAATCAAAAAGAGGAAATTTATGATGCAAGTTTTAATTTGTCTTTGTTCAGTAATGCATGAAACTAGCAGTTGTTGTTGTTCAGAAACTATCTAATTGCATTCAGTTTCCTGTTTTTTTACAAGTACAATAGATTTTTCAGAAAATAATGTCAATGAAACAGTATTGAACTGCTTTTTCGCGTATTAACATAAATGCATAAATACATTAGTTGCTAAAAGATTAAATATGGGACCTTAGTGACCCACGAGCAGGAGATTTTCGATTTTGATTGTCTCGATGAAATGGACATCATAAATCCAGGTTTCCTGCCCACTTGAAATGAATTATTTTTTTAATTTATTTTTAATATTCATTCAAAGAAATATTTATATTGATATAGTGATTTAATTTCATGATATTATTAATACATTGGTAAAAACGAGTGAAAGTATTGATAAAAGAATATAGAAACGGATAATGATAAAGAAAATCTGAAACTCAGGGAGTTTGGGACAATGCTTTACCCTGTCCTCTAACAATTGTATTCACCAACTACTTCAACCCCGAGTTATACCAAAAATCTCGGTTGAACGCTCAAACGGTATTCATTTTAAATCCTGATTGAACACCTCCTTAATAATGTCCAATCAAATGGCCTCATGAATTTCATTTCAGCATTCGACCAAGGTTTTCTAAGTTGAAGTAAGTGGTGAATATGAGCGTAAATGATACTCCTGCCCAAGAGAAATGTACTGACCATTGCATCATTGTTGCTACCCAATTTTTGTAATGTTTGCAAGGCTTTCACTAATGGCAGTTAATCTGATAAATAATTCTTTAAATTCCTAATTATTTAAATAAATGAGCTATTTCATATTTTTATTGAGTATAAAAATTAGCTTGCAAGGCATCACCAATGACAGTTAATCTGATAAATAACTCAATTATTTAAATAAATGAGCTATTTCATATTTTGAGTATAGAAATTCATTACAAAATTCATTTACATAAGTTATTAAAATCACTTTCTTTATCCTATTGTTGTAGTCCCATTGTGACCTTTATTATAGATGCATTTGATATGTATTTTACTTTACTCAAACTCAATTCTGATTTGTTCAATCGATAAAGAGTCATGCAAAAATACTAACTGAGGCAGAAATAGCACAGGACGCCAGTTGCTTACAGAAATTTAATGACAGCAGTTGAAAGTTAATAGCTACAAAGAATGTGATGTCATAACAGGGATGGGAGTCGCTCGGGAGAAACCTTTGAGATAGAATTAAAAAACGACCAAAACAACAAAATATGCTTGAGATAACTGATGAATGATCCCAGGGCCTGTTTACCGAATAGGCCCAAAAAGCCTGTGCTCCATAGAATGTCAAAGCCCTCCCCCTTCCCCCAGCTTTTCAAATCTAATTTTTTGAAAAAAAAATTCAGAGTAAAAGCATGTATTCCCCCCCCCCTTTTTTTCCTTACTTTTTTTTTGTACTATGCTGCAATTTATAAAACATAAAAGATATTTTGAAGTTTAAATATTCTCAACTGTAGTTCCATATTTGCCTTTTACAAAATTATTTAATAAAATATTTTTAATGTGTATAATATATAGACAGTCAGTTTTATTTTAATATTAAAAATGTTATTTAATTGAAATCTTAATGATAAAATTTTGAATATTTTAAGCATACTAAAAATAAATTTAGTAAATAATAATAAAAAAAACTGATAGAGTAATAAGGGTAACTACTAGTTCCCCAACTTCTAATGCTTAAGTGGGTACTGGATGTCCCCTTAGTTTTACAGCCACTGCAAGATTTAAAGAATAAAACTGAGACGATACATTAAGTGATTTATCAGCATACCTTATAAATTACAAATGCAATTTGTAGCATCTTCCTGTTCGGATGTCTTACACATCGTCGGCGTAGTTGCATGAGCGATACTATAATGTTGAATTTGGCTTCCACATTTCTATCGGAATTTGTAGCTAGTTAGAGGAAATTTTGTATTTTAACATTTAATTTTTTAATGTCACAATTAAATATAAGTGCAATATATATCTAGCAACATAAAAAGAAATCTCTGTTAGACACTTTTATTAAAGATCATTTTTCAAAATGCTAAATGCAAATTAAATGTGGAGAAATAAATAGATTCCACCAGTAGTTACAGACACACAAATTGAGTATTTGTGAATTTCAATCGTTTTTCATTTTAAACAAAATTAAACATTTTATTTTATTCATATAACACTTACCAAGTGGAATAATAATGAAGCAACATGATTTACCTAAAGAATTTATTTTAATTTTGAAAATAGTTTCAGTGCACTAACTCTTTTTTCAACATAGTTACAAAACTTTAGTAAAATTCTTAGCTATTTACTCTGAATGCATTCTTTCACTTTTAAAAGATTTCTAGCATAGATATAAGTTAGGTTAATATTGCCTAATATACAGGGTATATCTGAAAAAGGGAGAAAAACATAATGAGGTTGTAAAATGGAGCTATATGAGCATGTTTTGTCATGGAATGTATGGTCAGAACTTAAAAGGTAATTTTCCACTGTTGCAGTTAAAGAACTAACACAAGAATGAGAGGAGATACTGCAGAAAACATTTTATTAACAGGAATGTAATTGAGGTATATGCTCAAAAGATCTTCTGCCAGCTGTAATGCGCGTTTCATACCTGTGGAATAGGGATTGACGCACATTTGCAAAGACACGAGACATTTTCCGAATATCACTGGCAACAATGGCAATTCTGGCGATTAGATATATATCGGTTTCAATGGGGATTAGGCTTTTCATATGGACCCACATAGGAAAAAGGTCCAAGCATGAGAGATCCGGCAAATTTGGTGGCCAAGGTATAGAACCACCTCGACCTATCCATCGCCCTGGGACAGAGAAATACTACCTTTTAATTTGTCACTGCTTGCATTCTAACTGTACATTTTATGATTAAATTTGCACGTATATCTATATTCTACCACCCTGGAAAATTTCCTCATTTTTCCAGATGCACCCTCTAAAACACTACCATTTTTCTAAATCTTTTTAAGTATTGCTTAATTTTATTTAAATACATAATTTTGAAAAAAATGCTCATGTCAAAAGTGGTTATAGTCCTTCTATTTTATCTTGGCCACTGAGTACTGTAAATTTATACAAATCTATTCATTAAGATGACAATCACTCTAGACTAGGAGACGGCAGCACAGATAATTACCTCATCGAGTTCATGGATGAAAATCTAGGATTAATTACATCTCTATTTGCATAGTAAAACGCAATCAGTCTGCCATATCTTAGTGGAAAACACCTAAAAATCCGATTTAGCGGTTGACTCGTAGGTTTAACATTGTGCTTTCCTGCACTCAAAAGCATGAAAACATGGAGGATTGGGAACAGGAAAACATAATAATTAACCTACGAGACAGTTGCTAAAATCGGGTTTCTAGAAGACTGATTGCATTTTAATATGCGAATCGAGATTCAACTAATCCTAGATTTTCGTCCGTGAACTTGATGAGGTGATTGCCTGTGCTGCCGCCTCCCAGTCTACTACTAGAGACTATCAAAATCTAATTTTTAATTGCATAATGCATTGTTTCATCTCATGTGTCGATTAGCAACTTTCTTATTATGCATTATCATGAACTATTTCAAAGTCATGAGTTAAATTATTGTGAGCTTTCTATAGAAGATGTGGATAACATGTCAAAGGGTACAATTGTAATGAATACCACCGGGGGGGGGGGGTCTTAGAAATATTTAAAAAGTGAGGCATTTAAATCATGCCTCATAATTTCTGTCAAGCATCCTAGTATCAATTGCCCCAATGACAAATGGATCCAAACCCAGTTTGGCAAACATTATTTTCTCAATTGAGTAATGTTTGTAATTATTCAAATACAATTTGATTTGTGCATTATTTGATTATTTTATATGAAGGCTGAACCGAGTTCATTTAACATACATTTAAATGTATAATTCATTATTTTCAGGATTGTCAATTCCATCTAATCTGTACAGCTTGGGACCATGGGTTGTGCATATTGTAGATTATAAGTCATTACTTTTTTACATTTCTTCTCCTTTTATTTTTACAGTAAACTAACTGGTAAAAAAGAAAGATGATATAACATATTGCCCTAAATAATTAAAATATCCATTACATTCAAGGAAGAAATATTTGCATATTATTATAAAATTTCTTTTGTCTGTTTTTATAATTTTCGAACAGAGTATGAAGTGTAATTTTTTTTTTTTAACTAGTATTTTTTCTAACTGTCTATAATCATTATTTCTTGTTCTGAAACAAAATTATGTTTCTTAAAAAAAGGGGATATTTATATCTTAGCCAAATCTTGTTTAAAAGTTATTTTTTTTTCACCTTCATTAACAGACTCTGTGTCACAATTATCTTGATTTTCAGTAGAGTTTAACAGAGCAGTACTTGTATAATGACATCATCTGTGAAACTCTTTGTAACTGGATCTGCACATTGGAAGGGCACCCATTCAATTATATTGTCTGGATTCAAGTAATCAGGCACAACAATTAACGATTTTTTTTAAAAGACAACTGTTTACACTATTCAAACTGAAGTTACCAAAGTTAATATCGTCACCATCTAGACCCTAACCACACATACATACACACACACACAAAAAAAATCAGGAATTTTTTTTCTACACTTAAATTTTTGAATTTCAATGAAATAAATATTTCAAAAAAAAAAAAAAAAAAAAAAAAAAGTTTTATTTTATTGAAATGCAAAAATTTAAGTGTAAAAAGAACCAACTAAATATTAATCGTGAATCAAATTACCTTTGTTTTTAATATTTTGCAAAATTAATTGAATTTTCATTGTTTACATCTGAAACAGTGATCAAATTTAGGCATGTAGGCGTTTGCAGATTAAAGAGTCATGGATTGGAGTTGACTGTACTTTTATTATCCATGGATGGAGGGTAATCTTGCAGCAATATTAACTCTTTAATCATCGTAATTTTCAATTTACCTGCAATTTTCCCATGAATGCATTGGATACAATGATCAAGGGTTAAAGAGTTCAAATCTTAAGCCACAGGTTGTTCTTTTGCCAAATTTCTGAATTTTTGAAGCAAAATAGTATTATTTTGAACATTGAATCATTATTACGCATTTCATTTGTATGCATCGTTTTAAATTGAAGATTTTAGTTTATTTAACAAAAATTTACTATTTCACTTCTGATGAATTAGAAGAATCCTATTAGATATAGTAAGTTAATAATGAAGTAAGGTTTAATTGCATAGTTCATTTATTTGGTTAAAATGTATGATTTTATTAAATAAAAATTTATCAGTTTAATAATATGCTTGCCGAATGTTGGAAGCACTGAAGGCAAGGTGCACAAAAATTTATATTTGTTTCTTAAGATTGAAATTGAATGCGCAATGTGTATGTGCAAAATAAATTTTGAACTTCTTTTGTTTCAAAGAAAAATTGAACAAAGTCAAGATGTCTGTTTGTCTAAGATATCAGAAGAGAGATTCTAGTTCTCAAAAGAGTGGGTGGATTTGAACCCTATTCCTTGCATAGGATATTTATCTAATAATTGTTAATGTTCAGATAATTCTGTTCAATAATGTGAATTAAAATATTTTATTTCAGAAAGGGAAATTATAGGATTTATTTTATTTTTGTTTGAATGTTTTATAGGTACTACTTGGTTATCCCGTCAACCAATTTTGCCAAATTATACAAATCACCAAACTAATAGCTAAATTATACATATTGGCATAATTTTTATTTTAAATAATTAAAAAATAAATAATTAGTAGAATATTAATAAAAATACCAATAAAAAGTCGAAATAATAAGCACCACTTAATGACGGTTTAAAAACGTTTAATGACATTGAAGGTGGCATTCATGATCATCCATTATTGCCATTTAATCTTACAGTTTGGCGATAGTTTTTCGGTCGACGGAATTACCAAGTAGTACTGTTTTGTAATTCTTAAGTAAAATTACAACCCAAAAGTATTTTAACTTCTGACTTTACATTAAAAACATTTAAATCAAAAGTTTTGCATGTACAGTGTGGGGCCTGTTATCCAGAATGTTACGAAAACCATAGTGCAAAATGATAACCAAAAAGTCATTTGTTTCTTTTCAAAAAATGTAAAATATGAAGATGTATTTCATGTCAAGCGTTGGATACAGCAGACAGATATATACTCATCCATGAGTGATATAACTTGTGGTTACCTGCAATATATTTTTTTTATTATGGTGTGAATGAGCACAAAGTTGAGGACTATGATTTCCAAAGAGAATGACTGACACTGATATTTGCGATATAATGACAAATAGGTGTAACGGAAGTGATGACGATGGCCAGAATGAGATGGCTTTTAAAAAAACTTAAATGAGCTACTGATATTTTTCAACTGAACAACTGACTTGTGGAATGCAGGAAAGAAGCTACTTCCATGAGTAGCAAATCATGCCAGTATACTGAGAAAAAATATGGTTCTGGTAAATTGTAATGTAAATTGTAGCTCTAGAAAAAATATTTCCTTGTCATTCTTATAAATTCTAGTTCCCTTTACTAGAGAGTTCTGGAGTCTCCTACTAGAATTTAAGAGCGTTTACTATATTCTCATGGTCAAACTTATTTAAAAATCTCTGCAAATAGTTGCCAACACAAGAGGTTTAATTTAGTAATTATAATTTGTAAAACCATTCCCGAAATCAAGCTATAATTTTGTCGTTACCGAAACGGCTCAATATCATTTCGCCACCGAGAAAACAAGAGATTAGTCATTCTAGATTATTTCCTCTATTCACCTTATAGCTGTTTACCCTATTCGCATAGTTCAGATATCTATACCTCTAGATTAGTGATTCAGAAAGTGACTTACTATCCATTTTAGGTGATGGCAATATGATTTTTTCTAAGTATATACAGGACAATTAGTGCAAGAAACAAAATCAATCAGTCTTAATAAAAATGTTCTAACAATCGAAATCAAAGGATTCTGCTCTGAAGTCTTAAATGTTAATCTTTTTTAAAAAATCCGAATTTTAATGTAATTTTTTTATTTTTATTTTGTGCAAATAAGTTATTAAATTACGTTTGTAATTAAGCATTTACTTATATTATTAATATTTTATACATTTCATACCGTTATTATGTATTATTCTTAATAATATTAGTAAAACGTACCGAATTACGGAAGAGCCCCTTATCTAGAAAATCTCAGTTGCTAGCAAATATTCCGGATAACAGGATAATTCCATTTAATTATCTATTAAATAAATTGAAATTATCCGTAAGTTTTAGTTGAAGCTACAAGTTAATCTTGCACTGTCAAAAAAAGACAACTATTTCTTAATCTAAGAAAATATAACTATAAACAAAAATAAACAATAAGCTATTCCAAGTTACTCACAATTCTGCTAAACATTTTTTTTCTATTTAGAAACTTTAGAAATCAATGTATTGTTGAAACTTAAAGAATCATTTATAGGAACAATGTTTCTTTTCCTGCCACTGATTTTCAGGCACATTTCCAAGTAGTTGTATGGAATGTATTAACCAGTTAATGTGAATGTATTAACCATTAATTGAATGTATTAACCAGTTTTCTAAGCCCAGAATATAGATTTTCCATATGCTACCCATTTCCAAATAAACAGCATCAAGTTACACAAACAGGTATTTCATAAAACATGATAAATTGTCAGTATTACAATTAATATTATTTTGTAACTCTTGCATATATAAATTCAATTACATAGCTGAAAATGTTCAAATCTAAAAATATAATATTCTATACATATAACTTTAATTAATTTTTCAATTAATTTTCAGCAGTGATATTACGCTCGAAATTATTAACTATTTAATACGTGATAAATAGTTGCATTTATTTAATACATGATTACGTTTGTGATTACTGTGCATAATTACGGACGCAGTTAAATAATGTGATAAATAGTTACATTTATCTAATACATACTTAATTTATTTAATACAGTGATAAATCGCGTATTAAATAGTTAATAATATTTCAGTTTGAGAAAACTGATTAATATACTATAGAAAACAACAAAATAACGCTTCCAAAAATCAATGGCAGCAAAAGAAATTCTTTTTTATAAATGCTTCTTTAATTTTCAAAAATATATTGATGTCCAAGGTTTCTTAAAAAAAAAATGCCTTTTAGAATTATGAATAACTTTAAAGAGGTTATTTTATATTTTCATGTATGCTTCAATTACATTTTCGTAGATGGTATTGTACATAAGTCTTTTTTTTTTTACAGTTTGAACAATGTCAGGCGATTTTCGCTAGTTAGTATTATTTTAGTCTAATTGTAGGATTTAATGTAACAAAACTACAACTACAAGTATGTTTTATTAAATGATAATTACCAGAAATTGTGAGTAGATATTGGGGATTAGTTGCATAGTTCACTAAGTTGTTGCGAGAACCACCACAGCTTTTACCTTCTTCCCAACGTCCATAAATTGATTTTATTACAGATGCTGGATGAGGTCCATCCTACATAGAAAAATTGCCGAATAAATAAATACTGAAATTATTTCAAAGGTGTCATATTTTTAAAAACAAAAATCTATTTACACTGCCTTAAAATTATTAAATGCTCATTGAATTGCGCAGAAAATTTAAAGTACACGCTTTATACTTTCATACAGTGACTTGTGGTGAGTTTAAGGCTCCTGTCCCTGCCCGCGAAGACACGAGCTAGCTAATGCTGTTCCTATGGGGAGGAATTTTTCTAATAACTCTTTCGCATATTGACATTTTTTAAATAATTTTTTTTTTTGTTTTTTGCATTGGATAACTGAGGTCTCTCTCAAGATCGCTCCTTGTTTACTTTTTCAATTTTGGTCTCAAGTATATTTTATAAAGTTACTTTCACTTTCTGAACCGGTTCTGAAACTGAAAGTAACTTGATAAAAAATATATGCGACCAAAATCGAAAGAGTAAACAAGGAGCGATCTTGAGAGGAATCTCAGCTATCCAATGCTTTTTCCAAGTTTTTTGCTTGTAATTTGCAAAGTTCTTAATATAAAATAATGCTCTTTTCCGAAAATATGACAAACAACATTGTACACAATATCCTGTAATCAAAATTAAAAAATAATAAGAATTGCATAAAAAATGAGTAGGTTTACTAAATATTTTTTTTACTGCGCATGCGTGAAAGCTATCAAAATTTCATTTACATCATATTGTGTTAGCTAAATGTATATAGCAACTTTTGTGAAAGCTTTAAAAACAGAGCTTGAAAATTCTGGAAGTGATCGTCGATAGAATAAGCTCAAAATCCGTTGTTCCCAAACTGAAGCAAAATGATGAGGAGTTGTATCCAAATATAGTAATACGTGCCATATTGTGTATTCTATCTTAACAATAATCAATGGATATATAGATACAGCCCCTCATCTTTCTGCTTCATTTTGGGACTACACTACAATTATACACTACTTTTTTTCACAGTTATTAAAATAGGAGTTCAAAGACCAAAGTGAAACAAGCGTTTGTTTACTATTTCAATTTAGTCAATTATTATTGATTTTCATATTTAACGCCAATTATCTCTGAACTCAATTTACTCCAAATCAAATTTTTGTCCTTTGTATTCCTTCGCGTCTGAGGCCTTCATATACTACCTCAGACAATAAAGTTCGGTGAATAGTCCTGTAGCATTAATGTAGATGAAATATTAACGAAAGTTACTATACCATCCTTCAAAATAGTCATCTCTTATAACTATGCACCGCTGAGATCTGCTATACATGTCCTGGGAAATTCGCAAGAAGTCTTTTGGGATGAAGTTCAAAAGCTTCGTCATGTTTCGTTGGATGTCAGCAATAGGGTCAAATCTCTTTCAAAGAGAGTTTGAGTCGTGAAAATAGAAAGAAATCTGGCGAGTATGGTAGGTGTTCAATTTGCACCATCCCTCATAAATTTATTTCGGTGTCTTGCAAAGCTTAAAACCAAACTTTAAACTGATCTTTTGTTCGTTCATTTTCCTGTTCTCAGTTAAGAACCAACACTCTGAACAAGCACTTAGTAAAGCACGTCTTACACAGAACATAAACGATGCTCAACTGAACAACGGCGGGGAAAGATGGTCTACACTTGCCTCTATGCAGGTGCAGCGTTTTTTCCCCCCAGTGTTGCTAGATCGGTCGTTCTGAAATCATTCACCGAACTTTATTGTCAGAGGTAGTATTTACTTGCCACAGCATTCGTGTGCAGCAAATTCATCAAAAATGTGCAAAAATGCATTTGTAATTAGAAAAACTAGTTTTAATCTGAAAAAAAAAAGTTCCATTTATGAATAACAATGACTTTCAGACAGCTTTGATGCCATATTTCAGACGATTTAAGACACAGCTTTTATTCTGAAAGTTCTGTCAAATAATATAGTACAATACCAGCAGAAAAAAAAAATCTTGACACTTATAGAAAAATGTGAAATTTGTAACAAATGGTCCTCACTGATTCATTCATTATTAATGTTTTTTTTTTATTTCTGCAGTTGTTATAGTTGATATTAAGGGTGTTCTCAACTGCTCCGCTCAACAAGCGCAAAACGTTTTGTCACATTCACAAATTAATTTTTTAACGGAAAGATACACAATTGAAAGACCTGACTATGGAAGAGATTTCGAATCGAACTTAGTTTTCCATTTAATGATAATTACATTACCTATCCAGTTCTAAGCTATTTCGATTACGTGATCACGCGATTTTCTATTACTTTTCGACCGGTTTTTCTCCTTCCGTCGGGAATTGCGTTCATAAACGTCAACTTTGAAGGCTTGTTCTGAAAAGTCTATTGCGTTTGTAAAAAAAAATAGAAAATTGAGTGCAATTAGACAATTTCTGAATAACAACACCTGTTAGTTAAATGCATTTCCAAAAAAAAAAAAAAAATAATAATAATAATACTTATGTCACAAAATTGCGCTTTTTGATTTAAGAACACCCTTAACAGTACGTAACGTTCTAAAAAATATATCAGGCCTGGCTGAAGTCTTTCTCGGTCTATTTGAACTGTTTTTTCATTTTGATAGCATAATTTTTTTTTTTCCAACCACCTTCGTCGTTTCGAGCCGAAGCTCGCACTCTGATTGGTTGTTGCTCTCGGCACTGTTTTCATGTAACTTGGCGATAATCATACTTGGCGTAGCGATAGATGCTTCCGTCGAGGAGTTTGATTTCCTTCCGAACCGAGTACAAAGTAACTTTTATCTTGCAGCATTGGATTGGATGGAACGTGTCTTACTGAAAGCTGTATTCTTTAAAAGTTTTTGCACACAACTTTTTACTTTGTACTCTGTTTACTTCGTACTCGGTTCGGAAGGAAATCAAACTCGACGGAAGCGTCTATCGCTACGCCAAGTATGATTATCGCCAAATTACGTGAAAACAGTGCCGAGAGCAACAACCAATCAGAGTGCGAGCTTGGCCTTGGAACGACGAATGTGGTTGAAAAAAAAAATTACTCATTTTGATATACTGTCATGTCTTACATCGACGTTGCCTTTTTTAGGACATAAATAGTTTGTCGTGATGCTTGTAAATTCAAGGCTTTACGACTTAGAGGAAAATTTCTTTTCTAATAAGGTCAAAGCACGAAGTTGTTCAACAATTGTAAGCTTTTTACGTCGATCATGCGCACCAGAACAGTTTCTTTTGTACAGAAAAGAGTTTTAAAAATTCTTCTTTTCAAACCACTAACAGAAGTAAAAAAAATAAAGGGGGAACTTTAAATCATGCTGATTTGCAAGGGCCACCACTCTACGTAACCAACACGTGATAGAAACTCTCACCCGCCTCTTCTGTTTAAAACTGAAAAAAAAAAAAAAAATGAACATTGAGATTGTGGTTTAAGTGTCAAGGTTTTTTTTTTTTTTTTGGCTCCTTTTTTTTGTTGGCACTGCATTTTAAAAATTATATTTAATACACAGAAACCATAAAAACAAAGTATTCAAAGTATTCATCCTTGAAATATTTAATATAACAGAAAAAAACAGTGTGAAAAAATAGCTCCTACTGAGAATATTAATAAAATATTAAAAGTTAATTTAGTACCAGGCTCTAAGAATTTAGCATCTGTTTAAAAAGGAGAAAATTTAAAAATATAAACGAAAAGTACCTTTTTCATTGAACCCTTTGAAGTATAAGCTAAGTCTGGTGCGAGACTACATATTGTAACTTCTTCAAATTCACGGCAGAAGTCCTGATAACTCATCCAAAATTCTCCATCGCCCCGCTTTGTGTAATTAATTTTTTCTTTTATATTCGAATCAATCTTCTGCCAGTTTTGATCACTAGGATAAATTTAAAAGATAAAAAAATTCACTCTTCACATATTATTTAAAAGCATATAAAACATTATGTGTCATGTTAGCATGTGAGAACCCCTTGCGACAAAAACTTTTATATTTTACCAAAGAACTGCTATAATATTCAGGACTTTGAAACGCTTTCTTTTTTTCTTTGAATGACTCTATAAACTTTAATTTCCAAGTTTAGCCGACGTACATAAATACTGACAATGTTCATTCTTGTGTCTATCACTCCTCTACACTCTATACCCTGTTCGCACTATGCATAATCAAGATATCTCAGACCTGGAACTCTCTAATAGAGAGTTTCAACTTGCTTCGACTAGATGCAGGAACAACCACCCACTCTCGTTGCCTATAAAGCTTTTCTTTTACTGATTGGCTGTTGCAGTTGTCTTTATTTTGAGTGCATGCGCATACGTTACATTTGTTCAGATCACAGATACAGTGACATTCGCTGAGATTTCCAGGGGGGGGGGGGGGCACCACATCAAAAACGGCGATCTAAGATATCTTATGTTTCTAGTGCGAACAGGGTAATACCAAGTAAATGTAATCTCTCATACTTGTACCAACTAGTAACAACGCCTTTTGATCATTCAGTCCTGCTTTACTATTATAAAAGTATGTGCTATAGCACGGGAAGAGAGCTTTCACTTCCCCGGAGCATCTTGCATACGAGGATTGGAACTTTAATAGTGGCAACACTTCTGCAAAAACGCCACGCAACAAAACCAAAGAATGTCCAGTATACCACACGTGAGCTACATACCTACCTTATTTCTCAGCAAAAAGACTCGTCCTTCCAACGATGGACGTGTTCCAACTCGCTGAGTGACGCGAAGAATTGATTCTTGTATTAGCTTGCGTAAGTAAGTGTTGTCTGGATATTTTCAAAACAAGAACAACGAAGTTGGATTAAAATTGAATGTGTCAGAGGTCGTACAGCATGATAATGTCATCTAGAGCTTCAAGAGGCTTGCGGGGAATCTGCATTGCTTTATAGAACTGTAGCAAGGTGGGTAAAAGCCTTCAATGAAGGACGCCAAATTGTGGCAGACATGCATCGGTCAGGTCGTCCTAGTATCAGCGAAGCAGAAGTGCATGCTATTGCTGTATTAATGCACAGAGATCGACGCGAAACGATGCGTGAGCTGACCCGAGAGAGAAGATTTGCGCAATGGACTGTGCTGCACATTCTGAAGGAACGCCTGGGCATGAGAAAAATTGCTTCACGATGGGTTCTACATCATTTGACGGAAATGCAGAACTGACTACGATACGATGCTGCTCGAACCCACCTGGGGGCTGGAGCGCTATGAGCTCCAGCCAAGGAGAGGCTTTTTTATGCCGTATCATTATGCTGGATTACACCAATTAAACGAATGGCGTTTCAGTTTGGGTGGTACTGTCTGCTCCAAGTCTCATCCAAGTAGTTTACTATCCACCATACTCTCCAGATCTAAGTCCTTGTGACTTTGAATTAATTCCTAAGAGGGAGGAACCACTTCGTGGCATTCGCTTCTAAACTGTTCCAGAGATTCTTGCGGCAATGGACCGGTCCATTCGAATTATCAACCGAACAGGCGCTGCTACAGGTGTTCTGCGACTTCCACATAGATGGAAACAGGTTATACACAATGCTGACGACTATACTGAACTATAGATATATTTCGGCCAAATGTCGCCAATATTTTGTCAAATATTGCCAACTTATTGGCTGTTACAATCTTTTCGGCATCGTGACCCTGACCCGTATGACCCAAAATGAACCCATTAATGAAATTCGTTCAAACATCTGACTTAACTCCACGGTTTTCTGGTAATTGAAAACGGTAGAATATACAATTTAGTCAAAATCGTTTAAGTCGTTTTTATATAAAATTATCTTGGTCCACAGCGAACCGCAAAATGACCCATTAATATAACTTTCTCAAACATGGAACCCAGCCTAGTGGTCTTTTCAAGGTTGAAAACGTAAAATACCAAATCTATATATATAAAAGGAATTCTGAGGATAATTGAGGCACAGATAGGCTCTCATCCTCTATTCCTTTTATTTATAGAGATTTTACACAGCTTAGGTAAACGCAGAAGAAATATAAAACAGATAATGTATTTATCACAAAAAATCGTCTGCTAAGAAAATCTTTTTTCATTTTGAACTCTATAAATAAAAGGAATAAAGCAGAAGAAATATAAAACAGATAATGTATTTATCACAAAAAATCGTCTGCTAAGAAAATCTTTTTTCATTTTGAACTTCTATAAATAAAAGGACAGATAGGCTCTCAAACAGTGAATCGTCGAATATAATTGAAGAACAAATGGAAGAACAAATGGAAGAACAAATGGAAGAACAAATGGAAGAACAGATGGAAGAACAGAAAGAAGAACAGATGGAAGAACAAATGGAAGACCTCTTCATTAACAATAAAAAAAGATATGCAAACGAAACCCCAGAACACCGATCAAACATATCTGCCGGAAACTGACGAGACATGGCACAGAAACGTGAATGTGTGGGGTTGTAGAACTGGCATTCAGATAGTCTTCGGGCTACTGAGGGCGGGCAACCGTCTAGTTTAGTTAAAAATCGTTTTCATATTTTATGTAAAATTAGCTTGAGTCTCAAGATTGACCTACTAATCAAAATTTCTCGAAAATGTGATCTAGCCCAATGATTTTATCGTGCCTAAAAACGATATAATACATTTTTTTTACTATCATTTGAGCCGTTTTTTCGAAGCAATTAGCTTGACCTTGCATCTACGGTGATCCAAATATATCCACCAATGGAATTTCCTAGAACATGCGACCCAACTAACTGACCATTTCGAGTTCAAAAACGATAGAATACAAATTTTAATCAAATTCCTCAGAGCTATTTTCCAGATAAAATTTGATTGATCCGTAGTGACTTAAAACTGACTCATTAATCGACATTTCTCGAACATGTGATCTAACCCAGTGACCTTCTCGTGCCCGAAAACGGTATAACATATTTTTTTTTCAATATCGTTTGAACCGTTTTTTAGCTATAATTAGCTTGACCCTGACTCCTAGCGACCAAAAATGTCCCACTAATCGAAATTCCTCGAACATGTAACCTTCTTCTCGTGCCCTATAGCGGCATAATACAAAATTTTGTCAAAATCTTTTGATATTTTTTCAAAAACATTTAACTTGATTCTGACCTATTGTGACCCATAATGACGTACTCAAATGTTCTTGAACATCCAAGCTAGCTCGTTGGTTTTCTTGAACCCAAAAATGAAAAAATACAAAATTTAGTCAAAATCATTTTGACCCGCAGTGACGAATGTTCTTGAGCATTCGACGTAGCCCAATAGTAATTTTGTGACCCATCCCAATGATTTTCTCATGCCCGAAAACGATAAAATACAAAATTTAGTTAAAATCTTTAGAGCCATATTTTAGATAAAATTAGGTCACCCACTAATCGAATTTTCTCTAAAATGCGACTCAGCCCTATGGCCTTCTCATAATAAAAAATAGTGGAATACAAAATAATCAAAATTGTTAGAGCTGTTTTTTAGATAAAATTAGTTTGACTACCATGACTCCAAAAATGACCCATTAATCAAAATTTCTCGAACATATGATCTAGCCCAATGATCTTCTTGTGTCTGAAAACGGTATAATACAAATTCGTATTGAAATAGTTCCTTTTTTTATACAATTAGCTTGGCCCTGTCCCATTGTGACCCAAAATGACCTGCTAGTTCTTAAGCATGCAACCCAGCCCCATAGTATTCTTGTATCCGAAAGCCATAGAATAAAATATTTATTCAAAATTGTTAGAACCTTATACTAGATAAAATTAACGTAATCCACAGTGATCCAAAAAGGATCCACTAACCGAATTTATCTAACATGCGAATCAACCCAATGGTTTTCTCGTATTCGAAAACGGTAGAATACAACTGTAGCGGCGCCATCTTGCACGGTCAGTAAAACGAGTTTCTCGCAGGAAGCGATCGAGTTAGCCTTTTGCTCGGCACATAAGACCTCGCTTTCGGACCGTGGATTCTCCGGTTCGATCCCTTCCGGGCACATCTCCTGCACAACATTTAGTCAAAATAAATGGTCCTTTTTTATATAAAGTTGGTTTGAGCCACTATGACCCAAAAATGACCCACTAATTGAAATTTCTCGAACATATGATTTAGCCCAATAGTTTTCTCGTGTCAAAAAACTTTTGGATACAAAATTTAGTTAAAATCCATTTAGCCAGTTTTAGATGTAATTAACTTGACTCTGATTCATTATGACCTAAAATGGCCCACTAAATCGAATTTTCTGGAACATGTGACCCAGCCCAATAATTTTCTCCTGCCCGAAAACGATAATAAGCTCTACCCCAATAGTTTTCGTGTGCCGAAAAACGTTTGGTTACAAAATTTAGTTAAAATCGATTCCGCCATTTTTTAGTTATAATTAACTTGACCCTAACCCATTTTGACCAATACTGACGAATAATTGGATTTTCATGAACATGTGATCTATCCCTATGATTTTCTGCTGCTCGAAAACGATAGAATACAAAATTTAGTCAAAATCCTTTGAGCCATTTCCTAGATAAAATTAACTTTACCCACAATGACCCAAAAATGACGCACTAATCATATTTTTTCTAACATGTGACTTAACCCAATGGTCTTCTTGTAATCCAAAATGGTAGAATACAAAATTTGGTCAAATTCGTTAGTCTTTTTTTGGATAAAATGAGTTTGACCCCAAAATGACCCACAAATCGAAATTTCACTAACATGTGACCGAGCCTAATAGTTTTCTCGTGTCAAAAAAGGGTTGGATACAAAATTTCGTAAAAATCGATCTTGTAGCTCTTTTAGATATAAATAGCTAGATCCTGAACCATTATGACACAAAAATACCCATTAATTGAATTTTCTAGAATATATTACCTAGCCCAATGGTCTACTCGTGCCCAAAAATGGTGAAATAGAAAACTTTGACAAAATCAAAGAAAATAAATCAAAAGATAAAGAAAATACTTCGTCAAAATCGTTAAAGCCGTTTTTAAGATAAAATTTATACCCCACATACACACGATTCTTGCTCATATTATATTATAAGATTGCATCAGTACTAGTATTGTATCAGTCATACATTTTTTCTCCATAAAATATATTTAAATTAACAGTTGCAGAAAATCTGATATAACATGTTGAGGGAGGATTCAGAAAACCACAAAATGTGCACGACGTAATTAATAGATGATCCCCCTAAAGGTCAATTATTCATACCTGTCATTCCATTGTCCATTCCATTCTGTATCGTTACCCCATGGATTTCTAATTCGTACAAGATTCGCTTCAGAGCCTGTGCTTAGCTTTACCTAGAAATTCAAATAAATATCTATAAATTAATAAAAATATCCATCATATTTCCATAAGCATTTTTTTTTAATTTTGTTTCTAAAAAGCATTCTGTATTTGTATACTGAAATAGAAATCACACAGTTAAAACAATATATATATTGCTTATTAGATTTAACAATATTTCAACTGGTGCTTGTGACACAAGTTTTGATTTATGCTTATTTTACCCATTAATAAGTATACAAATAAGTCTTGAATGTAAAAAAATGATTTGCAATTGTTTTAATCTAAAAATTAATACAAATAAAATAACCATAAACTGAAATCTTTTAAAAGTTGTTATTTGACACTGGCAAAAATAATGAAAATTCTACGATTATAGATGAAAATCGTAGAAGTTAGAATTTAACTCTTCACTGCCCCATGTGCCACATCTGGCTACATACCTAAATATATTATAATTCTCATTATTTGTCATGAATTTAGCCAATAGGATCACTGTAAATGATCAAGAACAGTCCAAAGAATGGAATAACACATTTTTTTTGTCATGAATTTGGCCAATAGGATCGCTGTAAGTGATCAAGGACACTCCAAAGAATGGAATAACACTTTTTTTTTTGTCATGAATTTGGCCAATAGGATCGCTGTAACTGATCAAGAACAGTCCAAAGAATGGAATAACACTTTTTTTTTGTCATGAATTTGGCCAATAGGATCGCTGTAAGCGATCAAGAACAGTCCAAAGAATGGATTAACACTCATTTTGCCCATGTCATTTGCCTGCATTTGACAAAAAATAGAATTGGTTCTTCGGAAACAAAGAAGTTTTTGATCAAACTATTAAGACAAAATTTACTTATATTATTTTTACTGAATACTTAAAAATATTAAAATAAAGAAGGATGCTGAGTGTTCAGCAGATGTCATTTAACCTGGGAGAACGCGCGCTTATCCAGGATATGAATAGTTTTTAATTTGTCACCAATAAAAATCGTCATTTTATTTTGGCGAAGACAATTCTTACAAATTCTGAGATAAAATAAGTTGAATATTACTTTTAAAAAATTAGTGGTTACAATTGTAAAAACCATACGCACTCTGGGTCTAAAAGGCCCGGCGCGCGTCCTCCCGGGTTAAACTATACACTTAACAGAGGTTCTGAGCACAGCAATTTAGTTGGCGAAACAATTTGATGATAGGGTGAGATTAAACGCTTTAAAACATCAAAAGGGGACAAATTCTTGCTTATAACAACACCAAAATTTCATTTCAAAGAATTGCTGACAAGATTAATTAATAATATTTCTAATTTTATTGGTAACTTTCGTCAAATCTATTAGAAAGTGTATTATCTTTTTTTCATTAAAGTTTTGAACAAATTTGTCATTTCAACTTGCAAATTTGCCTACTATAACAGCATGTGCAAACGTTTGGGGGGGGGGATGCTCCCCCTCCCTTAGCGAGGTCCCTGCATCTAAAGCCCCCCCCCCCAAAAAAAAAAAACGAATTGGTCTAAAATTATTTTTAGTGCTGAAAAGAAGTTTAATTTTGATGTTCCTAATGGTATTCATTCTTATTTGCATAACCTTTGAAAAGAAAATGACATCTTTTCCACGCATCAACTAGGCGGAGGTTCCTGAAAGGTTTGGGCTGCTTTTTCGTAGGAGGTAAGCTCAGACCAGCATTTCTAGAAGGGCTAGAAAATACACATACATATGTTCCCATGTTAGAATGCCATTTGCTTAATCAGAGAAAAAAAATTGGATAAGTGTGATCGCCGATCGCACAGAGGGTTTTCTTTAATGCTTCTTTCAAAACAACTTATCCTTTAATTAATAAATCAAAATTGTTAATTTATAATGATTAAATTTTTACATAGATCGTAGCACCAATAAACTTAATTACAAAATAATTATGGAAGTAAGTTATTTATTTTAATCAAATTAAAAATGTTTAAATCAAATCATTTAAATAAAATCCAAAATTCCAAATTTTATGAAAACCCTAATTAATAATTTAAAAAAAATTGCGGTTATATACTAGGGGCAATCAAATGAAAAGGTACGAAACGCTTTAACTACCAAAACGGTTGAAATTTGAATATGCCGCTTTGGAATAAAGTAGTGAGACATCTAGAGATGCGATTGGAGTATCCAGCGTAGTTGTGAACATGCGTAGGCGCTTGTGCATGAAGGGGGAAGAGAAGCAGACAGCAAGTGAGTTCCGTCCAATTGACGCGGCAGTGCCTGTGAAGCCATAATGGCTTTTTCATTGCAAAATCCGATGATTAAAGAGCAGCGAGGGTCTGATCAAAGTCTGACGCAGTGAGAAATCTGATAACACCTCGCTGCGCTTTAATCATCGGATTTTGCAATGGAAAAGCCATTATGGCTTCACAGGCACTGCCGCGTCAATTGGACGCAACTCACTTGCTATCTGCTTCTCTTCCCCTTCTTGCACAAGCGCCTACACATGTTCACAACTACGCTGGATATTCCAATCGCATCTCTCGATGTCTCACTGCTTTATTCCAAAGTGACATATTCAAATTTTAACCGGTTTGGTAGTTAGAGCGTTTCGTACCTTTTCATTTGATCGCCCCTAGTAAATAAAATTTTTAATTTTTAAAAACGAAAAAGAAATGTTTACCAAAATTTAAAATGCTGAATCATCAATAAATGTCAATAATTTTTAAAATAGAAAGAAAACTGAATTCCAAAAAATATTATGAATGTTAGTGATTAAAAATAAATAAATAAATAATAAAACTCCTTAAATTGGCAAAAAATGCGAAATTTCTTTGGTTTAAATCCATCTCAGTATGAAAATTTCAAGTTCCAGTTCCGGAGATCGAACTAACAACCTTCTGTTTGTATTTATGAACGAAATACCTTACCGCCAAACTATGATATCTACACAAAAAACGTTGAAATTAAGGTTTTCTTTAAAAAAATTAAATTGCGAAAACGAACGATAACATTGAAAAAATTAATTTAATTAAAATAATAGACTTTTTCAAAATTTAAGGATTTGTGGTGTGACACGAGGTATTCAACTATAAGTAAACAAAAGTTGAAGTCTCTGACTTATACAGTTGTTGTGTACAGACTCTGTGACGGACAGACAGACAGACAGAGGACTGAGGGGAATAGAATTTCGTCTGATGAACGAAATGCTGACTTTAAGGCCCCACATTAGGCACAGAAAAAAACCCGGATGATAATGTAAAGTCTACGGGAGCGTTCTTTTCAAATATTTCGCCCAAATTTTAATATTTTTACATGATTTTTTTGCACAAGTTAGCTGAGGACGATCCACAGCCGGCCTAGTTTTTACTTTTCCAATTTTGGTTTCAGATAAAAAAAAAAAAATAGTTAAACTTTTAAAACTAGTTTAAACCGGTCCTGAAATTGAAACTATCGTAATATAAAAAATATATATGCAAAATCGAAAAAGTAAAAACTGGGCCGGTTGTAGATCGTCCTCAGCTATCCTATTAAAAAAAAAAAAAAAAAAAAAAAAAAAAAAAAAAAAAAAAAAAAAAAAAAAACATGTAAAAATATTAAAATTTGAGCGAGATATTTGAAAAGAACACTCCCATAGACTTCACATTATCATCCGGGTCTTTTTCTGTGCCTAGTGTGGGACCTTAACACTATTTTTCAATAAGACAATGCCTCAATTCACTGTGAAAAAGACATAAAGAAGTAGAATAGATATAAATACGTTTCAAATATTTGATTGACTGGCCAACCATCCAGACCTAAATCCCATGGAGTAAGTTTGCAGCATTATAGTATGCAATGTCTAATGAAACAAGTGGGTAAGTGTGCTCTCATATTGCACAGAGGGTTTCGTTTAATATTGCTTTCAAAACAACTTATCCTTTAATTAATAAATCCAAATTTGTATTTTATAATTATTAAATTCTTACACAGATGGTAGCACCAATACATTTCATTTTAAAGTAATTATAAAAGGAATTATTTATTTTAATCAAATTAAAAATTTTCAAATAAAATTATTAAAGTAAAATCCAAAATTTCGTATTTTTTGAATATCCGAAGTTAAAAATAATTAGCGTAGATAAAAATAAAATTTTAAATTTCTAAAAATGTGAAAAAAATTGTTTAAAAGAAATTTAAAATGCTGAATCGCATGAGTTCTTAAAATCGAAAGAAAATTGAATTCCAAAAAATATTATGAATGCCAGTTAAACGAAATCCTAATAATATAAACTCTTATAAATTGGCAAAAAATATGGAACATCTTCTAATTAAATCCATCTTAATATGAAGATTTCAAGTTCCAGCGTCGGGGTTCGAACTAAGAACCTTCTCTTTACTAACGAGATGCTTTTTACCTCCAAGCTATGAAACGTTGAAATAAATATTCTTTCAAAATTTAAATCGCAAAAAAAGAACGGAAGACATAGGAAAAAAATAATTAATATTATAAACTTTTTAAAAATTTTATGCTTTGTCGTGTGACACGAGGTATTCAGCTTTAAGTACATAAAATTTGAAGTTTCTGACCTGTACAGTTTTTGGTGTATGGACTCTGAGACGAACACTGAGAAAAAAATATAGTTCCGGCAAATAGAATCCAAATTGTAGCTCTAGAAAAAATAGGTCCATGTCATCCTTATAAATTCTAGCTTTATTTGTTAGCGAGTTCTAGAGTCTTCTACTAGAATTCAAGTGCGTTTTCTTGTATTCTCGTTGCGAAACTTATTTACAAATTCCTCCAAATTGATGAGACCGCAAGAGGTTTGATTTAGTAACGATAATTCTAGTTTATGAAACCATTCCCGAAATCAAGGTATAATTTCTTGCAACTGAAACTATTCAATATCGTCTCGTTACTTAGAAAACAAGAGACTAGAAATGCTAGGTCATTTTGTTTATTCAGCTTAGTTGTTTAGCCTATTCGCATAGTTCGGCAATCTGTAGTTCTAGTTTAAGTATTCAGAAAGTGAGTAACTATTCATTCTAGGTGAAAGCGATATATTTTTTTTCTCAGTGAAGAGGCAGACAGAGGACATAGGCGAATAGGGTTTTGTCAAATTTACGAAACTAAAAAATGGTCAAATCACTGAATATAACTTGAAAACAGAATTAAAATTTGCATTTGTCAATTGTGAATATATGGCTTGTTTTGTTACCTCAACAAGTTCGAAACCCTGTAAACTCAATGTCACCATGTTGCATACAAAATATTAAACACAAAGCAAGCCTGATTGATATGTAATAATTCTATAATTAAAAAAATATTCTGGTTTGGTTTGGTTTATTTTTTTGTCGGTCGATTATCTACACGAGGGATATAGGCCCAGGGGGAAGTGCCCTTCTTGAGGGTCTTTCTAAGGGAACCTAACCCATATTTACGCAAGGTTCTAAGAAAACCACGAAAACTCCGAACGGTTAGGCCGACAACCGCGATTGGGTTCGAATCCAGCACCTGCCGTCTACCCGTTGAGAGGTCAGAACCTCTCGGCCACTGCAAAAATATTCTGTTTTTATCATTTTGCTTTTATTGCATATCCAATAAAAATGCAATGTATTATTTTGGAATTATAACAGTTGTTTTATTTTAAAAAATAATGTTTATATTGCCTATTTAGTTTGATAAAATCAGCTTAGATGGCAATATAAGCTATGCTAATATAGCAATACTTTTTATTAAGTCAATTAAATGAGCATTTAGGTTATTTTGTCATTCTCAGTGTATATTTAAATTTTTAGAGTGACAAAATAAATAAATAAATGAAATAAATAAAACATAAAAAATCTGAATTTCCAATCAATACATTGAATTCCAATCTTTTGACCCAAGGTTTTAAAAAGATTATCAATATCCCCCAAAAATTTTCTACTAAACTACACTGGTGGACAAAATTAAGAGATGGATGGCATTTTCCCAAATATCTCGAGAAATACTGGATAAAAACCAATAAAAATTGGTATGGATATAACTTATAGTATGATAATAATATGTGCAAAGCAAAAATTGAAGGCCCATTCATTGGCAAGAGTTATTGCCAACAGTCCAATGTGGACTGAAATTCATGATGAAAGATAGCAATGAAAATGAGGCTTGTATGGGGTGTGGTCACCTCTGACAGATAGACAGCATGCACAACGAGTATGCATGCTGTTAATAAGAAAGTTAAGGATTGCTTGTGGAAGACTCCCCCACTCTTCCACCAGAGCAGTTTTTAACTCCGGAATGGTTCTGGGTGGGGGTTGGCGTCGCGCAATAGCCCTTCCAAGAGCATCTCAAGCATGTTCAATGGGGTTAAGGTCGAGAGATTTGGCTAGCCAATCCATTCGATGAATATCCTCGCTTTCCAGATACTCCTCAACGGACGTCTACAGCGACACAACTGTCTGGGAACCTAGCTGCTGCCACAGGAACATTAGTTTCAAGGAAGACTGTTGCCAGGAGGCTCGGTGAAAGAGGGTTGTATGCCAGGAAGCCAGCCATTTGCATCCCATTCACTCCCTTTCACAAAAGAGAGCGTGCACAATGGTGCAGACAGCACCAACACTGGACACAGCTCCGAAGGGCTAATGTTCTGTTCACAGATGAGTCCAGATTCAGTGTTCAACTTGATTCTCGGCGAATATTCATATGGAGGGAACCTGGGACCCGATACAATCCCAGTAACATCATGGAAAGGGACCATTATGCTGGTGGAGGACTGATGGTTTGGGCAGGGATCATGCAAGATACCCGCACACCGCTCCATGTGTTTGATACTGGTTCCGTGAATGCCCAGAGGTACAGGCAGGAGATCCTACAATCCTACGTGCGTCTTTTCAGGGGTGCTGTTGGCCCTGAATTTATTTTTATGGACGACAATGCCCGACCACATAGGGCTCGCCTGGTTGAGGAGTATCTAGAAAGCGAGGATATTCATCGAATGGATTGGCTAGCCAAATCTCCTGACCTTAACCCCATTGAACATGCTTGGGATGCTCTTGGAAGGGCTATTGCAAGACGCCAACCCCCACCCAGAACCATTCCGGAGTTAAAAACTGCTCTGGTGGAAGGGTTGGAGAGTCTTCCACAAGCAAGCCTTAACTCTCTTATTAACAGCATGCACACTCGTTGTACATGCTGTCTATCTGTCAGAGGTGACCACACACCATACTAGAGGCGACCGCACCCCATACAAGCCTCACTTTCATTGCCATCTTTCATCATGAATTTCAGTCCACATTGGACTGTTGGCAATAACTCTTGCCTTTAATTTTTGCTTTGCACATATTATTGTCATACTATAAGTTATATCCATACCAATTTTCATTGATTTTTATCCAGTATTTCTCGAGATATTTGGGAAAATGCCATCCATCTCTTAATTTTGTCCACCAGTGTAGTTGCATTGAAAAGCACATTCACCATTTCGCGACGGGAGCCTTTCACGAAATTTTTACTGTTTTGCCACCGGTTTTTAAAAACAGAAATTTGTGCCTTAAGGGTGTTCTTAAATCAAAAAGGGGCAACTTTATGACATAAGTTTTAATTTATTTTTGATCGGAAATGCATGATATTATAGTCCATTTAAATAACGGAGGCGGGTAACCTTGACAAGGTTATCCCTCATCTTCGCCACTCGAGGGGAAAAATCACATTTAGTTCTATTACGAGCTCCGCAAAAACACAGTCTCACCTTGTCAAGGTTAGCCTCCTCCGTTATTTAAATGGACTATAGCAGGTGTTGTTGTTCAGAAACTACGTAATCGCACTCATATTGCCGTTCTTTTGCAAATGCAATAGATATTTCAGGACAAGCTGTCAAAATTGACGTTATAAACAGCATTTCCCGACGAAAGCAGAAAAAATAAAGAATACTGCCCAGTTAAACTGATGGCATTGAGCTCACAGGCTACAAATACCAATTGTACATTAAAGCCTTATATTTTCAAGGGTTAATTCCGTTCGAAAAAAAATTAAGGGGAAACAGCTCTCCCCTTTCCTCTTTTTTTATACTTAATCATTGAACCTCCTATACTATCAAAGATATGCTTTATCATATAAAAAATCTATATCCAAAAATCAGAGCAAATCGGATAATTCTTAATAAAAACCCATTTAGCATTTATATAACTTAAAAGGAGTTATCTCCCTCTTTTATACTTAACCATTAAACTTCCAAAACTATTCAGAGATTTGAACGAAATCTGAAAATTCTGCTTGAAAAACCCATTTATATAAATTAAGGGGGAGGGGCATTAGAACCTCCGTTCCCCCTGTTTATACTTATTCAATGAACTCCTAATAACAGTCACGGAATCGCCTCATCAGAATGATCCTAATCTAAATTTTGAACGAAAACTGTTAATTCTGCATGAAAAACCCATTCATATCAATTAAGAGGAGGGGCATGAGCCCCCCGTTTCCCCTCTTATACATATCGAATGAACTCCAAAAACTAATCAGGGAAGCGCCTTATCAGGATATACCTACATACAAAATTTCAAGTGGATCCGATATTTTTATCATGAGTTATCGCGTTACGCACGAACGCACATACATACAGAACGGACGGGCACATAAGCTCTCAGGCTATGATAGCCTGTGAGCTAAAAACCAATCTTACAATGGTAAAAAAAGGGCGTGATCACGTGATCGAAATCACTAGGTAACTCGATAGGTAATTTAATTATCATAAAATGGAAAACTAAGTGCGATTCGAAATCGCTTCCAAAGTCAAGCCTTCCAACTTTTTATCGTTGTGTTAAAAAATGGATTAGTAAATGTGTCAAAACTTTTTGTGGTTGTTGAGCGAAGCAGTTGAGGACACTCTTAATAAATTGAGAAAATGCCCCTATTAAAAAAATGCAAATTTTACAGTAAAATTTTATTGGTGGGGACAAACAAGGATTCTTAAACCTTTTTGCGGCACGTATACATGTCGCTCGTTCCCAAGGGGTTAAACTCTATAAAATGTCTGTTTAGAGGATAATTGATGTCCTTTTTGGCCTCTCATCAACAAAGTCATAATTTTATAAGTTCAGAAGATAAAGATTCCTTTTTTAAAGTTTCTAAAAAGTATTCTGAATACACTGTTTAAATTTAACAATACATACTGTAGCGACTGCACTGATCGTGTAAGCATGTCCAGACACCAAACCATTAGGGTCTGCTGTATTTGATTCCTTCCAATCACCCTAATGAAACAGAGAAAAAATACATATTAAATATATAGTGCATTACATTGTATATATAACGGGTGTCCCAAAAATGAATGATGGATTTTAAAATTCAATAACTTGCAAACGGTGACAGCTATTTAAAAAATTTTTGCAGGAGGTTTAAGTATAATGTCAGGAGTTTTTTTTTACCGTAATTTTTTATTTTAGTTCGAATCTGAAACAATAGGTGGCGTTGACAGCGATTGAAGGCCAGGTGATCAGTGCTGAGTGAAGCGTCGACCTGGCCTTCAATCGCCGTCAGCGCCAACTATTGTTTGAAATTCGAACTAAAATAAAAAATTACGGTAAAAAAACTCCTGACATTATATATAACGCTCCTGCAAAATTTTTTTAAATAGCTGTCACCGTTTGCAAGTTATTGAATTTTAAAATTCATCAGTCATTTTTGGGACACCCAAAATAATTATACAACCATACATTAAACACCCATACATAAGCACAAATTTACTTAAAGCACTGTAATTAGAAAATTTATGTGTTTCGAGGTAAAATTTACACATAAATTTAAACTTTATTAAAAAGAAAATAAAAAGAATTTTTCTTTTTCAAACCAGATTTAGAGAAAAAAATTTCTCTGTGGTGATAATTATAAGATCTATTTTTATTTTATAGGGAAAGTTTCTGATGATTTTTTTACCTGAAGATAAAAATTGGTTCCAAAATATATTTTAATTTATAATGTTTTATTCTTTTCTAAATAGCATAAAAATAGCAAAAGCTTGAGGTCTATTTAGGGATCCATCACAAAAATCCGTTTAATAAAAAAGGTTCAAAAACACAGCTCTCAAATTCTGAAAATTATCGTCGATAGAACAAGCTCAAATTCCGTTATTCCTAAAATGAAGCAAAACGATGAGGGGCTTATCCATTGATTAGTGCCAATATAGCATACATAGTATTGCATGTACATATTTGGATACAATCCCTCATCTTTTTGCTTCATTTTGGGAATAACGGATTTTGAGTTTATTGTATCGACGATAATTTTTAGAATTTTCAGACTTACTTGAGACTTTCACAAAAGTTGCTCTATATGTTTAGCTAACTCATTATGCAAATTGCATTTTGATTGCGTTCACGTAGTGAAAAATTATTTAGTAAACCTACTCATTTTTCATACAATTCTTATTATTTTTTTAATTCTGAGTACTAGGTACAATATTATTTGTTACATTTTCTGAAGCGAACAATTTTTTATATTAAGAACTCTGCAAATTATAAGCAAAAAATTTGTCAAATTTTGGGACTGTTTTTATTAAAACCTTAATTTTTCTGAGAATACAAGCTACCCTCATAAAAATGAATACAGTTTATTACATTAAGCTACTTAATCATAATCTGTATTCCAAAAGATCTTTCTTCTTTTTCAATTTGATGACGGTCCTCTATGGAATTTCGGGAGAAAAAAAATATCTTCGCGGAAATATATGACCCGTACTTAATCTGTTTACGCACCTGGAGTTTCAAAATAATTTCTCAAGTATTTTCCTAGATATTTCACAAAATGTCTAAAAAATCGCAAATGACCGATCACCTTTGGCCCATATAGTGTATATATATGAAAATCTGTACCGTAACTTTGAACAGCCACCATAATCAGCTCACCCCCCTAAAACATTTTGAGTCTGCCTTGGAAAAGATTCCAAGATCACTAAAGGAATTTATGAAAAACGAAAATCCAAATGCAATTCTGTTCAAAAGTCTTTAGTTTTGAGGTCGTTTTGCAAAAATACTAAATTGTGACTAAAATAAGTGTTTCAATACTCGCTCATCCTATTTGTACATATGAAATTAACATGACTAATATCAAAATTCGAGGCTGTGAATGCCATTTTTATGAAAAATGAAAATATGTTTGGAGGTATATCTCTGACAAGCAACAACATCCCAAAATTCTTTTGGCATAAACTTATAATATAACACTACCTGCTTATTAAAATTTATTTGTTTCGTGGGGCATTGTTATTTTACATTGTTATGTTGCCACAAAGTACAGTCAAAATGACGTTTTTGTCCATTTTCAGCTCTTAATATCTTATTTAAGCTATAATACCCCAAAGTTTTTCTTATAGAATATGAAAGTACACTACTAGGACAAGCTAAATAATATAGTACTGCACGGAGATATTGTTGCTGTTAGTAGCTATAACCTGTTAAATATTCAAAATTTCCAAAATCTGCAACATTTAAAGTAGTGTATTTCAAAAAAGCGCCACAGTTGAATGAAAAAATAATATATCACGCAATAGTTGAACATATGTACAGAAACATAGAAAAGAAAAAGAAGTGGGGCCTCATGATAATTTTAGACAAGAAAAAATAATGACAAAAATTACAAGAAAAGCAATGTCCATAATCACATTTTTACCCTAAGAAAAAATAAAATATCCAAATTCTCTTTCGTCTTTCTATGATTTTTCCCTATGAATAAATGAAATATCCCTTTTTTGTTTCCTCTTCCGAAAGAGAAACGGGATGTTTCATTTTCTCTTAGGGAATAAATATGATGATAGACAACATCTCAAAATTCTTTTTGCATAAACTTATAGTATAACATTACCTGCTTATTAAAATTTATTTGTTTCCATGGAAGTGCACTACTAGGACAAGCTAAATAACGTAGTACTGCATGGAGATATTGTTGCTGTTAGTTTCTATAACCTGTTAAATATATACCCACTTCTTTTTCTTTTCGATGTTTTTGTACATATGTTCAACTGTTGCTTGACATATTTTTTTTCATTCAACTGTGACGCTTTTTGAAATAAATTAATACTTTTAATCAGAAACACTGCAGTGTTACAAGATCGTTTGTGAAAAATATGAAGAATTGCATTTTCAGATATTATTACAAGGATATCAAGAGCGAATCAAAATGATTCTGTTAAATCACATGGCAACATTGTTTTGTTGCGATTCAGTTTAGTAAGTTAAATTTGTCAGGTAATAATTGATTCGACAAATGAAAAAATGAAACATCCAAACTCTTTTTCGTCTTTCTATGACTTTTCCCTATGAGTAAATCAAATATCCCTTTTTTGTCGCCTCTTCCGAAAGAGAAACGGGATGTTTCATTTTCTCTTAGGGGAAAAATATGACGATAGACATTGCTTTTCTTATAAATTTTGTCATTTTTTTACTAAAAAATATCACGAGGCCCCACTTCTGTTTCTTTTCCATGTTTTTGTACATATGTTCAACTATTGCGTGATATATTTTTTTTCATTCAACTGTGGCGCTTTTTTGAAATAAAATACTTTAAATGTTGCAGATTTTGGAAATTATGAATATTTAACAGGTTATAGCTACTATCAGCAGCAATATCTCCGTGCAGTACTATATTATTTAGCTTGTCCTAATAGTGCACTTTCATATTCTATAAGAAAAACTTTGGGGTATTATAGCTTAAATAAGATATTAAGAGCTGAAAATGGACAAAAACGTTATTTTGACTGTACTTTGAGGCAACATAACTATTAAAATAATAATGTCCCACGGAAACAAATTTTAATAAGCAGGTAGTGTTATATTATAAGTTTATGCCAAAAGAATTTTGGGATGTTGTTGCTTGCCGGAGATATACCACTCCAAATATATTGAGATTTCATTTTTTATAAAAATGGCATTCACAGAACTCGAACTTTCGTATTTTCTATAGGAAAGAAGAAATTTTTTCAGGGCATCAAAATTACAGCTTATTCATTGAGGTGCCTCTTCGATCCAGAACATTTAAAAACTGTCAACAGATGGCGCCACATGCGCATCGGACAAGGACTCTAGGCAGGCTGTAAGAGACTGTTGGTTCGGTGAGTCAGTTACTGTACTGCCGCCGCTTATGTAGCACGCAAGGAAAATCACCTTGTTCCGAGAGACAAAACGTGTCTCAAGATATTTAGAAATGTATTCTATTTCTCTATAAGTTTAATTAAATTTATGTTTGTTTAAGTACGTGCTATTAATATTTATCCATATACACCGTACTTTTGTAAAAAACATCGACAAGATGAAAGATTGATTCAGATTGAGCAGCCGTGATATCCCATAACCACATGGTTGCTTCAAGTGTTGACCGGACAATTTTGAAAGACGCCTTCTGATATATCGTTCCTGGACAACTACAGCGATGAAAAAAAACGGTATGTGCCATTTTCTATGTTTCTTTGTGGTATTCTCTGGCCCAATTGTTATATTTACCAGTTATTTTAATTAAAAAATTTTCGAGCCCAAGCGTTCTTATTCAAAATTTTACTAAATTGTATATTTATTTATTTATTGCTCTATCAATATATGTATTTTTAATTCTGCGCTCACAATGCCTGATGATATTCCTGCCGATAATCCGACAGAAACGCTTGCTAGGGTAGCTGTTAAAATTCCTCCCTTATGGAAAAGTAATATTTCTGTTTGGTTTGTACAAGTTGAGGCAAATTTTGCCGTGGCGCAAGTAACGAACGACACTACTAAGTACAATTATTTATTATCTGCTATAGACACAGATACATTAAGTGCGGTATCTGATTTAATTCTTACGCCGCCTCCAAATGACAAATATAATGCTTTGAAACAGAGACTAATTCAGGAGTTTTCAGATTCGCAATCGCAGCAGATACGTAAATTACTCTCTGAACTTGTGCTAGGTGATAAAAAAACTTCCGTTTTACTGCGGCAAATGAAAGAATTAGCGCAAAGTTCCGTTACCGAAGAATTTTTGAAAGCTATTTGGTTAGAACGTTTGCCGACGCATACGCAAGCAATTTTGTCGGTTTCAAGCTCCGGATTACAGGAATTAGCAACCCTAGCTGACAAAATTAATGAAATTAAATCTGAATCGGCAGTGTATGCAGTTTCCAAACCCACCGAATCGCCTCGGAACGACCATAACGCGATCTTAAATCTTCAAACACAAATTGAGCAATTGACACTGCAGGTTTCAGAGTTATCCAAAAATGTGTTTAGGCGATCGATGTCTCGCGGCCGATCGCATTACAGGGAAAGACGATACAGTAAAAATAGAGATTCCCAAAAATCGAGTCGTAAACAAAACGAATCAGACTTATGTTATTACCATCAGAAATTTGGTAGTGATGCTCGAAAGTGCCGCGAACCTTGTTCTTTTGATGAAATTAAAAAAAACTAGTGGCTGCTGCTAGGTCAACAAGCGAAAATACAGTTGGCGTAGCAGCATTAGAACAATGTAGGTTGCATGTGTTTGATAAAAATTCAGGGTTCAAATTTTTAATAGATAGTGGTAGTGATATTTCTTGTATCCCTGTACCAAAACAAGTAAACAAAAAGAGTCCTTCTAATTATCTTTATGCTGCAAATAATTCCAAAATTCCTGTTTATGGTAACAAACTGCTTGACCTAAATATCGGCTTGAGAAGGAGTTTTCGCTGGTCATTTGTTATTGCAAATGTCTCTTGCCCTATAATTGGAGCAGACTTTTTAAGAAATTTTGCTTTGCTTGTAGATTTGCACAAATTTCGATTAATTGATTCTGTAACTGGATTGTCCACTAAGGGTGAGCTTACTTGCTCAAAACAGTCCCAAATTAAACTAATTTCTGAAGACATGTCTTTTAAAACTATATTTGAGGAATTCCCAGAGCTCTTAAATCCCATACCAAATTTTAAAAAACCAACTTGCCATGATACAGTTCATCATATCGAAACTACAGGACCACCACTTTATTCCAAACCTCGCCGATTACATCCAAAAATTTTAAAGGAAGTTCAAAAAGAATTCCAATATCTTATGGATGAAGGTATATGTCGTCCTTCCAAATCCCCTTGGGCATCCCCTATTCACGTTGTACCAAAACCGGATGGTTCTTACAGAGTTTGCGGTGATTATCGACGTCTAAATTCAGTAACTCTTCCTGACCGTTATCCAATACCCCACATCCATGATCTTACCAATATTCTACATGGAAAGAAAATTTTTACAAAATTAGATATAGTCCGCGCTTATTTTCATATTCCAGTGCATGAAAAAGATATTCCTAAAACAGCGGTAATAACCCCTTTTGGAAGCTTCGAATTTCTATATTTAAATTTTGGACTTAAATGTGCAGCAAACACTTTCCAAAGATTTATTAATGAGGTTCTCTATGGTCTTCCATTTGCTATAGCTTATTTGGATGACATTCTAATTTTTTCCGAAACGGAATCGGAACATATAGACCATGTTCGAGCTGTTCTAAGCAGACTCTCTAAATACGGACTTAACATAAATATATCCAAAAGTGTTTTTAAACAAGACAGCGTATCATTTTTAGGACACGAAATTTCTCTTGCTGGAATTCGACCATTACAAACTAAAGTTGAAATTATTAAGCAATATCCACGACCAAAAACTCTTTCTGAACTTCGTGCATATATTGGCTTATTCAATTATTTTCGACGTTTTTGTCGCAATGCTGCAACTATCCTTGCACCCTTAACAGATTTGTTGCGTGGAGCTAAAAAGAAAGATTCAACTCCTATCGATTGGTCTGAAAATGCAATAAATTCTTTCGAAGCTTCAAGAAAGGCATTAACGGATGCAACTCTTGCATTTCCTAGCCATGACGGTCAATTAGCACTTCATTCTGATGCTAGTGATTTTGCTATTGGTGCTACACTAAGCTTAGAAACAGAGGAGGGTCTCAAACCACTCTCATTTTTTTCCAAACGTCTAAATGAAACACAATTAAAGTATTCTACCTTTGACAGAGAATTGTTAGCAATTTATGAGTCCGTTAAGCATTTTAGACACTTTTTGGAAGCCCGTCAATGTACAATCTTTACCGATCACAAGCCAATTGTTTTTGCCTTTAAAAAAAGAACAGATAATTACACTAACAGACAAAGTCGGTGGTTATCTTTTATATCTGAATTCACCACTGATATGGTATTTTTAAAAGGAAACCAAAATGATGCAGCCGATGCACTTTCCCGAATTAACGTAATACAAATGCCTACTCCATTAGATTACGATAAATTAAGTATGGAGCAAAAAGAGGATTCAGAACTTAGAGAAATTATGCAAAGCGGTCAATCCAGCTTAGAACTCAAATTAATTACCCTTCCAAATTCCACAACAGAAATTTATTGTGACATTTCTAGTGGCAAAGCACGTCCATATTTAACTCCAACTTTTAGAAAACAGGCATTTTGGAATTTACATGCACTTGCTCATCCTGGAACTAAAGGTAGTGTGAATTTACTGCGACAACGATTTATCTGGCCTTCCCTAGCTAAAGATTGTCGAACTTGGGCTCGTGAGTGTTTGGATTGTCAGCGTTCCAAAATCGTTAGACACACAAAAACAGAGTTAGGAAAATTTGATCTTCCAACAGATAGATTTGCACACATACATTTAGATTTAATTGGACCTTTACCGGAATCAAATGGTAAAAGGTATTGTTTAACCGTAATTGATAGAGCAACGCGTTGGCCAGAGGCATACCCACTTAGTGACATCACAGCAGAATCAGTGGCACGTGCACTACTTTCCGAATGGATTGCAAGATTTGGATGTCCTGAGAAAATTACCACGGACCAAGGACGCCAGTTCGAATCTGAACTTTTCCAGCAGTTAGCCAGATTGTTAGGTGCTAGAAAGTACCGATCGTCTCCGTACCACCCTCAGAGTAATGGGATTATCGAGAATTGGCACAGACCTCTAAAATGTGCACTAAAAGCCAGACGAACTGAAAAATGGACTGAAATACTTCCAACAGTGTTATTAGGGTTTCGTGCTGCACTAAAAACCGATATAAATGTTTCGCCAGCTGAACTTGTTTTTGGGTCTACTCTCAGACTACCAGGTGATTTCTTCGATGACAAATCCACCATTAAAAGTCCTGAAGAATTAGTGCAGCGATTAAGAAATACCTTCAACGAATTCAAACCACAACCAACTAAGTCCCATAACAGCACAAAAACATTTGTGTCTCAGCAGTTTAAAACATGCACGCATGTATTTGTGCGTCAAGAAGGTATTCGGCAAGCTTTACAACCGCCGTATGATGGACCTTTTGAAGTTGTTGAGCGCAACGATAAACTTTTTAAAGTGGCCATAAAAGGCAAAATAGTAAATATATCGCTGGACAGACTGAAGCCAGCCTTTTTGGTGAATGATTCACTATCTTCGACTCCTGAAACAACCTCAACCCTGGAAACAACTGCTTCGACTCCCGGGACTGCCTCGAATTCTGGAAAAACAAAACCACCTCACATCACACGATCCGGCAGAACTGTCAGATTTCCAGAACGTTTAGTGGAAAATTAAGAGTATCGTTTGCACTAGGAAGGGGGTACTGAGGTGCCTCTTCGATCCAGAACATTTAAAAACTGTCAACAGATGGCGCCACATGCGCATCGGACAAGGACTCTAGGCAGGCTGTAAGAGACTGTTGGTTCGGTGAGTCAGTTACTGTACTGCCGCCGCTTATGTAGCACGCAAGGAAAATCACCTTGTTCCGAGAGACAAAACGTGTCTCAAGATATTTAGAAATGTATTCTATTTCTCTATAAGTTTAATTAAATTTATGTTTGTTTAAGTACGTGCTATTAATATTTATCCATATACACCGTACTTTTGTAAAAAACATCGACAAGATGAAAGATTGATTCAGATTGAGCAGCCGTGATATCCCATAACCACATGGTTGCTTCATTCATCAAATATGATCTATTTCAACATATAAAAAATTCAAGCAAATCAAAAAATACAACTATCATACTTTGTCTGATTTTCAAAACAAAGGCTTTTAATACGTTCGCTGCCGCTTACGTGAAGAAGTGATGATAGTTAATGCCGCACTGTAGAAGTGTTTTTTTCTAAAAAGCCCATTTACTTTTTATAACAAAGAATCAGTGATAGATTTTCCCGTGCCAGCGCGTGACTGGCCATTGGACATCACACCACATCACGCGCTACCTCGTGAGTGGCCCCTTAACGTTGGTGCCATATCACGCGCTGGTTCGTGATCGGCAGCGAATGTGTTAATTTTGATATTTTATGTAGATGAATATTTTATTTATAAATTCCTTCCCAGAAATTCTATGTCGAATTAATTATTACCTGACAAAGTTAACTTACTAAACTGAATCGCAACAAAACAATGTTGCCATGTGACTTAACAGAATCATTTTCATACGCCCTTGATATCCTTGTAATAATATCTGAAAATGCAATTCTTCATATTTTTATAAACGATCTTGTAACGCTGCAGTGTTTCTGATTAAAAATATTAGTTTATTTCAAAAATGCGCCACAGTTGAATGAGAAAAAAATATGTCACGCAATAGTTGAACATGTGTACAAAAACATGGAAAAGAAAAAGAAGTGAATATATATTTAACAGGTTATAGCTACTAACAGCAACAATATCTCCGTGCAGTACTATATTATTTAGCTTGTCCTTGTAGTGCACTTTCACGAAAACAAATTAATTTTAATAAGCAGGTAGTGTTATGCTATAAGTTTTTGGAAAAAGAATTTTGGGATGTTGTTGCTTGCCAGAGATATACCACTCCAAAAATATTGGGACATCAGAGCTTCAGAAACTTTTTCAGAGCTTCAAAATTGCAGATTAATCATTAAATATGATTTACTTCAACATAAAAAAATATTAAGGCAATTAAAAATACAACTATCAAAACATCAATTTTTTTTCTGAATTTCAAAATAAGGGCTCTTAAGTTTTTCAGTTAAATGATTTAAAAATCGTTCTGCAAACATTGAAATAATTATAAAATATTATTAAACTATTTCTTACTTTTCTTGAACATGTAATGAAGGCACCATTAGATGAGGCTTGTACAAGATAATGATAAAGATGAGTTGGCGCAGATTCTAAGATATACATTTCAGCCAAACCTCCTGTAAGATCCACCAATGCGTCCATGGACTGTCCCCCTTCAAGGGCTTCATACGACCCATGAAGTCTGAAAATTATATCATAAAGATTAAAACTCAAAAAATAAGACTTAAAACAGTCTTTCTGTGACTGATTTCATTATCATTATTTGAGGAAAAATTACTTTTGTAAAAGTAGCTAACTAAACCAAAATAAAGTTATTTTACATACCATTAGTATGAAGAAAAGCTAACGGAGAATTTTTCAAGACATTTGGAAAATGTCGCATTACGAATGTGATTAAGGATATTGAAACTTTTCAGCATTTTTTACTACAACTTATCAGTTCAGAAAAGAAAATATTTTAAATTTAAAAATGAAACATATGTATGTATAAAATAAAAGAATCATTAATAGTACAAAGAGATTGTTGCAAGATTTTTATTGCTAAATGCTGGAACTAGTGTTGCAGGTATCCCAGATAAATCGGTGTTCCAAATTCTCTGAACACTAGTATTTTAGAATAATTTTCTTCACCTCATCGGGTGGCAGAATTACCTGCAATTAAAGAATGTGAAATAAACTGCAAGAAATGAATTTCATCCAGAGGATTTGGAGCCCTGATTTATGCAGGACACTTGATAAGTTTCAAAAATCAAGTTACTTGGAAGTGTTCTACGACTATAAATTTCAGAACATGATACTTATCAATAATACTTAAATGAAATTGAAACGAGAGACATTTATAAGCTTTGACCACAGAATTTATATAAGAACTTTTCACATAATAACAATATATATTCATGCAAATCATTAAATTTTAAGAAAATTATCCCTGTTTCTTAAATAAAAGAAAAACAACAATAAAAGGTTAAAAAAAAAGAATAATTATATTAAAATGCACCAAAAATGTGCCATAGCAGACTTGATATTCAGTAGGGATTTGACACTTATCCTTTTATACATCTGACTGCGGCGCCGCAGGTTGTGAGTTCGACTCCCGGCCGAGCATGGTTAATTCAGCCTTTCATTCCCTCGGGGTCGATAAAATGAGTACCAAGTTCTCTTGGGATCTAAACATTTAGGCTGCGAGCGCACAGCACTAATTTTTATTACACTAAAAGAGCAATCAATCAATCTTTGTTTCCGAACGGAACAACGGTGAAACCTCTTTAAATGATTTTTGAGGGACTGACCCTACCAAATTGACAAAGGAAAGGGAACTTTTATCTACCCCATCTTCAGTCGTAAAGCTGTCAACTGATTTCGAGTCCGATTTCTCTCTTGAAGTTCAAAAAAGTTCACTGAAAAAGCACTTTATATATCAAAGCGCCGACACGAAAGATCAAACATAGCGACACCTGACTACAAGAAGTTAGTGCTGTGTGTCTGGTCCTTTAGGGTCTCGCGTTAGACTATCATCTGGCTGAGACGCATGCTGTATAACACTTAAAGGCCCAGGATCTAGTAAACAGGGTTGGGCACCGTCGGCACTGATCCTTCATGGATTGTAATGCCACAGAGATTAGTTTTTTTAGGAATCTTATAATATATTAATTCAATTTATTTAGATCTTACAATGTTATAAATACATAATAGATTGCAGCACTAAAATATTTTTTTTTCAATTTGATCTATGAATTAGTAACTTATAACTTATTTTTACAATAGACAGTACCATAGTGTCTTTTTACTCTATGTAGATTTGTCAGTCTATGTAAACTTATAAAATCGACTTATAATATTTAGATTTAAGGTGTTTTTAATAATATGTAAATTAAATATTAAATTTATTTGTAATATAATTACTGTTATATAGTATTTTATTATTGGAGAAAAAATATATTTTTTGTATTGAATAAATGCATCAATCTATTATTGGTTGTATTTTGTTAACTGGCTATTTCCATGAGTACTTGTTGTGTAAGTCACACGCTACAATTTTTAGCTACCAGTATTTTAGACTGGAAAAATGTGATTTATCGTATCAAAGATATCTCATTTATTAAATGAGGCCCAACAGATTTTTCTGAAATAACGGCGGGGAACAAACATAGGAGTAATTTACTGTGTGACTCACACTATACTAACGCCTGGAATTAGTCCAACTGTAATAGACTTAACTGTTAAATTAATTTTAATCATTAGTGTAGGCTATACAATTTAAACTCGTGCAATTGTTAAGTAATTTTAGAATTTAATGATAAAGGGTAAGCTGAAATTAATTAATTTTTATTTATTTATATATTTATTTTCTTTTATTAAATTTCATCAATTTTCTTGATTTGATTTGTTTTCTTTGAGTGATTTTTAATTTTTTTTTTTTTTTTTTTTTTTTTACATAATTAGTCCCTAGAGCAGATGAAATGCATTATTTGTAAAAATTTTGCCAAAAATGTATTTTCAATAGAAATCGACTATTTTTTGCTTATATTTGTAAATGTCTGCTCCTGATGAAATCATTCTACTATATAAGCCTATATATATATATAAGTTCGCCATTTACGAAATGTAAATTATCACACGGTGCGTTTCGATAGTTTAGCTCTGCAAAAACATATTTATGAGGAAATATGTTACATTTTTCATCATAGAATAATACGTGTGATCTCAGCTTAATATTTTTATCCGGCAACATTTAATAAATTTTATAGATATCATAATAAAAACATAAAAAATACATTACTTACTTGGCATAAGCTTTTTCGATAAGGGACACCCAAAACTCTCTTGGTTCAGAACTCCGAGAAAATATCAATTTTCTCTTTTTAGTTGGCAATAAATCGTCAACAAATACTGTTACCCAGTGTCCAAATCTCCAGAACCTAAATGTTACTATACCTTTGTAGCCCGCTCCGCTCAGGGGTTGATTGGACGGAATAACCTAAGAAAAAATATTTGATTATAATAATTAAATCGTCGTATGAAAAGAAGAAACATTTAGTACAGTAGTACTCAATAAAATTTCTGCAAGAAACGAAATTTAATAGAAAAGCAGGCTCGAGAACTCCACTTACTTTTTAACAATCATATGTCTATACAGGGTGTCCTAGAAATAATGGGACAAACTTTAAGGGGAGGTAGAGGTTATCACAAGGATTCAGATTTACATAGAAACCCATGGTCGGAAACGCTTTCTTGGCGTGGTAGTGATGACACAAAACGCAAGAAGGACTGGACACGAATAAGAAGAGAAAAAAATCTTTATTATTATTAGTACAGCAGAAAAGTAAGAAAAAATAACATTAAAAAACCACCGATCGTTATCAAAGTAGGTGTTTGAAATTACGACCCCGGGCCCTGATGCATGCAGGCGCATTCTCGGTGTATGTAAGATCTAAAGTTCTACAGAAAACAGCAGGAATGTCTTGAACTTCCCCAGCAGCTGCAACGATGCGTACAACTAGTTCCTCAGAACTTTCCAGTGTTATCCCGGTATTTTTGCTGCACTAAGAATAATAAACACGTTTTATCTCCCTGTTAGTGTCCTTTCTTTCACGTGTTTTGTGTCGTCACTACTGCGCCAGGAAAGTGTTTCCGACCATGGATAACTATGTAAATCTGAATCCTTGTGATGACCTCTACCCCCCCCCTAAAGTTTATCCCATTATTTCTGGGACCCCCTGTATATTTTAATGACCCACACTTGATATACCAATTATTAATACATAGATATTAATTTGAACCAATGTTAGCAATTTAATATTAGATGCGTAGTCAATAAAGTCCATTTGATAATAGGGTAAATTCCTGAAAATGAGATGAAATGATAACAGACTTTCAATATTCTACTCTATATCGCCACAAATAGATTAGTCTTAAATTCAGAAAAAAATGTGTCTGAAGAAATAATTAAGACACGTGGTGTCTGTTTGTAAAACTTCCGGCATAACCTTCTCACCACCGCGAGCTAATATATTAGTTCACTAAGCTGCAGGTTTCAGTGCAATAGAAGCATTATTTAAATCAATATAATCCAACAGATGTAATCCAAATGAAATCTTGGACTTACGCTGTAAACATTATAAGTTAAAAGCAAAAATTATTACTTATCAGCGTAAAAAACAATTTATTAAAGATTAAAAATTCCTAACGTTTCGAACTCAATCTAATGAGTCATCTTCAGAGGTATATTTTTAAAGGAGAAATAATTTACATTAAAAACAGATTGGCATACTATACATTGACAAAAATTATACAATTTATATATATTTATGGTATAATTTTTGTCAATGTATAGTATGCCAATCTGTTTTTAATGTAAATTATTTCTCCTTTAAAAAACCTCTGAAGATGACTCATTAGATTGAGTTCGAAACGTTAGGAATTTTTAATTTTTAATAAATTGTTTTTTTACGCTGATAAGTAATAATTTTTGCTTTTAACTTATAAGATGTAATCCAGTTTAAAAAATAAAGTTACGATTAATATTCTCAAGGCTTATATGTTTATATGTAATTAAAAAATTATATGGGGGGGAAAATAAACTTTTTTCAGTATTTAAACAATTACAAGGAATACAACATTGCAATTTTGCCCTTTTGTTCGGCTGTCAGGATGACGTCTTAATTTAAAACACATAAGTGTCTTACTATGATCATGATATAAATAGATAGGTAGCATATATTTTAGCACACTGTATTTTAGTATAGGTGCATGGAAGAGATTATATTTTAAAAAGTGGTGCGAATAAAATAATGAAATATTCCCTGGTACGATGTATGTCTCAAACCTGTAAAATCAATAGGTTAATGGGGAACACTACTCTGATCGACTCAAGATTTAATATTTTTTCCTTGAAGTATTTTTTATCACACGAAAATCATAAAGTTAGAAATAGATATAAAAAGGGTAATTTTGTAGCTATAGAATTAGAGCAAGTCAGAGATAATAAATAGTTACGTAATATTTTTTACGAAACAGCAATTTCAAAATCGTGACACATTAGCTCCGCCGATTTTCAATCCACCAACATGATCTTTTCAAAAATTATTCCTCAGTTATTTTACTAGTGAAATACGGATGATTTAAACACACATACACACATACCGGGTGTCCCAAAAATGACTGATGGATTTTAAAATTCAATAACATGCAAACGGTGACAGCTATTTAAAATTTTTTTGCAGGAGGGTTATGTATAACATCAGGAGTTTTTTACCGTAATTTTTATTTTAGTTCGAATTTCAAACAATAGGTAACGCTGACGGCGATTGAAGGCCAGGTGATCACTGATCAGTGCTGAATGAGGCGTCGACCTGGACTTCAATCGCCGTCAGCGCCACCTATTGTTTGAAATTCGAACTGAAATAAAAAAAAATTGCGGTAAAAAACTCCTGACATTTTACATAACCCTCCTGTAAAATTTTTTTAAATAGCTGTCACCGTTTGCAAGTTATTGAATTTTAAAATCCATCAGTCATTTTTGGGACACCCGGTATATATATACGTTGATATCTCAATTTTCTGTGTAACTTTAAGTAAAAAACTTTTTTTATTACATTTTACTTTCAATTGATGCCATTTCCTTAAAAGTGTATATCTTTTTAAAAGGACTACGCACTTCAATACTTTTGGACCATAAAACAACTTTTTTTCTTCTCATTATTCGATAATTACACTGTAAAAAATTTTAGAAACGTTTCACATCTGAAGCGAAACGTTTAATTTCTGGTTTCATTTTATTCCGTTTTGAATACGGAACATCTGAAAAATGATCGGAAATCTTTGTGCTACTTTACGTATTTTTAGCTATTTATCGTTATTAACTTAAAACGTTTCATTCTCAAAATGAATCTATTCGTTTCAAAAACGTTTCCAAAACGGAACCTATGCAATTTTTTTTTTACAGTGTCTGAGAAATTATCGTGTCCACCTCTTGACCCTCTTGCAATTATATAAATACTTAACACCTATAGTCGTCGTCTAGTTTGTCTGTCGGCTTGTCCGAATTTAACAGCGCAAAAACTACCCAACCGAATGGTTTGAAATTAATATACATAATCGTTGCATGCATTTCAGAATTTTATCGAATCATTTCAAATTTTATGAAAATCAAATCAAAACTTAAAAGATATTTATACAAGCTATCATCATTCTATTAAATCCTATCATACGTCATTAATTGAATGATATTCCATGATAGGTCATGATTCTCGGTTGCCATGGTGATGACGTCCCATTTAAGATAGAGCCCTATTATTTCTGTATTACTGAATTCAATATGTAAAATCGTAATAATTCATGCATTTTTGCTTAACCGTTTGTGTACCAGAGGGTTTTGAATAAACACTGTCGAAGCCAAGCAGCGCGACAGCGCTTCTTTCATTTTATGCCAAAAAGACCCAAGCAACGCGATAGCACTTCTATTTTATGACGGTAAGTCTTAATCAATGCACCATCAGAGGTTAATAACGTTCGAAATGTGCTGAATTTTCTCGACATATAAACTGAACAGCATGATCGTGCTGCTTGGGACTCAAACGGTTACGAATTGAAAAGTTATTGTACCAAGATCTGAACATTTATAAAACAAATGCTAATACGAAAGCACTTCATTTTCCATGTTTGACGCTCAATTTTCGACTTGTTTCGAAATACTCGAGTCCATCAGCTGTCAAATTAATTTTATCAACTAAACAAAGTATAGTATTCTACAGTAAAACAGCTATAATAAGTTAATGCAAATGTAATTTTTCTTAAATAATTCGCATTTCTTAAATAAATAATTCCCGAAAAGAGTCTTGAATTTCAGGGTGTCAAAGTGGTGTTATCCCTTAAGGGTATTCTTAAATCAAAAAGGCCAATTTTATGTCATAAGTTTTAATTTCTTTTTGTTCGGAAATGCATGAAACTAACAGGCGTTGTTGTTCAGAAACTATCTCATTTTCCCGTTTTATTTGAACCCCACTAGATCCATCAGAAAATAGTGTCAAAGAGGACATTTTGAATGGAATTTCTCAACAGAAGCAGAAAAGCCAGTCAACGAAATGGGAAAAACGCCTTGTCACGTGATGAAAAACGTTTATAACTCGATAGGTAATTTATTGATTAAAAACTCGACAACACAGTTCGATTCCAAATCACTTCCATAGTCGCGTCTTTCAATTTTATATCTTTCCGATAAAAAATGACTTTGTAAATGTGTCGAAACGTTTTGGGCTTGTTGACCGGAGCAGATGTGAACAGCCTTATCTCTTAAATCACCAGCAAGTGATCTTCTTATATATTATTTTAATGCAGGAACAGTTTATTTAATTTGACTACTTACCTTTTCCATGAGATCAGGTCTTTGAGCAACAGCAGCAATGGAAGAGAGAAACCAACAGTCAGCTAAAATGCCTTGAACAATATCGTGTCGACTTACACCGTCAACTAGTAATTCAGGCTGAAGTGTAAGTTCCTAAAAATAGAGAAAAAGGCACTTCGTAGAAACTATTGGGAAATAAGGAAAGGGCATGTTTACAAACAAACGCTTCCTTCAACCAATCTACCAATTACATGTTTGTTTTAGCGATCGTTACAGGAATCATCCTGGCGCCGTTGACCAATCATACAACAGAACTTTTAATCGCAGACCAATCAGATCGCCTTGACTTCTTGTGTACAGTAGGAGTCTTAAAAATGGGCAGGAAATTACTGTGGATCCACAGTAATTTTGCCCACAGTGATGTCAGCTGCCCTTTCCTTATAGTAGAGTTCATAAATCACCAATAAGCCAATAGAGGCCTCTCTACTTTGCAGCATTGTTCGGCCAGTAAGTAAAGGGCATGTTTACAAACAAACGCTTCTTTCGACCAACCTACCAACTACATTTTTGCTTTAGCGATTATTACAAGAATCATCATGACGACGTTGGCCTATCATACAACAAAGCTTATAATTGCAGACAAATCAGACCAATCAAATCGCCTTGACTTCTTGTATACAGTAGGAGTCTTAAAGAAGGGCAGGAAATTACTGTGGATCCACAGTGATGTCAGCTGCCCTTTTCTAGATCACATCGAATTGTACGATATCTAATCAGCTGACGAAATAAGTTAATTTTTTTTTTCGAATGGCGGATGACCTTCATAGTCATTGTCACTAGTTTTCATGGAAATCCCATAATTCGTTTTCCTCATTCATTTTGTTTTTGACTATAAAAGCTCTGAAACAATCTCAAATGTAGTGTGAAAAAAGTATCCAACTGGGAAATTCAGAAACCTTTATCAGAAAAACACTCTCAAGGTCATACGCCTGTCTTTGCAAAAAATAGTATAATTACGGTAGGGCCTCCAGGTTTCCCGCGTAAATCAGGTTTCTGAATGCTCTGGAAACCACTAATTTCTTACAGTTTATTTCCCCATCTTTTATCACATATAGTTCTACCATTAGATGTATTGAAAAGGTTACTTGAAAATACTGTTATCCATAGCATTTGGAATTCATATTTACGCGGATACTTGGCAACGTTAAATGTTTGGGTCCTAAAATTCATATTGTGCAAAATACAAATAAAAATTAATTTCCATTTCTAGCTTGCAGAAAAGTTATTTTAGTCCATTTGTCTATACGAAACTAATATCTCCGTGTTCGGCAGTTCCGACAATGAATTTGCTAATCACTTAGGCTTAGTTTCTAAACTACTCTAAGTAATACTCACGAAAATATACAATGCGAGATATTTATACTTATCCATAATAGTTCTCATTAAAGATGCATGGGCATTTTTATTCATACAATACACATAAAGCAATATGTAGTTCACTTATTATCAGAGTTTAAAATATGCTAGTAAATGACTGTTACTGTTGGCCAATGTGGGCTGAAACAGTTATCCAACATTGGCCAAATAATTTAGTAATACTGGTGTATACACTTCAAGCCATAAATATTCCTAAATGTCACATTGGCACCAAAATATTGCAATGGAAATTTTCCCATTATTAAGTATGTGAACAAAACCTTTTGCTTATTTTCAAATAAATTTGCCTTTGAATTCTGGTGTCATTCGCTCATTTCTTAATTTTACGAATTGAAGTAACTTGCCCTGAAAGAATTGATGCTACATACTTAATTTTAAATAGCGAAACATACCACCGTAAACACCGAGAACATATATCAATTTCAAGGCAATCTAACCCTTATTTATGCGAGTTAGAGCCACGGAGAGACAAACAAACTGAATTCATAAACACTTTTCAATTATTACAACTTCATTACATTTGGGGGAAAAGAATAATCCCTATTGGGGATTTCGGCATGCCGCCATCCCGTTCCGGGGAAAAAATCGAGTAGAATGTTTTGGATCCCAGCCCTGGCTGACGATATTTGTTAAAGATCCTGCAAAAGCCGAGAAAATATATCTATTATGTGTTTGTGCAGTGTTGTGTACAATAGTATTGTGTTTTGTGTTTAATAAACTGTGTATCGTCTAAAGAAACGGATTATTTCATGAGTATACACTGTTAAAAATAAAGGGTAAACGTTTCACCATGATTGTGGTTATTTAATGGACCTTCCAGAGAAATAACCATATTTTCAGATTTTAAAAAAACCTCATGATCATCGAAATTCTAAAAGCTCCGGTATTACGGATTAACCTCCTTGGGTTGAACCAAGAACATCGTTCAAAGTGGGAAGCGAAATATCTCACCACTCTGTACGATGTGGCGAGAAAATGCTTGGCGGGACTTCACGATCAGCGCCAATCAACTCCGCGCAACTTCTCGTGTGTAGGTCTGCTTGAAGTATTCAATGAGATTTGCTTTTCTTCGTAAGAAAGTAGTTTCATTTTGATTACGACCAATTCATGCTTTGCGAAGTTACGCAGTGAATTGTTCCAAATTTTCACTTGTAAAAGAGATTTCGATGTAATAAGTGCTAATTATGAGAAATAAACATTTTTTTTTCTTTTTTAAGTTATTCTTTATTTGCAATAGTTAATTACTGTGTTAGTTTTCATAATAATGAATTCCAGTCTTATTTTTACGTTAGTAGTTTAGTTTTGAAGGTCGTTTTTTCCCCTCCTAATTTAAATAAAATTTGTATTTTTCTAGAAATCTTGCTTATTGACCAGACCAAATAATCATCCTATTTAAACAAAAGCGATAATTTATTTTATATTAAGCGATATTTATTTGATTTCAGCGATATACCCTGCTCCTAATATAACTTTCTTGAAACAATCATTAAAATATCTATTTCTGTTTGACCTCACAAAAATTTTCGCTTCTCCCCCCCATGCACACACAACCTCTGAAATTTTGAAAGTTAAGATACAGTTAGTCATACATAAGTTTCATGCCATACTGAATTTTGAAAATAATTTTATACTATTATTATAGATATAAAGCATTGAAAATGAATAAATATGTGTCACACACATGTTACAAAAATAGAATTATGGTGATTTAGTGACTTATAATAAAATCAACAAAATTTGCAAACAGCCAATGTAAATTTTGAAATTGGTTGTGCCATAATAAAAAAAAAAAAAACCTCTTAATAGCAAAATGAAAAATGAGTTTGTTGCTACTGTTTATCATTATCTTATTTACAGTTATGAGTATTAAGTTTTTCAGGCTAAATTTACATTTTTATATGCTTTTTTTGCATTGTTTTGTATATCATTATAGTCAGGGGTGTAGTTGTAAAAATAACAGAAGATGTGTGCTGTAAGTAGAGGGTATGCGCTCAAGGCAGAGAGTATACACTAGAGCAAAGATGGCGAACCTATTGCACGCGTGCCCCTTTTGGCACACGGAAAAATAATTTTGGCACGGCATTGCTTGTGGCTTTAAATTAAAATAAAGTCAGAATACACAAAATCGCGACTGATCTTTATTAAATTCAATTAAACGAAAATTGAATAATTACTTTTATTCCAATCTTTTTTCCAATTCTGGTCTTTTTTTTTTTCAAATAAAACAATATTTGAATACTATCGTCAAGAATTGCCCAATAAACATTATTAAATTCCGATGTTAAAATTACGGCAATTTTGAATTTATTAAAAAAAAAAAAAAAAAAAAAAAAAAAAAACTTTACGTTGACTGCGTTTGTCATTTTAGCATTTTAGCAGTTGTTCTGATTATCTATGCTTTCGAGTCACTTTTTTCTCGAATGAACGATACCAAAACTCAAATTGTAAACACTTATCAGATCCGGTACAGTTTGCTTTTAAATTAACCTGATATTAAGTTGCAACAATAGAAATGAAATTGCATCGATTTAACATTTTTTATTATTGTCTAAAATATATTTATTTGCATAATTATTATAGTTTAATATGTACATGTAAATTCCGCATATTATTTAATACTTAATAGAAAAATTTATAAGTAATTTTAATTCATTATTTTTCCACCTGCTAAATTTGTTTTTTAATTGGCACGTCATGGTTCATGTAAAATAATTTTTTGACAATATTTGGCATGCTGCAACAAAAAGGTTCGCCAACCCTGCCCTAGAGTATGCATATTATAGTTTTCTGAAGAAACAGGGGGTATAGACGTGTTTCTTTAAAAAATCCAGAAGGTATACGGCGTATACCCCCTATACTCTCCACTACATCCTTTAGATTTAAATTCAGGGGGTGGCCTGGTTGGGAATATTCCCCCCCCCCTCAGAGCAATAAAATGTCCCCCCCCGAAAAATTGGAAATTTTGTGTTTCTCATAATCCTCATGAACATATCTGCCACATGTGATGCATGGCCGCATGTTTGAAAAAGCATCAATACTACAAAAACAGCAGTACCAGCTTTCCTTTGTTGAGGAAGTCATACCATTGGTACCTACGATTTCGCCAACAGATATCCTACTGGGGGGGGGGGGGCTTCTTTTTATTTTTCTGCAAGGGTTTTTTGGAGGAAGGTTTTTGGGAGATTGTTCAAATGGCATCTTGTTGAACAAAGATTTTACCACTTGATGCCTTTTCAATTTATTGCTTGGCAACGTTGAATTTTCTTCTTTCTTACAGTTGTAGTCGATGGGGTCATAAGCTGTCCATATTGGGAACCGGGCGTAGTTTTTCTGAATCTTGTAACAAATGAAAAAGGAAAATATTTTTAAGTAAAATATGCACTAGCAATCTAAAATGTGTTTTATTAGCTTTCTAAAATACTCCACTTTTCAACATTTAATGTAATTTTATCATATCTAATAATAGTTTAAGATTACAAGTAATTAAGATCAGCACATCTCGAAACAACAAGTTTCCTCCTAAATGGCGAACAACGCGCTTTTTTACACTTTCAAGTCTTAATTATCTTTTCAACTGCTTTTCTTCGCGAAAATGTTGAGCCATCTCTCGATCAAAATTATTACCTTTAAAAATATTAGGGGTGTCCATATTGAGAGCCCTGTCCATATAGGGTACAAATACCTTATAAATAAAGAGTCGAATTAAAAATCACTTCATTATTTGAAATATGTTTACTGTGTTCAATATCAAGCGAATGTGGCATTTACGATCATCCATTATTGGCATTTAATCATATAATTTGATGATAGTTCTTTGGTTGACAGAATAATCAAGTAGTATCGCTTGCATGTATCACTTATCAGAACTGTAACAAATATTATTCACTAAAAATTAATTAGAAATATGCACTATTCTATTCATGGAAATGAATAGAATGGTGTACTTTCTATGTACTGTTTTATGTACTTTTTGTGAAAGTTGCTGTTCAGATTCTGAAATATTTTTATTTGAAATAAAGTCCCCAGTTATTCGTAGTAAAAAAAATATCAAGATAACTGTTAGAAATATTACAACTGATTTTTTTCAAAAAATATCAATATTTTAATAGCATTAAAGCTATTTCATAAGCAAAAGCCCATATAATACATTTAATTATAATTAGAAGAAAATAAAGGGGTGGGGATGGGGATATACTAACCCCGACTGTGACATCCATTAAAACAACAATCTAATATAATTATCCATGTCTTAATTATTGCATATTAAATATTATAAGGATAAAATAGGGCAAACATGATTAACACTTAAAGTGACATTTAATACTCCAAAACAAAATAATATGAATATCTATATTTTAATTATTAAACATTAAAATCTCACAAGATTTCAACAGAAAAAATATTGCTCAAAAATGCATTTTTGAGCGATGGGAAAATGACAATCTTTATAACTATTCTCTAATAATATAGTACTGTTATTTTTATTTTCTGTATACCAATAATATATTCATATTTTAATTATAATATCTTTATATTACAGTTAGTCCTTGAACCAAATAATTTATTTAATGCTTGTTAATTATAAGCGTGATTTTAATCTTTTTAACCCCCCCCCCCTCTAAAAAAAGAGACAATGAAATTAGTAAAATCTTCGACTTTTTAATCTTATTCAAAAATGCCTTTTAATAATTAAGATAATAAAAGTTCACTATGAATTGGAGAGTCTAAAAATTAAAGTAATCTCTAAATTTAATAAAAAAATCAATGTGATTTTTTTTATTGATCAACACATATAAATATTGAGTTATATATAGTATATAAAATCCATAACTCGTTAAATAATGAATAAAAAAAAATGTAACTTAATATTTTTAAACTTCATTACTTTTCAATAAAATAAATCCATTTACATAGAATTGGAGTTGGTTTTCACTTTTATTATTTAAATTTGTTGTTATTTTACATTTCCGATGCAAAATTTGTAATCAGCTTTGTGAAATCTTTCTGTGTACGTATTTTTTATCAACAATTATTCAAAGTTTTGTGAACTGTAAAATATATTCATAGCATTAATTGCGGTGTAAATATGCAGAAAAAAATCTTTCCTATTTGCTGTTCATTCTTCGCGCGATCAAAATAAACAGGACTGCTACACACTTCCTAAGCGAGGAAACCCTCTTAAAGTATTCATCTCACAAATCCAGAAGTACCGCCAAGCATTTTCTCGCCACATCGTACAGAGTGGTGAGATATTTCGCTTCCCGTTCAAAGTTCAACCTATAGTCAACCAACGATCCAACCATGTTTTAATAATGGCGTCGATCATGTCTCCATCGAAGTAAGCAGCCATGACGGAGTAGGGAGATATATTAATCCAGCTTCGGTTTATTGTCTCGTCAATAAATAAAATACTCGAGTGAGTACATTAGCGATTATTATTTATTTTATACATATAATAATGTTTTGCTGAAACTCTCGTATGAAAAATTTATACTTCTTTTGCCTAAGCCTAAAACGGTCCCCTCCTATCTTGCTTTGTATTCTACGCGAAATAAACCACTATTTTAAAGCTGTTATAATAGCTTAAGTATAATAATTTAGTTCATTTCTACAGTTTATACAAGCGAAATTATTTTTCTAATTATATTTATTTCTGTTTGTAGAAAATTTCTATTTATGAATAAGCTTCTCTAAAGTTAATGTTATATGTAAACAATAATTTATAATGCCATAAAATAAACTGAATTTTTCACATTACTTATTGGATGTTTACCGAAATTCATGTAGCTAAATCAAATATAACAAAAATATACCACGATTTTTTAAAATTTTCATTTTTCTAAAATAAATGAAATTATTTAAGAAGTGGTCACTATTTTAAAACTAAGCTATTAGAAAAAATAAATAAATAAAGCTACAGTAAATTCCAACTGTATTAGGATTATTTTGATATTTAAAGAACATAAAATTTGATAAAAAAATATAAAAAGTATAACACAAATTCCGATTTCTGTATACTTCATACTATTACGAAATAATAATATATGTCTGCATCACTGTGCTATTTTCATTAATAAATTATATTTAATAATGCATTATAAATACATGCATAGTAAAAAGCATTACATGATTAAAAGAATATTATGAAGCTTAAATAAATTTTCATTTTAAAATTACACCACTAAATTATTAAACACCTATATAAGTAAATCTGTATTTGAGTTTTTTACATGTTTAAATAATTTTATACAAACAAAACACCATTTTTAAGAAATGCCACTAAATTATTTAACATTTATGTATGTAGATCACTATATTTGAGTATTTTACATGTTTAAATCATATTATACAAACAAAATAGTAAAGAAAAAAACTTATATGATTTTAAAACTTTATTTTAAGATTTACCGCTGAAATCAAAATTGTTGTTTTATTAATTTCCTCTTATTTGTGATCATCTTATGTGCCAACATTAAAGAATAATATTATTTAGTGAATGACACAAGGCAGGTATTCAGATATTATTGAATTATAAATGAATTTGAAAAGATTTTAATAGAACTAGTAATATTTGTAGGAAAAAATTGAAAACTATACAACTATTTGATTTTGTATTTTTGAGAAATGCCACTAAATTATTTAACATTTATGTATATAGATCATTATATCTGAGTATTTTACATATTTAAATCATATTATACAAACAAAAAAGCAAGAATTAGTAAATAAAAAAGCTTATATGATTTTAAAACTTTATTTTAAGATTTACCGCTGAAATCAAAATTGTCGTTTTATTAATTTCCTCTTATTTGTGATCATCCTATGTGCCAACATTAAAGAATAATATTATTTTGTGAATGACACAAGGCAGGTATTCAGATATTATTGTCTCTTAAATGATTTTGAAAATATTTTAACAGAATTAGTAATATTTGTATTGTAGCAAAAAATTGAAAACTATACAGCCATCTGATTTTGTATTTTTGAGAAATGCCACTAAATTATTTAACATTTATGTATGCAGATCATTATATTTGAGTATTTTACATGTTTAAATCATATTATACAAACAAAATACTAAAGAAAAAAGCTTATATGATTTTAAAACTTTATTTAAAGATTTACCGCTGAAATCAAAATCGTCGTTTTATTAATTTCCTCTTATTTGTGATCATACTATGTGCCAACATTAAAGAATAATATTATTCAGTGAATGACACAAGGCAGGTATTCAGATATTATTGCCTTATAAATGAATTTGAAAAGATTTTAATAGAACTAGTAATATTTGTAGGAAAAAATTGAAAACTATACAACTATTTGATTTTGTATTTTTGAGAAATGCCACTAAATTGTTTAACATTTATGTATGTAGATCATTATATCTGAGTATTTTATATGTTTAAATCATATTATACAAACAAAAAAGCAAGAATTAGTAAATAAAAAAGCTTATATGATTTTAAAACTTTATTTTAAGATTTACCGCTGAAATCAAAATTGTCGTTTTATTAATTTCCTCTTATTTGTGATCATCCTATGTGCCAACTTTAAAGAATAATATTATTTTGTGAATGACACAAGGCAGGTATTCAGATATTATTGCCTTATAAATGAATTTGAAAAGATTTTAATAGAGGTAGTAATATTTGTAGGAAAAAATTGAAAACTATACAACTATTTGATTTTGTATTTTTGAGAAATGCCACTAAATTATTTAACATTTATGTATGTAGATCATTATATCTGAGTATTTTATATGTTTAAATCATATTATACAAACAAAAAAGCAAGAATTAGTAAATAAAAAAGCTTATATGATTTTAAAACTTTATTTTAAGATTTACCGCTGAAATCAAAATTGTCGTTTTATTAATTTCCTCTTATTTGTGATCATACTATGTGCCAACATTAAAGAATATTACTATTTTGTGAATGACACAAGGCAGGTATTCAGATATTATTGCCTTATAAATGAATTTGAAGAGATTTTAACAGAATTAGTAATATTTGTATGAAAAATTGAAAACTATACAACTATTTGATTTTGTATTTTTGAGAAATGCCACTAAATTATTTAACATTTATGTATATAGATCATTATATTTGAGTATTTTACATGTTTAAATCATATTATACAAACAAAATAGTAAAGAAAAAAACTTATATGATTTTAAAACTTTATTTTAAGATTTACCGCTGAAATCAAAATTGTCATTTTATTAATTTCCTCTTATTTGTGATCATCCTATATGCCAACATTAAAGAATAATATTATTTTGCGAATGACACAAGGCAGGTATTCAGATATTATTGCCTTATAAATGAATTTAAAAAGATTTTAACAGAATTAGTAATATTTGTATGAAAAATTGAAAACTATACAACTATTTGATTTTGTATTTTTGAGAAATGCCACTAAATTACTTAACATTTATGCATGTAGATCATTATATCTGAGTATTTTACATATTTAAATCATATTATACAAACAAAAAAGCAAGAATTAGTAAATAAAAAAGCTTATATGATTTTAAAACTTTATTTTAAGATTTACTGCTGAAATCAAAATTGTCGTTTTATTAATTTCCTCATATTTGTGATCATCCTATTTGCCAACATTAAAGAATAATAATATTTTGTGAATGACACAAGGCAGGTATTCAGATATTATTGTCTCTTAAATGAATTTGAAAATATTTTAACAGAATTAGTAATATTTGTATTGTAGCAAAAAATTGAAAACTATACAGCCATCTGATTTTGTATTTTTGAGAAATGCCACTAAGTTATTTAACATTTATGTATGTAGATCATTATATTTGAGTATTTTACATGTTTAAATCATATTATACAAACAAAATAGTAAAGAAAAAAGCTTATGTGATTTTAAAAGTTTATTTTAAGATTTACCGCTAAAATCAAAATTGTAGTTTTATTAATTTCCTCTTGTTTGTGATCATCCTATGTGCCGCCATTAAAGAATAATATTTTGTGAATGACACAAGGCAGATATTCATATATTATTGCCTTATAAATGAATTTGAAAAGATTTTAACAGAATTAGTAATATTTGTAGGAAAAAATTGAAAACTATACAACTATTTGATTTTGTATTTTTGAGAAATACCACTAAATTACTTAACATTTATATATGTAGATCATTATATCTGAGTATTTTACATATTTAAATCATATTATACAAACAAAAAAGCAAGAATTAGTAAATAAAAAAGCTTATATGATTTTAAAACTTTATTTTAAGATTTACCGCTGAAATCAAAATTGTCGTTTTATTAATTTCCTCATATTTGTGATCATCCTATTTGCCAACATTAAAGAATAATATTATTTTGTGAATGACACAAGGCAGGTATTCAGATATTATTGTCTCTTAAATGAATTTGAAAATATTTTAACAGAATTAGTAATATTTGTATTGTAGCAAAAAATTGAAAACTATACAGCCATCTGATTTTGTATTTTTGAGAAATGCCACTAAGTTATTTAACATTTATGTATGTAGATCATTATATTTGAGTATTTTACATGTTTTAATCATATTATACAAACAAATTAGTAAAGAAAAAAGCTTATGTGATTTTAAAAGTTTATTTTAAGATTTACTGCTAAAATCAAAATTGTAGTTTTATTAATTTCCTCTTGTTTGTGATCATCCTATGTGCCGCCATTAAAGAATAATATTATTTTGTGAATGACACAAGACAGGCATTCAGATATTATTGCCTTATAAATGAATTTGAAAAGATTTACAGGAGGAGAAGAGGAGAAAAATCTTTTAAGGATTATAAAATCAATTACATTGGTACTCCATGGTTTAATAAGTAATGCATACTGTTTTAAAATTTTGATTGTTTTTCCCACGTGAAATTTGGATTTTTTAAAAATTATTATTTATTATACTTCTGCATATTTGACTAACATTGTTATGCCTGGAAAAAAAAAAGAACTTTGTCTTTAAAGTTTTATCCTTTCATTTAAAACAGGTGGAGACTTTAACCGATGCTTAGAGCTGTTCCATTTTACCCAACTTGAAATCCTGAATTAGAATGTATCAAGATTCAAGAATTCTTTATATTTGATGACTTTGTATTCATGATCCTCATTTGGGCACGAGAGAGCATATTTTTAAAGTGAATAGCCAGAGTGCAGTAGAATCCTGTCTATGAAGTCTGTATGTAAAAGGGCATTATACTAATAAATGTTAGTCTGACATACAATATATGTTTTAAAGACTGAATATTTGTATTTTCAATAAAAGTTGTGATATACCACAAATCAGCTAAATTGTTACTTTTTTGCTGTCTTTATTTATTTATTTTTAAGATATTGCAAGGTTGCTGTTAACAAATGTTTTCATTTCTACTACTATTATTAAAAAATTAATAAATAAAAAACCTTGGTACTACTTGGTTATCCCGTCGACCAAAAATGTATCGCCAAACTATATTTAATGCCAACAATGGATGATCGTAAATCTCACGTTCAATGATGTTAAATATGGTACACACCTTTAAAATGCCATTAAGTGATTTTTATTTCAACTTTTGTATTTTTACTAATATTCTAATAATTTATTTGTTCTTTGGTTATTTAAAATAAAAATTATGTCAATATATATAATTTGGCTGTTTGGCGATTTGTATAATTTAGCAAAATGAGTCGACTGATAACCAAGTAGTACCAAAATCTTTATTATAGAAATGATAGCAGAAAGTTTTAGACGGGAGATGGGCATTTCAAATTTTAGTTTCTCTTTTGCAGATTCTTTTTTATCAAACCTTTATTTTGCTTCATATTTTTAGCTCTTCATTACTTAATACAAAAGTTAAGATTATTATTAATGAATATTTATGAAATGCCTAAAAACACTACAGATAAGTGATTGTTTGATTAATTAATGCTTCTGTTTTAAAAATATTTTACCTGCAGATTATTTTTTTGCCCCTGAAATGTCTGTCACAGAAAATTTTCTGCCACTGGGAATCATAGATAATTATCATTCAGGAAAATTGAAAAAAAGAAAATATATAAGTAATAACAAGTGGCTACTTGTGTTGACACTGCTATTATTAAATTAACCCAACAAAGTTGGTATTTGATATACCTACCATAAAAAACAAAAACTTTAATTTTTATTTATTTTATTTATTTATTTATTTATTTTTTTTTTTGGGGGGGGGGGGTATTGGCTGATACTAAAGGTTAACCAAAGAGTTCTATTTACAGCTGCCTTATGATGCTGATATTTAAGCATGTATTTTGATTATGTATCCATTATATTTATGTTTCATTTACTCATTGAAAAGCGTTGATTTCATTATTGCATATTAGCTAGAAACAAATGCTGAATATTTTTTTTTCCTTTACATTCAAATGAGTTAATTTACATATTCGAGCTAACTGCAATATGAATTTTTAAAAGAATCATGCTTGAAAATTATTTTTTAAAAATGAGAAATCCATAAATTGAAATAAATTTTTCTTCAAAAATCTCATACTATTAGCTTTATTTTCTAAAATTAATAAATAACTTTATATTTCTAACTGCAAATTGACTTTTTTAATGTATTCATCATGTATCACTTAATTCCTATATTAATAAAGAATTATTCATAACTTTCATAAATTTTTATTTAAAAGATTTTCATATGTGTAACAATTGTACAAAATGTACAAAAGAAAATGTTAAAATATTTTTTCTAATGATTATTATTATTGTATTGCAAAAAAAAAAAAAAAAAAAAAATTGAAAAATGTAATATCAAGATTTCAGCACCTATATTTTCTAATGCACCCAGCTTTTTTTTTTTTTTTTTTTTTTTTTTTTTTAATCTGTAGAAAAAAAAATTCTTCTTTTCTCTTTGATAATATATAATATATTATCAAAGAGAAAAGAAGAATTTTTTTTTTTTCTACAGATTAAAAAAAAAAAAAAAAAAAAAAAAAAAAAAAAAAAAAAAAAAAAAAAAGCTGGGTGCATTAGAAAATAACTTTTCTCAAGTCTGTACAAAAATTAATATTGTTTAAAGAAATTCGTCCAGCATTGTTTAATGTAACGTTTAGTTAAAATATATTTTATTTCCTGGATTTTAAAATAAAATATAGCAAACAAGGTATGTATTGAATCTAAGAAAATTGTTTTATACAATATTTTCTCAATGAATAGTTTGTGAACAGGCAAACACTAAAATAATTATTAGTATAATTATGAGTACAGAAAAATGTTACAAAAAAGAGAAGAAAAAAAAGCAATTATTTTGTGAATTTAAAACAAACTGGTTTATATCTATTTTTTTTTAAATGTGTTTCAAAGACAATATAATCAATAATTAAAGTTCTGATAATTTGCAATTCACTTGGAGAAGATATCGCAAATTCTTTGATTGGATTGCATTGTTTTACAGGATGCGATAGTTGCAGCGCTTTTAAACTTAAAGGTAAAGTAAAAGCTTTAAATTTAATGAAAAGCTCAGCATGCTATATAAATGCATTTCAACAACTTGGTGTTGATTGGGACATTAATTCACAACTTGTCTCCACTCTAGAAAAATTTGTATGTTCTCTATATGGTCAGGAAACTTGCGAACGTGTGAATGATGCACGATATGCAGTATTTAAGTTAAAATATAGAACTGATATGGTATTGCCACCAAATTATGATTCGCTCCGATACCATATAAAGCGTGCAAATTACCAAGCTTGCATTTATAGAAGATGCTTGCAAAGTAATGTACTTGCTCCCAGTCCACATGGTTATGGTTGGCTTATAAATGAGAATAAGCTGCAAATACAATGGTATAATCAACCGTGTATTTCAGAAACATTATTCAAAAAATTTTCATGCTGCTGCAAAAAAGCAAGCTGCCTATCAAACAAATGCTCTTGTAAAAAACGTGGGATGCTGTGTTCAGAATGGTGTTCTTGTCCAGAAGACTGTGAAAGCAAACAAAAAAATAATAGTGTTTCAGTATGTGAAACTATGGATGATATATCTGAAAATGAAAGTGATATTGATTTCGATTAATAGTAAATTTAAAAGTATTTATTAGATACATTTAAAAGTATAAAATAAGTGTTTTTCATCTATGTGTACCATATATTTATAAAAGAAGGTTAAATGAATGCAAGTATTTTAATATAATAATTTAAAATATTAAATTGGTTCTTTTTTGGGTTAAAAAAACAAAAAGGGTTATTTTTTTGTCACGTGTGAGACAGCTTTCTGCATATTTCTGCTGTTTTAACAATGTTATTGTATCCTCACTGTAAAACAAGTATGCTACAATGAGAATCTAGAGTTTTTTGTCATTTTTAATGTATAATTTGTTTTTTAACAGCTGTCAGTAGATATATATAAGTATGTAAATGTCACTCGCAGGACATTTTGCGAATTTTTGATAGAATGGCATTGAAACAGGCAAATTACTTAGTGTAGTATTTATAATGTGGAAATTTTTATATTCTGTTATCTTTGTCAGTTATTTATTTTTAAATTTGGGCAGCTAACTAAAGTGTAGAGATTTTTAAACCTATCAAAAGCGCCATTCCAAGTCACGTGTTGAAGAGCATTTCTGCATATTTCTGCTATTTTTAAAATTTTATTCTATCCTCAAATTAAAACAACCATGCCAGAATAAAAATGTAGATTATTTTTTAAATTTCACTGTACAGTTTATATTTTAACAACTTATAAATTAATAAACATAGATATTTAGTATGCAAGCATCATGTGCGAGGCATTTTTCATGTTTCTTATTGAAATAGCCCCAAAACAAAAACTATCCACTACTATTTTTGAGGGAATGCTGTATTTTTCTCATCTATGTGTATCAACTATCTATAAAGTAAAATTAAATTAATACAAATATTTTAATATAACAATTAAAAACATTTTTTTTTTTTTGAAATATTGCAATAAATCTAACTTTTTGGCTCGTAAAAAAATTATGTGCAACTATTTTGGGAAGAACATTGTATTTTTGTCACCTATGTGTACCATATGTTTGTAAAATAAGATTAAATGAATGCAAATATTTTAATATAATAATTTATTTATATTTTTTAAAATATTGCAATAAATTTTAAGTTTTTGGCTTTAAAAAAAAATTATGTAGAACTATTTTTGGGAGAACACTATATTTTTGTCATCTATATGTATCATATATGTATAAAGCAAGATTAAATTCATGCAAATAATTTCATATAACAATTAAAAGCATCAAAATAGTTTTTTTGAAATAACACAATAAATCTTCAGTTTTTTGCTTGTATAAAAATTATGTGGAACTATATTTTGGAGAACTTTGTATTTTTGTCATCTATATGCATCATCTATGTATAAAGCAAGATGAAATGAATGCAAATATTTTAACTTAACAATTTAAAGCATTAAAATAGCTTTTTTGAAAGATTGTAAAAAATGTTAAGTTTTTGGCTTGTAAAAAAATTATGTGCAACTATTTTTTGGGGAACATTGCATTTTTCTAATTTATATATATGTACCATTATAAAAAAAACAAAAATTCGTAGTTGCCAGACTTGGCAAACGAAACTTATTTTCTAAGCATCTTTTGGCCTATCGCCCCACGGACTACTATATTTTCTAATGCACCCAGCTTTTTTTTTTTTTTTTTTTTTTTTTTTTTTTTTTTTTTTTAATCTGTAGAAAAAAAAATTCTTCTTTTCTCTTTGATAATATATAATATATTATCAAAGAGAAAAGAAGAATTTTTTTTTTCTACAGATTAAAAAAAAAAAAAAAAAAAAAAGCTGGGTGCATTAGAAAATAACTTTTCTCAAGTCTGTACAAAAATTAATATTGTTTAAAGAAATTCGTCCAGCATTGTTTAATGTAACGTTTAGTTAAAATATATTTTATTTCCTGGATTTTAAAATAAAATATAGCAAACAAGGTATGTATTGAATCTAAGAAAATTGTTTTATACAATATTTTCTCAATGAATAGTTTGTGAACAGGCAAACACTAAAATAATTATTAGTATAATTATGAGTACAGAAAAATGTTACAAAAAAAGAGAAGAAAAAAAAGCAATTATTTTGTGAATTTAAAACAAACTGGTTTATATCTATTTTTTTTTAAATGTGTTTCAAAGACAATATAATCAATAATTAAAGTTCTGATAATTTTCAGAAGTCTTCCTACTGTAGCATAATTTTGTATAACCTGAAATTTTTTCATTCTTACACTATAAAATGATAAATTGAAAACCAAAATCTTGGTTGAACATTTCATTCTAAAATGAGGGGAAAAAACCCCCTAGAATCTGGTGTAATTTTTGCCCGTAAAGTTAGCTGAAAGAAAAACCTGAATCATGGTTCAATATTTCGCCAAATAATTGGATTAGAAATAATCCTGAATTATGGTTCAACCTTTTATCAGAAAACATTGAATTAAGATTTAACCTTTCACCAGAAAATTCGATTTGAAAAAATTCTGAATCATGGTTCAACCTCTAACCAGAAAATTGGATTTTATAAAACCCTGATTCATGGTTAAACTTTTCACCAGAAAAATGGATTTAGTAAAACCCTGATTCATGGTTAAACCTTTCACCAGAAAAATGGATTTAAAAAAATCCTGAATCATGGTTCAACCTTTCACCAGAAAATTGGCTATATAAACATCCTGAATCATGGTTCAACATTTCACCAACATAATGGTGTTTTTGAAAGCACCAATAAACTGGTTAAACTTATCACCACCATCTCGGTTGCAGCTAAATTCTAGCTACTTTTCACCATTTTCTTGATGAAACCTCGAACTTCATTTTTAACAGTGTATCTTTGAATTTATAATTGGAACGACGGTGACAACATAAATTATTTCATCGACCATGTTTGAAAGTGTTAAAAATGATAAAAGTATATATATATTTTTTTCCAACTTACATGAGGTCTGAGCCAAACTATTTGTGGATCCCGAGGTCTTCTAGTATGATACAACGTGGTCTCTGAAGGTGGAAAGTCGTTATCTAGAAAGAGGCCTTCTTCTTCAGACATAGTATTCGTTAAGGAGCTGCTATCTCGATTTCCAGGATAAGCCATCTCGTCAATGATAGCTATGCTTGCCCCCTGCTAAAAAAAATAAGAAATTGGGAATATTTATTGAGATACAGCCTGGTGCAATAGAATGAAATATAAAAAGGGAGCAATGTTAAATAACACCAAATTTATTAAATTAGCAGTAGACCGGTTTCGGTAGCATATAGCGTACCGTCGTCAGTCCTAAGGGAGGTAGAAATTTGCTCATATGCAGGGTGTCTCAGAAATAGTGGGATAAATTTTAAGGGAGAGTAGGGGACATCACAAGGATTCAGTCTTACATAGCAACCCATGGTTGGAAACGTTTTCCTGGCACGGTAGAGACGACAGAAAACACAAGAAAGAACGGACATGAATAAGAGGAGAAAAATTTTTTATTATCCTTAATACAGCAAAAAACTAAGAAAAAAGAACATTAAAGAGGCAATGATCGTCATCAAAACAGGTGTTCAAAATTACGATCCCGGCCCGTGATGCACAGAGCGCATCTCCCCCGCATGAATGATCTAATGATCTCGAAAACACCAAGAATGTAAAAAACTTCCCCAACAGCTGCCACAATGCGTGTAACAAGTTCCACAGCACTTCCTAGCATTGCCTCAGTATTTTTGCAGCACTAATAACAATAAACATGTTTTCTTTCCCTGTTCGTGTCCTTTCTTTCTTGTGTTTTGTGTCGTCACTACTGCGCCAGGATAACGTTTTCCACTATGAGTTGTTATGCAAAACTGAATCCTTGTAATGTAGCCTACCTCCCCTTAAAGTTTGTCTCAGTATTTCTGGGACCCCCTGTATATAGGAGAGACAGGGTATTGAAGGTAACCAATCGGATGACAGAGGACTGCAAGTAATGGCCAATAGGAGAACACACGTGAAAAGGAACCAAAGGAGAGAGAAGTAGGTCAAAGGGAGGCGAAAAGACTTTTTATATTCCAAATTGTGAATATTTTTATGATAAACTTTGTGTACACTGCAAAATTTGTGAAACACTTTTGCAACACTAAGTGAACTTAATAATGAACACTTCGATCTAAAATCGTTTTCAGTTGTGTTGTGAATGTGATGCGAATGCGTTGTGCGATCCAAAAAGATTGTGCAAAAAAGTATTGTTAAAAATTACAAGTGAAAAAAAATGTGTTTTCAAAACATTCATTTTTCAAATTGTGTAATTTTAAAGGCACCATGAAGAAAGTGTTTTGAAAGTATTTTACATGTGTTATTTTATAGTGTTCTAAATTGTGTGGTGCTGACAATGTGTTGTTCATTTGGTGAAAAAGTGTTCTGCTGCACAACACTATTGAAAAAATAGTGTTCTAAATTGTGTGCTGCTGACAATGTGTTGTTCATTTAGTGAAAAAGTGTTCTGCTGCACAACACTATTGAAAAAATAGTGTTCTAAATTGTGTGGTGCTGACAATGTGTTGTTCATTTGGTGAAAAAGTGTTCTGCTGCACAACACTATTGGAAAAAAAAATTTTCATTAACACTATTTCAACACAATTAACAACACTAATTTTAGAATATATTTCTAGATAGCAACACTTTTGAAATATATTAAGAACACAATTACGGCATAAAAAATGTTTTGTATTTGAAGTTATCTAATTCGCGACATATTAATGGGTCGTTTTCTCCAAACAGAACAATTTGAACATCATGCACTTAAAAAAAAATAATGTTATTTTTTTCTCTTTAAAATCGGTTTCTATTGTATTTAGACAATGTCTCTAAGTAATAAAATAGAGTCAGCAAAAATCTTTTACCGTGTTAAACACGCATTTTTTTTTTTTTTTTTTTCAATTTCAAGTAAGCAGGGGAGTGACACAAATAACAAACAAGTATAACTACAAATGATATCTTTTATTTCACAAAATTTTATAATAAATAAGTAAACATTAAATAAGTAAACATATTTTCAGAAGTTCGACGAGTCTTTAATAATTCCTTTTTCAACTTTTCCAGGTCGCTAGTTAATTTTGCTCGATCCCTCCTTACACGCCTACTTCCATCTGAATTTGTTTTGCAATTTTTTTTTTTTTTTTTGGATTTCTTTTTTTGGTTTCTTGGAATAGTTTAGAATTAACCAATGCAGTTTTAATAATCTTATTATCTTATTATCTTTATAAAGTTTTGCCTGGTAGCAAGACTATTCTTTTGGCTTATTTGACTATAGAGCAGGCTTCGCTTGTTGATGGATGTGGCCACTGGACTTCTTCAACTAAGATATATTTTCTGTAAAATAGGGATCACAATGTTCAGTGATTTTTCTTTTTTGCGCGGCTATTTCGTTGATTTATCTTCCATCGTTTCCTTTAAATTCTCTGATGTCTAGCTGATAATTCGGATGCTGGTTTAATGTTTCCAGTTACTTTCTTATTTAGATGATATTTTTGTCTTTTAATTCAGCTTTAATTCATTTAATTAAAACGTGGTTTAAATAACGTCGACATCCCGGTCGGTACGAATTGGCATTAGTGTGGAGTTCACGGATTAAAAGATATTTACGAGGTATTTATAATATTGTTAACAAGACGATTATAATGAGTAAAAAATGAAAACAAAGTTAAAATATCATATTTAAAAAAGTGCTAACAAAAATTATAAACTCTTACACTAGGGCATAACTCATTTGCAACCTGGTTTAATCAGAGACAGCATTTAAGCTACCGAATGATATAATGTTGGTAAAATTAATTTATTTAACCGCATTAAAATAAACATAATTTAAAAAATTTCAATCTACATAAAATTTTTCAGAATTTCCCTCGCATAAAATTATTGCGAATTCCGTAATAATATGTCTATATTATGTTACACTGCATTTTTTAGACCACTTTTAAATTAAAAATTTTAAAGAAACGTATGTTTCTATATTGATCATCTTAAAAACATAGTTAAGATCTTGGTTAAAGAAAAACATTAATGGAGAATTATTCTGACTCAATACAGCTTAATTAAACATAATATTTGCTTTAAACATCATTTTAATACGATAGATGAAAAATACCACATAAACTTAGCTCGCTAATTTCCTAAATGTCTTTACGCATTTCGAGCAATCTGTATGTCGCTATTAGGTATTTACAGAAAACAAAGTTTCCTAAATGCGTAATATATTTCAAATTCTAATCCGAAATTTGGGTGTATTTTTAAAGGTTTATGGGTGAGTTAAATGAAACAGAGCAAAGTATTTCTTGGCTTTCATAAGGTTATTTGATCTTCAAAGGTAAAAAAGAAAAAAATATATCTGAGAGTCAATTTCGGGAATTTTTGCAGCATTTACAAAACATTGGGGCGCTTTAAAACGAACGTTAGATTCGAAATTTCTTTTAAAGAAAACATTTTAAATGCAGAATAATGTTTCGGATTTTGTTCTTTAAGATAGGATCCCTCAATATAGTATTTATTTATGATTCTTACATTAAGACTTTAAGTAGAGGAACATTATTACATTTAGGGGTCCTCACATTTAGACCAAATAAAACCTTACTATATCTCATTGGGAATTTTCTGTTACATTTTCGAATAATAATAAAAATTTTAAATGTAAGTTTGATAGCTAAAACAAACGAACAAACAAACAAACAAAGTACTCTATCTTTTCTATCGTTTGCAAAACTTAACATCTCAGACCTCATTAAAAAAAAAAAAAAAAAAAAAAAAACTCTGAATATGTTTTTGATGTTTTTTATTTATATAGCATTTAAGTATCTTGCTTCGTATGCGACATGCAATTTTGATAAAATTTACTTTATCGATTTTTTTTTTGGGGGGGGGAGGGGAGGAGGTGTTATGTGTTAATATGGTTATGTGTCAGGTGTTATGTGTAATGTAGTTTAATTTCATAAATTAGTAAAAAAAAAAATAAAAAAAAAATAACCCGTTAACTTTTGTTATAAACATCTTATCTTTGATAAATAGTAATTTTTAAGATTGTATTTTCACGGAAAAAAAAAAAAAAACTTATGTTTTTTTCTTTTTTTTTTTTTTTTTGTAAAATTTACACCATATATTTTATTAAAAAAATAAGATACATCTCAGATTTTTTAAATATTTTTAAAAGAGCAATTAAATATATCGCTTATTACTCGCAAACTCAATTATAATAAAACTTATTTTATCGATCTTTTTTGATTAAAAAAAATCTTACGTGTTATACATGAATAAATATAATGCAGTTTTATTGCATAAATTAATGAAAAAAAAAACAGTCTTCACTGCAAACAATTCGTCTCCGATAGAGAATAATTTTTAAGATTATGTTTTCAAGAACAAATCAATCAACCGTATGAAACTGGGACAGAAGTTATTAGATATTGCTATTGGCTGTCTATTTGTCAATAATCAAGAATCGTTCTATTATGTTTCCTAGCAACTTTTTTTTCCCCTAGTACAATGGGAAATCTTCAGAGCAACCAATCTAATAATGCATGAGTTTATTAATCATTGGTAGGATATGTTGAAGAAGTCGATATGGAAATATCAAATGCTTTTACTTCTATTTTCTAGATTTTTGTACTTGTGAGTGCTACATCAAAGGATTTTCATAAATATTTACTCATACTTCATCAGGTAAAAGGTTTTCGGACACATGAAGTTCGTCCTTGAACTGTCAATTTACAGAATTATTTCGTAAAAAAAGATTGATGAAATTAATATATTTTTTTTTTCAGTTTTCTTTATAAAATATGCATGCAACGAAACAAGAATTAGAATGTAATATGGAAATTAGCTTATATTTTTTTATGACCAAGTACTTTTAGATGCGTTTGTTATTATATAAAACACTGATAGTCGTCGTCTGGTCTGTACGTTTGTCCAAACTATCAGCACAAAAATACCCAACTGAATAGTTTGAAATTTTATAAATAGAATCGTTGCAGAATTTTGTAGAGCCATTTTAAATTTTAGGAAAATTAAATCAAAACTAAAAAAATATTAATAAAAGTTTTCTTCTTTCTATTAAAGCCTATCATTCGTAATTAATTTAATGAATCCCAAGATAGGCCATGATTCTAGGTTGCTATGGTGATGACATCCTTTTTGAGATGGAGTCCTATTATTTCCGTAATATCGAGTTTAATATATAAAATCGTAATGAATTTTGTATTCATGGATTTTTACATAACAGTGCAACAGGTATTGCATCAAGATCTGAATATTTATAAAACTGGTACAAGCGTACTTCATTTGCCCCGTTTGGCGTAAAATTTCCGATTTGTTTTCATTATCTTTTACTGTGTTTGTAATTTTTATTTTACAATGAAATTTTAAAACTTGCCTCATTTATATTTTATATACGTCTCAACTTACCAAAAGATATATCAATACATTCTATTTTAGACGGTTTAACGCTACTCTGTTGAAAAGTTTGAAAACATTTAAAAGTACTCTAATCATCTTCATCTTCTAAAACTTCAAAAATATAAAGAAATGTTTGGTCTCATATTTTTCAACGAAGATTTCATGAAGACCCAAGAAGGCATTAGGATACCAACATAAATTTGATAAACTTTTTTTATCTTCTTTTTGGGGAGGGGGTTGTTATGTGTTATACATAAATGAATATAATATAGAGTAACTTAATAAATTAGTAATAAAATAAAACCCGCTAAACTTGGCTGTAAGCATTTTATCTTCGATAAATAGCAATTTCCAAGACTGTACTTTGAAGAGAAAAAAATAGATCTTTATGTTTTTAGTACTTGAAAAGTGAAAACGGAACCAATATAAGATTACTCCTGTGTCTGTCTATCTGTCACAGCCATTTTATTCGGAAAGTACAAATTGGGGAAAGTTATAAAGACTATTGACACAAATATTACAAATTATTAAACTTTTACAATTATATTTAGGAAAATGTAGAGGGGTAATTAAGTTACTTGAAAAAAAAAATCTTTCCTTTATCTATCGTGTGAAAGCTTTCGTAACACTGAATTCAAAAACAGATTTTTTTTTAATTTTAGGTATTATATTTTCAACGATATTGTCGAAAATGTAGCGTAAAAAATATGTTCCCCCGCCAACTGTTTCTGAATCGACTGAAACTAAAACTATGGAAAAATTAGAGGTACTAGACGTCAGTTTAAACGTTACAAGAAAACTGTAACGATTACCCTTTGTAGCTTAGTTTTTGATAAAAACGCATTTTTCCGTTATGCACAAATTTCGATTTAGGGGCATTCATAAAAGGTGTTGAGGAACGCTGGAGGTAAATATCATAGCAGAAGTATAAAAACATTGTTGATACTGATTTTCGGGAAAAAATTTTGGTAATTAGCCAATATATTAACTCTTAAAGATAAGGACGGTTTGGATTTACATAATGACGACAGCGGCATACTCTATATAACATCGGCTTTTAAAGCCTAGATAACACCTTTTAATAATATATTTGTATAATGAAATGCCCGGTAGCAATATAAAAGCAATAAACTTCAAATTGTTAAAAAAAAAAGACTGGTTAATTAGAATCGACCACATAAATACTATAGGATCCGCGACTAATTTCCATTGAAAGGGTCTCTCAATATGCCTATTATGTCTTTAAAATTTCATTAATAATATATCTGGAAAAACGCGGTACGGAACAAGGTGGCGTTGCAATTGTGGATTCCTTTCGAAGCGTGCTTAGCTCAGTGCCTAGTTTAAATTTCGAACTGGAGTTTTATGTTAGCTACACTATAAAAGGAAACGATTATTACTACGCTGAATTTAGTTTTATGAAGTGTCAAATGAAGTTTAAATATGAACTACCTTTATTATCAGTATCGAATTAAGTTAATTATAAATAGATAAGGATAATAATAAAGATAATAATAAAAAAGATATATAGAAATACAGTCGTCCCTATTTAAACGAATATTGACGGTTCCAAAAATAATATCGATTAAGCGGGTATTTGATTAAACGGGGACTTATATAATTGTAATATTTAATGCTTAATAAAAAGGTGAAATAACCATCTTTAGTATATTTAATTAACAGCATAATACAATCGTTAATAAAGTAACATAAACTAATATAAATTCTAATATAAAGTAAATACATATTTATTTAATGTCAGTGCATATATTTGTATGGTTTACATCACACCCCCAGAAGCAGAATTTTCTGAGTCAGCCTGCAGCATACTAAAATTTATCTGCGACTCTATAATGTTAGACTGATCCTGCTAAAACAATATCCCATAAAATAAGAAAAGTTTACCTTTCTAGAGAAAATATGATAAAATTATGAAAGAAATACCGTAATGCCAGAAAATTAAAGTAAATTTCAGCTTTTTTTATTTTATTTTTAAGCTTGTGGATTAATCTGCAAGGTTTAAAATAATCTGCAGAAACAGTGCTGAACAGCTTCTGCTACTGGGTTCACACCTAATGCAACTCTTTCGAATTTTGGTCAAAGCTCTGCTATTTGTAATTTAAACAGATTTAAATGAGCCGTGTGGTTTGTTTATGCGAAATTTTAAATATCGAGTTCTTTTTCAAATGATTGCAAAATATCATAACTTCCATCTCGAGCCTCGAAGGGACAGCGCATTGCCATTAAGGGTCCTTCCTGTCTTTGCCCGCGAAGACACTCGCGAGCTAATGCTATTCCTAAGGGGAGGCATTTTTCTAATAATTCTTTCGCATTTCGACATTTTTAAATAATTTTTTGCATTGGATAGGTGAGGTCCTTACCAAGATCGCTCCTTGATTACTTTTTCGATTTTGGTCGTCTTCTATTTTGATATTTTTTATAAAGTTACTTTCACTTTCTGGACCGGCTCTAGCCGTGGTCTAGCTTTGACCAAAATTCGAAAGAGTTGCATTAGGTGTGATCCCAGTAGCAGAAGCTGTTCAGCACGGTTTCTGCAGATTATTTTAAACCTTGCAGATTAATCCACAAGCTTAAAAATAAAATAAAAAAAGCTGAAATTTACTTTAATTTTCTGGCATTACGGTATTTCTTTCATAATTTTATCATATTTTCTCTAGAAAGGTAATTTTTTCTTATTTTATGGGATATTGTTTTAGCAAGATCAGTCTAACATTATAGAGTCGCAGATAAATTTTAGTATGCTGCAGGCTGACTCAGAAAATTTTGCTTCTGGGGGTGTGATGTAAACCATACAAATATATGCACTGACATTAAATAAATATGTATTTACTTTATATTAGTATTTATATTAGTTTATGTTACTTTATTAACGATTGTATTATGCTGTTAATTAAATATACTAAAGATGGTTATTTCACCTTTTTATTAAGCATTAAATATGACAATTATATAAGTCCCCGTTTAATCAAATACCCGCTTAATCGATATTATTTTTGGAACCGTCAATATTCGTTTAAATAGGGACGACTGTATTTCTATATATCTTTTTTATTATTATCTTTATTATTATCCTTATCTATTTATAATTAACTTAATTCGATACTGAGAATAAAGGTAGTTCATATTTAAACTTCATTTGACACTTCATAAAACTAAATTCAGCGTAGTAATAATCGTTTCCTTTTATAGTGTAGCTAACATATAACTCCAGTTCGAAATTTAAACTAGGCATTGAGCTAAGCACGCTTCGAAAGGAATCCACAATTGCAACGCCACCTTGGTCCGTACCGCGTTTTTCCAGATATATTATTAATGAAATTTTAAAGACATAATAGGCATATTGAGAGACCCTTTCAATGGAAATTAGTCGCGGATCCCATAGTATTTATGTGGTCGATTCTAATTAACTAGTCTTTTTTTTTTTTTTTAACAATTTGAAGTTTATTGCTTTTATATTGCTACCAGGCATTTCATTTTACAAATATATTATTAAAAGGTGTTATCTAGGCTTTAAAAGCCGATGTTATATAGAGTATGCCGCTGTCGTCATTATGTAAGTCCAAACCGTTCATATCTTTAAGAGTTAATATCTTGACTAATTACCAAAATCTTCAAAGTCCTAAATTATCCTTTCATCACCCGATACATCAGAGTTTTGTGCTTTCGTATTTTCATCTGTGTAAATCGTGCTGTCGTCTTTTCATTTTACAAATTGTGCTTTCCTGAAACAATTTTGGATTATTGTTTTGTTCACATCTCATATTTTACTTTAACCATTTACAAATGCATTGCAGTCAAAAGTTTTCAATTTCAAAAGTTTCAAATTTCAAAGCAATTCCAGTGCACGATTTTATGTCAGTGCTTTCATCCAGAAAGCAAAGATCTTTTATTATTTCTTTCCGATGATGAGCTTTAAAGGATCGAGTAATTGCTTGATGCGACATTTGAATTTTACTCATGGTATTGGCAGGAAGGAATTGAAGCTCGATATTGGTGAGATAAATAGATTGATCATCGATTTTGTGATTGGATACATTACCTCAAAAAAAAGTCGGTTTCGTTTTCCAAATCGGCATCTAACTTTGTTAGCCATTTTCTAAAACATTCTCATCGTCATCATCCATGCATTTTAAAAGTGCGCTGGATAAAATTGTGACCTACTTTAGACATAGTGGTCGCTTACTTTTACTTATTATTTTTGGAACCTTCAGATTTCAGTTTAATTTGCACAAAGCAACAGCGTTCATCCTACCTTTGTTTCATTTAAATCCTCGAACCTTCTATTTTCTTCCAGCAATGGTTCCAGAAAGCAATTCATGATTAACAAACACCATTGTTAAATATATTTTTTGGAATATATTCTGAAAGGGGCTCAAAAATACCCTCACATCATCTGTGAACGATAAACTGATACAGATGTCCACTTTCGAAAATTAAGTTGTTTCTATGTTACCAACGGTAGATGAAGCATTCGATGCACAAAACTTTTTAACTTCTTCAAAGTTTTCTATGCTTCGTTCGCTTTCTGCAAAATCATGGTGTTTTTTTTTTTTTTATTGAATCGTTCGCTCTTTCAGGTGAAAACTATTCCGGTACATATTGGTGATTGTTATCAAAATTGGATTTACATTTCATCTTTCGATACAAATTTCCATTTTTTTCTAAAATCTTGGATTTTTTCTAAATTGTTTTTTATATTAGAAACATGAGCTTGTGAAATTTTGAATATTTCGAAACCTGAACTTTTCTTTCCTTATTTAACCCTTCCAAAATTTTAAATCTATCAGAATGGCATAAATATTTTAATTTAGAATTCATCATTTTTCGAAAAAATAAAATACAAAGATAACCGCACTGGCTAACTTATTTTACACATTTCTCAATTCATTTAAATAAAATGAAGGAGAGATCATTTCAACTATCCATTATAAGCCTGTATGCCATAATCATTGCTATAATTTAAAGGAACAAAAATGACAAAAAGTTTGGAGAAATTCCAGCAAGAACGTGTTTCCCGAGCGTATTTTCAAACACCGGTCACACAATTATTATTCGATTAAGCGGGGATAGTCGTGAAAAATGTTCGGTTTAAGCGGGTGAAAATAACATAGAACCAATAGGAATAAATTCGGTGCCGGAGGATTCTATTCGAACTAGCGGGTATTCGATTATCCGTTACCCGATTAAGTGGGAGGACTGTATTTGATATTATTTAGGTTTTATATCTGTTAGAACTTTTATGGTATACCCATTCATACTTTTCGAGTATACAGCGATACCCAAATCTACGTTGCATAGTTTTTGTTTTTACAAAGTCTTATTATTCTTTTAGGAACGATATTTTTTAAATAATACAGTTAACTCTTTCGAAACCAGAGCACTTTGCTTAATTTTTATTCTCTTGCCACACAGGTTTTTCAAAACTGAAAATTTTCTGTAGTTGAATCGCGAAAATGTTCCGAGTAAATAAGATTAACTTTACAATAAAAAATAACTGGTGGAAAAATGAATTCTGACTATCTTCACTGACACATAGACCAGTCGCTCGTCCCCAAGGAGTTAATAATTCATGTATTTGTCGTACGGAACCCTCTGAGCGCGATTAATACTCACACTTGGTCGTTTATTTTATCTTTTGCAAAACTAACATCGTATGCTTTACAAAAAGAAAAAAATTAGGTACATTTCTGATTATTTTAAATAGTTAATGCTTTATTAACAATATTTCTTTAAAGCGCAATTAAAGATATCGCTTTTACATACATTTCAATTATGAAAAAACTTATTTTATCGATCTTTTTTGAAAAAAAAAGATACATGTTATACATTGAGAAATATAATGTTGTTTTATTGTATAAACTAATGAAAAAACTTCGCTGCAAACATTTAATTTCCGATAGAAAATAGTTTTTAAAATTGTGTTTTCAAGAGCAAATCAATCAACAGTATGAAACTGGGACAAGATTTTATTAGCTATTGTTATTGACTGTGTTTGTGAATAATCAGAAATCGTTCTAGTATGTTTCCTAGCAACTTTTATTTCCTAGTACAATAGGTAATCTTGAGACCAACCAATCTAAAAATGTATTTGAGGTGCACGAGTTTATTAATCATTGGTAGGATGTATTCAAGAAATCGATATTGAAAATATCAAATGCTTTCACTTCTCTTTTCCAGTTTTTCGCACTTCTGTGTGCTAGACTTTTATAAATATTTACTTATACTTCATCAGGTAAAAGGTTTCCGGACACATGAAGTTCGTCCTTGAACTGTCAAATTACAGAAGTATTTCAGAAAAATGATTGATGAAATTAATATTTATTCCAATTTTCTTTATAAAATATGTATGCATAACAAAACAACAATTAAATTGTGATGTTGAAATTTGCTTAGATTTTTTTATGGCCTAATATTTTTAGCTGCTTTCGTAATTATATAAAGCACCTGTGTTTGTCATCTAGTCTGTACGTCTGTCCGTATTTAACAGCGCAAAAACTAATCCATCTGAATGGTTTGAAATTTAATATATAGAGTCGTTGCAAATTTTTTTTTCGAATCTCTTCAAACTTTATGAAAATCTAATCAAAATTTAAAAAGATATTAATAAAAGTTTTCCCCATTCTATTAAACTCTATCATACATACTTTATATAATAATATCCCACGATTGGTAATGATTTTAGGATGCCTTGGTTATGACATCCTATTTGAGATGGAGTCTTATTATTTACGTATGACTGGATTTTTTATAATCGTAATATTTTTTTATTCATGCATTTTTCATAAGAGGGCAACAGCTATTGCACAAAGATCTGAACATTTGTAAAGCTAGTTATATTACGAATTCACTTCATTTGCCTCGTTTGATGTACACTTTTCGACTTGTTCTTTTTGAAAGAAAAATAGAGATACATTAAAAAAACAGTGTTGTGAAAATTCTTTAAAATTATACATAGCATTGCTAAAAAGTTTTTTTTTTTTTTTTTTTTTTTTTCATAAGTACGGTGACTAACTCCAGTAATTAACACCAACACCATCTTGAAAAACCAATAATTGACAGAAAGTGAACCAGTATCTGATAATTTACTTGCAATCATTTATAAAATTTATTTTATATTTTAAGGACTTATTGCTTTAAAAGTACTTCAATCTTTACTATAAAAACAAAATGCGTAAACCATATTTATATCACCGTCCCATGAAGTGTAGGTCTGAGCACTCGCACAAAAATGACGGATGTCGAAGGCGGATTTTTTTTTTTTTTTTTTTTTTTTCGTGTATACGGTCCCTTGAATATTCGTACCAATAATATTTAAAAGCATTTTCCGCCTTATTTTTTTTTTTAGATTATACAAATCAAAGAAATCTTTTATAAAATACTGGTGTCTAAATCTGAGGGACCGTGCATAAGTTATTAAAAAAAAATCCAATCTTGTCTCATCGCCCAGGCCTAATCTCCAGGAGTTTAAGTACACTGTATGGCCAAAGGTGACCGGCCACTTAGGATTTTAGACGTTTTGTTAAATATCTACAAAAATACATGAGGAATTATCCTGAAACTCTAAGTGTGTAAGCGTAATAGTAAAGGTCACCCATTTCCGTGAAGATTTTTTACCCCCGAAATTCATAGGAGACCGTTAATAAATTGAAAAAAAGAACGAATACCCTTTGGATAACCCTGTCAAAACAAATGTAGCAACACGTTTGACAATACGTTAGTATTATCAAATGAAATGATTTTTTGCTACATCATTTTAGGGGTAACTAAGTGTTCGGTATGTTTTATCCATTTTTATAATGTTATTATGATTTACTTTGAATGTTTTTCTCCATTTTATTTTGGTTTTATGTGTGTTGGTAGCCCCAAATTCGTATTATTTTGCTCTTTCATAGGTAATACGAAGACAAAACCACACACTTTATTTGTCGTTCCAAAATATTTGTGGGCCTGGGGTTTCTACTTTGGTTCTTCCAGATTCGATTCTCTTCATTTGATTTATTTTTTTCCCATGTTTCAATTGATAATTTTATATTACATTCAATAGTTTAATATATTGTTTTACATATAATGTTTATATATATATATATTCTGCTGGTACATTTATTTTCTAGAGTCTTCAAAAGCAAATTGTTAAGAGATAGTTTTTATTCAAAAAAAGTGCTTAATATTTTGTATAATTTAAAATTAAACTACTGTTATTGATAAGGTTACGATGGGTTAAATGGGCCATGATTTTACAATGGGGCTATGGACATTCTGGCAATTCAGCTTCTAAAAGTTAATATTAATTTGACTTAAAGTTTTAATTCCTGTAAATATGTGCAATTAGGTTCACTCTTTCAGATAGAAAAGTTCAAAACTAAATTTTGTTGTCTAAAATTAAAAATACATGTATGTAATTTAATTATCTTTCTTCGTGGGTGCAGTTGCTCCATAAAAATGGGGCAACTGGACCAGATAGGTCTGTGATCCACACGCGTTTGTATTTTTAATATGAGGCATCAGATCCTGTTTGAAAAAGTGTAATCAACTTTTTAAAAAATTTATTTAGGTAGACTATGTTAATTCTGCATCGAATAAAGAGCGTTGCTACTAAAAGCATTTCTGTCAAAATGTCTAAAACAAGCACTAAATTTGAAATTATTAGACTTATTTATTTAAAAAAAAAAAAAAAAAAAAAAAACATATAAATTAAGTATCACACTTATGTACTTTAGTTTAAGTAATAAGCATTAGATTTACATGGGTATTTTAGGAGGGGGGGGGGGGGCAAAATAAATCTATGAACAAAAGGCTACGTAAGTCTTAAGTGTCATATTGATTTTTCATTTACCTTAAGGGGCCGCTTCACTCAAATGAAAAGACCCGTTCGTTAATGCTAATTCTATGGAAGAAATTTATAAAGATATCTCGGTTGCATTTTAACACTAGAACCGCGGCGACGGGTCATTTTGACCCGTATCATATGCAAAAATGTTGATTCGAACCGGAAAACTCTTTATAAAATAAGCTAAATATAAGATGAGCAAAAATAATTTCTATAAATTACTTGAACAGTTTTAAATGAAAATTCCGGTGAGAAATATTTGTATAAAACTTGAATGAATTTTCCCGCGGTTCTAGTGTTAATATTTATAAATGATTCTTTTTGCATTGGATAGCTGAGATTGATCAGAATGCAGGCCGTTTTTTACTTTTTGATTTTGTTTACAGATATTTTTTATGAGGGTGATTTCGCTTTCCACACCGGTTCTGAAAAAGAAAGCATTCTCGTAAAAAAATATCTGTAAACGAAATCAAAAAAGTAAAAGATGGCCTGCATTCAGATCAATCTCAGCTATCCAATGCAAAAAGAATCATTTAAAAATATTAAAATGCAACCGAGATATCTTTATAAATTTCTTCCATAGGATTAGCATCAGCGAACGGGTCTTTTCATTTGAGTAGAGCGGCCCCTTAATGAAAGTGTAAAACCGTGGAGAATGTAACCATGTTTTTAATGTCAAACAGAACTTTTTTTTATTGGTTTCGATAATTTTCTAATAATGTCACTTTGTCTTATGTGTACACTTTCATCTGTATCGCGAAATTTCAAAGTTTAGCTAGCTCACTTTAGAAATTTAGCTTGATACCCTCCAATATGCTTTTTTAAAATTTTATTGTGTGATTTTAACTAGATGTTATATAATTTTCTTTATTATATAAAAAAGTCGGAAATTGTACGCCAAGCGAAGCAAATGAGGTGTGTTCGTACTATAACGAAGTTTTAAAAATATTCAGATCTCAGTAATGGTGTATTATACAGTACTTCGGATACAGTATAGTAGCCGAAATCTTTTATGAGACCCTGTAAACACTATCTGCTTTCTATTATACAGGAAGTAACTTCTGGACATCCGATTTTCATAAAATTTGAAATGACTCGACCAAAATTATGCAGCAATATTATATTTTAAATTTCAAACGATTCGGTTGAGTAATTTCATTCTGTTACATGCGGGCAGACGGACGGACGGACTGAACGATGACTATTGGTGCTACGTATTTACATAAATACGAATGCACCTGAAAACGACGGAGAAACAAATTTCACGTTGTTAGAGAAACTCAATAAAATTATTTATAACTGCTGGAGTAGCTGGATCCGACTTCGTCTAGTTACCACTGATCCTGATACATGCCCCAGTTACCCCATTCTAGAGAAAAATTATGGGATAGCTGGGAAAACGGGCCTTACATTTGAAACATGAATATATGTATAGATGCCTAATAATATTTACTAGGGGCGATTAAATGAAAAGGTACAAAACGCCCTAACTACCAAACCGGTTGAAATTTGAATATGCAGCTTTGGAATAAAGTAGTGAGACATCGAAAGATACGATTGAAGTATCCAGCGTAGTTGTGAGCATGCGTAGGCGCTTGTGCATGAAGGGGGAGAGAAGCAGAGAGCAAGTGAGTTCCGTCCAATTACCGCGGCACTGCCTGTGAGGCCATTATGGATTTCCCATTGCAAAATCTGATGATTAAAAAGCAGCGAGGTGTTATCAGATTTCTCACTGCATCAGACTTTGATCAGACACCTCGCTGCTCTTTAATTATCGGATTTTGCAATGGAAAAGCCATGATGGCCTCACAGGCACTGTGCGTCAATTGGACGGACCTCACTTGCCCTCTGCTTCTCTCCCCCTTCATGCACAAGCGCCTACGCATGTTCACAACTACGCTGGATACTCCAATCGCATCTTTGAATGTCTCACTACTTTATTCCAAAGCGGCATATTCAAATTTCAACCGGTTTGGTAGTTAGGGCGTTTCGTACCTTTTCATTTAATCGCCCCTTGTATATGCCTTTTTCTTTAAAAAAAAGATTGTCTTATAAAAATACTTACAGTATTTTAATAAAAAGCAAAGGAAGTTTAATCGAATTGACGTTGTTTTTTTAAAAAAGAAACCCAATTTGTGAACAACCTATCACAGCAAAAATAGAATTATGATTCCGTTGACACACGAGATCAGGGTGCATTGTTAAAAAAAAAAAAAAAAAAAAAAAAAAAGCTAAAACTTAAAAAAAAAAAAAGGTTTTTTATAAAATAGCCTATAGCCCACTTACCTCGTGGATCCTGTTACCCCAGCTAACCTTACACATTTCACTATTACATTGTACATACTTTGTTGGAAAAGATGAAAACTTAGATTCATGCATCAGAAATTTTCTAGGCCCATTATTGGAGAAATAGACGAAGGTAACATTCTTTTCAAAGAATATATTTTGAAACTTTGAGTGATAATTCTGATACATTAAAGTTAGAAATCAATAAAGTTGTAAATTGTACATCAAACGTAGCAAATGAGATGCGTCCGTAACATAGCAAAGTTTTAAAATTGTTCTGATCTATGTGTTATAGTATACAGTATATCGGATATAGTATAGTGGTCGAAATCTTTTGTGTGTGTGTCCCTGTAAATACAGTATGTTTTCTATTATACAGGAGGTAACTTGTAGTAAACCTTAGCAACGTATAGCAATTTCATAAAATGTGAAATAGTTTAATAGTATTAAAACGCGCTCCAAACAGTGTTTTCCCTTATACCATTGTATAATGGAATACTTTTGTTTGGCCCTAATTTGGTAAATTAATAACAAATATTCTTTGCATCACAGACTGTGCAGAATATATTTTAGTATATACTTCATAGATGCATATCATCTTCATTATGTTCGAAAGAGAGTAACACCATTAACCCTTAAATGCTCAGGATAGAACGCGTTCCAAAAAATGCGCAATTCGAAGAATCAGAATTTATACCTGAAAATCTAAATAGTAAATTTTTCTTTATTTAATTACGAATGGTCTGTCATTAAGTGAAGTGAAAATTGCTCTTTTAAATTTCTTGTGAGAATACGAAATATGTGAATAAAACCCCCAATAAATCGGGAACACTTATGGTATCGAAAATGATACAATATGCATTTAAGAGTTAAAATTGCACTGGAAACTATTTTTTCTCATTGGCCGTAATGTAACGGAATACTTTTGATTGTACCCGTATTTAAATTATAGATTCGATTTTCATATAAAATTCGAAATGATTAGACAAAATTATGCAACAATTATAAATGTCTATATTTTAAATGTCTGTGAGTCTGTCTGTATGTGACAAAATTTTTGTAGGAGCTCTATCTCAAGAACTAATGCACATAATTTCACAAAACTTTAGATTCTGTGAGACCTTGATATAAACTAGATCTGATTAGTTTTTGGTGTATATCACTCAACAGGTGGCGCTGCTATACTGCATTATTTACAATGTTCACAATAGCCATATGTAAAGAACTAATGAATGGATTTTCATAAAACTTTATATTTCGTTAGTACTTCATATAATATGGTGCTGATTACGTTTTGATGCAAATTGCTCAACAGGTGGCGCTGCCATGATGCATTATTCGTGATTAGCGCAATAGCTCTATCTCAAGATCTAATGCACGAAATTTTCTAAAAGTGCAGATTCAGTTAGTCCCTAATACAGATTAGTATTGTTTAGTTTTTGGTATAAATCGCCTTACCGATGGCCCTGCTTGCATTTTTCATGATTTCGCAATAAATGTATTTCAAGAACTAATGCTTGGATTTTCATCAAACTTCAGATTCAGTTAGTACCTTATAGAAAATAGATCCTGATTTGTTTTTGATGTACACTACCCAACATGTGGCGCTCTTATGCAGATTCTTTTCAAGATTTTGCAACAGCTGTATCTCAAAATCTAATGCACAGATTTTTGTCAAACTTCAGATTTAGTTATAAGTTGACATAAGTTATTACTGACTAAATTTTGGTTTAAATCACCTAACCGGTGGCTCCGCTATGCTGCATTTTTCAGGAACTAATAGCATGCATAAGATAGAAGAAAGTTTTAGGATTGCCACATCTGACTAGTTTTTGTTGTTATTATGCGATCGTGAATTTAGCTAACTAACCCTGTACTTTTTGATAAAATTTGTTTTTTTATTACTTTTTTTAGTAAAAACTATACAATCTAATCTATGAAAAAGTATATAAGTTTATTTATATACATTAGAGGATTAAGGAATCATTCAAAGAAAAATGTATGCATTAAAAAACATTTTTCGTACATTATTAATGACACTTCGTGAGAATATAGAGAGTGTCCACAAATGAATGTCCCAGTTATTTATAAATTTTAATGGTATCAACTATAATTGTTTTAGAATGTTGGATCAAGATCACAAATAAAGAGTAACTCAGACAGTTTTAGATAAGCTCATGCGCGAGTACTGTTTTGTTATTGACTCGTTTACAGTGCCCCATACGCAAAATGGGGATTCTTCAGCGTAAAGCGTTATTGCTGGGCTAAAGATTTAAAAACCATTAGAGTCATGCGTTTTTTTTCTTTATAAAAGATCGTGTGTTCGTCCCGCTGCTATCAAATAGTATGCTAAGGTTTAGACACAGAGTTAAAGAGGCAACTTTCTAACATTATTTATCGCTTATTAACAAAAGTGCGGAAGAATTGAACTTTTGGTTGGATGTATGCCATATAACTAAAGATGCACCTATTGAACATTTAGAAGAAACATTAGGTTAGGCACATCACACACTAAGACGACAGGGGGGGGAAATGAAGCGCAACATCGGAGAAAAAACCGGTCAAAACAAAGGAGGAAACTGCTTCAAACCGGTTTTATACCAAATTTTCCCCCGAAATCTTGCGACATACACTGTAAAAAAAAGGACGATTTTACGGAAGTATTACTGGTAATCTGGACGCCAGTACTATTTACTGTTTTTTAACGAAAAAATTTCCGTAAATTCTCCGTTTTTTTCGAGTTTTTACCGAAATTTACGGAAATTTTTCCGTTAAAAAACAGTAAATAGTACTGGCGTCCAGATTGCCAGTAATACTTCCGTAAAAACGTCCGTTTTTTTTGTTTTTTTTTAACAGTGTATCTTATGTGTCGCCTTAGTGTGTAACTTGCCTTAGTTTACGATTAATTTGATATATGATTCGTTGGAAATATTTTAAATTAAATAGCTATATTATACCATGGATACTGGGATATTGGTTTATTGATATCCTACTGATGTCTAAATTTTAAAATTGCCTTATTAAACATCGTTGCTTTTTACTGTTGTGGTTTATGTCATGTATTTTTAAGTGGTCTTCTTAAATCACACTTTTAGAAAATTTAAAATGTTTACGCACCTGCCAAGCTTCTTGTTTAATTGTATGGGGTTGGGAGATTTTCATACTGTTGGGGGAGAAAAAAAGAAAATTTAAAACGAATCTTTTAAAAATATAAAAATTTGATATCAACAGTAAAGGTTAGAAAAAATATACTATTTAAAGTATTTATGAACAGACAATATAAGGAATCAAAATAAGAAAAGCTAAACTTGTAATACCTTAACTAAAACATTAATGCTGCATAAATAGTCTTGATGTATTTCAAAGATACCAAATATGATAGAAAGTACAGTTTGGCTACGACAATTGGACATTTGACCTCGTAAAAATTTACGAGGGAAGAATATGGCTACAAATGACAGGTGATGTAAAAGATGCAACGTATAATGAAAAACAAACTTGACTTTTATTTATCGAATGGACACTTTTAAAATTACTGGTTTAAATTTCAACTAATTGCGGTCAAATAGTGTATGCTCTATTTAACTGTTATTAAAATTAGTCAAATCATGATTTTGGTTTGCTTATTGTATGAACATAAGTTAAAAGTAACCCTGAAAATAGATTTAATATTTTTAGTGAATTCTGATTATTAAACTAAACTACTAAACTCCGCTAATGGTACAATCCATTAAGAATAATGGCTGAAGACCAACGAGAAAGTAGTTTCCGAACACGTTTGGTGCTCATTTTATGGATCCCGAAGGTACAAAAAGTTGATTTATCCTTACACAAATGTGGAGGCAAACCTCAGACAGCGTTGACTAATTGAGCTACCGGGTTTTTGCTTTATGATAACATGCGGATAGTTTTTTTTTTTTTTTTTTTTTTTTGGTCTTTTATAAAATAACGTGCATGTTAAACTGAAACCAAAATGTTGGTCATAAAAATATCCATAAAATTTTACTATTCAAAACATTCTCTTTTTTAAATTTTAAATCTTTTGATGAAGGTATTTTTTGAGGAGATTGTTTGATTTACTTTGTCGTCTAATACTGTCTGTCTATGAGATATTTTTTTGTGATATTTTAATTTGTCGAAAAATTTTCATTCTATAAAAAAAAGGACAACTGATTATTAAAATTTCTTAAACTGCTCAAACAAGAAAAAAAACAATGAAATCAAAATAAAATGTTTTGTAGAGTATTCAATAAAAAGCAACGAAATTTAATAAAATATACTTGATAACTAAAAGAATTTATTGTTCTAAACTATAAACTAAAAAGAAAATGCATCAACGATTTTTTATTTTTAGGTACGTTCGTAATTATATAAATATGTAGCATCTATGGTCGTCATTCATCCGTCCGTCTGTCCGCCAATAACGGAGCAAAAATTACCCAACTGAATCGTTTGAAATTAAAAATATATAACTTTGTATAATTTTATCGAGTGATTTCAAATTTTATGAAAATCGGATGAATAGTTTAATTACAGGGACAATCAAATGCATTTCGTTACATTGCGGTCAATGGGAAAAAATAGTTTCAAGTGCATTTTAATGATGTTATACTCTTTCGAACTTAATAGAATTGATATGCATCTATATGAAGTATATACTAAAAAATACATTTTGCACAATCTGTGATGCAAAGAATATTTGTTATTCATTTACAGGGCCACACAAAAGTATTCCACAACATAATGGTATAAAGGGAAATAGTGTTTGGGGGCGCGTTTTAATGCTATTAAACTATTTCACATTTTATAAAATTGATATACGTTGCTGAGATTTACCACAAGTTACTTCCTGTATAATAAAAAGCAGATAGTATTTACAAGGACACACAAAAGACTTCGGCCTCTATATTGTATCCGAAGTACTGTATACTATTACACCAAGATCTGAATATTTGAAAAACTTTGTTATAGTACGAACGCACCACATTTGCTGTGCTTGACGTACAATTTCCAACTTGTTATTTTACTTTTGAGAATAGCTGTACAATAAAATAACATGCTACGGTAACACTATACATTAAAATACTATGTTACATTTGATAAAATAACATGATACTATAACTATACATTAAAATACTATGTTACATACGATAAAATAACATGTTACTATAACTATACATTAAAATACTATGTTACATACGATAAAATTACTATACTTACGATACTGTAGCTGTATGATAAAAGCCTATTTTATAGAATTGCCATATATTAATGTAGCTATTCGATAAAATACTGGGTTATATAGCTATACTTTACCAGTGGCGCAACCAAGGGGGTGGTTTTGGGGTTAAAACCCCACCCAGAGCTGAGAAAGATCGCTATAATATCCGCTTATATTAATCAAAAACCAAACTTAATATTTAAATGTTTTGGCGCATTTCAGAAACCGCCGCTTTTTTAAATCAAATTTCATTTAATAAAGTAATTCAATTAAATGGCGAAAATTGTACTTAAAGCTGTGAAAGTGCCTATTACATAGATTAGTTAAGTAAAAATTAGTTATTTGTGTCAGCCGTATTCATTCCCTTAACACTCCATAAACATATATACATATTGTAATAGAGTAATATAGCATGACTTACTGGGTTTTATTTTATTCCAATCTTTGTTTTATCTTATTTGCCGGCTTTTTCCAATCCCTTTATTTTGTTTTTCCTGTTCCATGGCATATTCTATTTTTAAATCGGTTACTTATTTGTTTACTTTCGATTTGAACATCCACATGTGCGTTCATGGTCGTTTTCCTCTCCGTTTGATCGCGATTTGCAATCATCGCAAATCGCAACTTACGAGTAGTCGTATCTCCCTTTCGCAAGACAGGATCGCATTCACTCAACTCCGGCGGACGCAAAGGGGGCGTTGCTCTCTTGCGATGTCTAGGCTAGCACTAGCAGGTGTATTTAAAGCGGGTGTTTTGTTTTGACTGCGGTGGTCTGACGATGTTTAGTCTGGCAAACATCGTACGTTGTTTTAAGTTTTAGTTATGAAAGTTTGTTTGGAGTTTGTTTTTAGTTAGAAAAGATGATTTTGTTTTAAGTGCTGAATCGTGTTAGTCGATGGTGGAATTATTTCGCTTAATATTTTATTATGTTGAATCATCGGTGATAACCTGGAACTTTTATTTTCTTTGGACATTTCTGGACAGTATTTTTTCCTTTATCATTTTGAATTACGAGGCCTGCCTTTTCCCCAGTAATGCCAGTGTGAGTAATTTATTTTTGCTTCCTGTACTGGTCGTTTCCTTTTAGTATCTTATGTCATGCTAATTAATTAATTAAATATTTTATTGTGTTAACGTACGACTTTAATTTTGTAGATAATATAATTTCTGGAATTACGGTTTTTGGTTGATTTTACCAGATATTGTTTATCATTGTTTATCATTTTATATATACATATATTTTTTATTTTGAATATGTTTTTTTTTTCAAAAATAAACGTTAGATTTGTTTTAATTAAATGTTTCTTTACTTACTTTTAAATATGACACTACCACATATTGCCAACATTTATTTCAGGGTCACCAATTTTTCACCTCTGCTTTAGTTTCATATAATTTTAGAACGGTTCTGGCTTCAGAACCGATCAATTTGAACTAAATCACTTTTCTGGGACGCATTATGCTAAAAAAATTATAATTTCCTGCCACACAGATACTCTTTGTGTTTAAGTATTATTCAGTGAACATTCTAGTACTGATCCTATTAACCGGTGATTCAAGTAACCGGCAATCACCTTTATCAGAAACTCAACCCCCCCCCCCCCCCCCTAGAACCGAATTCTGGCTGCGCCACTGTACTTTACTGCATGGATATACAATAAAACAACATGTGATGCTATACGATATACTATAACTATACGAAAAAAGAATATGTTACGTAGCTATATTTTATTAAAGCTATACGATAAAATACCATGTTAGCTACGTTTTACTATTGCTATACGATAAAATATTATGTTATATCTATGCTTTACTATATAGTTATACAATGAAATAACATGTACTATACGATACTATAACTATACGATAAAAGACTATGTTATAAAGCTATATGTTACTATAGCTATACGATAAAATACTATGTTATATACTATGCTTTACTTATAACTATACGATAAAATACTATGTTACATACTATTCTTTACTTATAACTATACGATAAAATACTATGTTATATAGCTATGCAATAAAATAACATCTAATATACGAGAAAATAACATGCTACTTTTCAATATCTTATATAGATATAATACTGACGATTTAAAATTAATATTCATTGTAAGAAAGCACACCTTTATGCATAATAATATGAGGTTTCGTTTTATAATTGTTAAGACCCCGGATGCAACAAACATTTTTGATTTTTTTCTGATTTTAAAGTAAAGTTATTTGACTGCATCCGAGTATACTTTTAAAAGTATATATAAGATTTATCTATGACTCAATAGATACCATCATAACAAAAGATAAATTTTAGATAAGTGTATCGAGATTTTATAAGAAATTATGTAATCCAACTTTTTTGGAAAAGACAAAAGATCTTTCACCAAATACTGTCATAAAGAGCGTTTTTTACCTAATTTTCAAACGTGGCTGCGAAGGAAAGGAAAAAAAAACTACTGCCCTGAAACAACAATGCCTAACAATTTTTTCCCAAATACTTTTATTTACAACTTTTTAAGACTTGATCTAATTATCAAGCCCTAAAAATTGTCTTAACCCTTTAGGTCTGGTGTACTATTAATAGTACTTGTCTTTTAATATGGAGTATTATTTTGTTTTAAGAAATACTTTTGCTTCTATTTACATGGAGTAATGTTATTATATGTCTTTGCATTTACTGTATGACTTCATTTATGTTTAGACACTTAGTAATAATAATAATTATTATTATTTGCTTAACTCTCTTTGAGCCGTTTGCAATTCTTCTATTTTAAAAATATATTTCGATCTTTAAATTTAAAATAAAAGTTGTGAGGGAGTGATCTTTGTAATAAAGGCACTCTAGCATTTTTGAGATCGTGACGTCAATGATTTAACATGTGTAAACGTGAAACCGACATCTATCCTCTCTTTTACTTTAACTTTCTAGAGCGTGTGTGTCTTTCTCGGATTCTACAGTTATGTCGCGGTTAGAAGTAATATGTAAATTGGTAGTATCTCAATTTGCAGCATATAAAAACTTGGAGTTTGAGTGTGTGTGGTGTATAGCGGCGTAAGCCGACAAGTAGGTGGTGATGATAAGCAGCGGATTGATCCAGATCGAGTTATATCAAGTATTATCGAGCTTTCAGTATGGACAAGGAGTTTTGGAAGTCGATTCGAGAAGTTTGCCGTTGGTAAGAGTTAATATTAATTACGTTGAATATTTCAAAGTTAATAAAAAGTATATATACAGCCACGGGCTGTCTAATAAAGTTTTATTTAGCAGTCTAGCTGAAGTTTATAATCCGAAGTGCCCCTACTGAGTTAGTGCCGGAGCTGGGAGTATGAGTTTAATCTTTTAGTATTGTTACCAGTTATTAAAATTAAAGAACTGCTCTGCTCCACTGCCCTTGAGCCCTAACCGTTTTAAATAAACTGGTTTTATCTTATGTTTTGAGTTATGTCTGCATTCAACACCCAGTACGGGCACACATCCGTTACAAAGTTACTTTCCTGAAAGAATCATGTGTAATAAAGCGCAAAAAATATTAATATGTAGAAATATAAGTTAAATCTTATTGTAATACAATATTTTCTAAACATTCCCAAAAATTCTTCCTTAGCCTATTGTCACTTGGATACTGATTGAATAGTACGCAAAACAACAACATTCGTTATTTTTCAGACATTGAAATACTCTTTAAACACTAATTAATCTATTTGGATAGCTAGTGTTAATGTTATTTGCGTTAAAGTATTTTTTTTATCGAAAAGTTTAAAAAAAAATTCGGACTCGAAAGCATTAAAATGCTTAATTTCTGAATGATCCTTCTCCTTTGTAAAAAAAAAAAAAGGGAAATTCTACAATTTTTTAATATCTGAAGAATACGAAATTTTCACATTTTATAATGTAAATCTTCATATTTTTACGAATATTAATGCAATATTTTTGTATTTAAGAATGAAAATGATATTTCCAAACTATTAGAAAAGTAGCCATTTTGGATATGGGAACAGCTTTTAATATAAAAATTACTTATTAACAGATGTGACCCCCCTCCTCCCCCCCCCAAAAAAACACAGAGACATGACCTTATCCTCTAAATAGATAGCTGTATCCGCCCTCGTCTTAAGAAACAATGAATGAAATTTAATTACGGTGCCGCGATGCTGCATTTTTCGCGATTGCTATTCCTCAAGAACTAATGTACGGAATTTCATCAGACATCATATTATGTTCGATCTTAGCAGAAATAGACACTGATTATGCGTTGGTGTAAATGATCAAAATGTAGCACTGCTACGCTACAGTTTTAATATTTCCACTATGATTATAGCTGAAATGCATCAAATTTTACTAAACTTCCTATTCTATTAGACATTGATATAAACAAGTCTTTATTAGGCTTTAGTGTGCAGGGTGGTCATAAAAAAACTTCCTCGATAGATGAACCCCTAATGGTTTAACCGCTCAATCAATCGAAAAGAAATTTGGTATGCGCTCGAGGTCGTGATGATTCACGATTACGGTTACAGTGAAAAAAAAATCGAAAATTTCGAATGCAACATTACAGCTTACAATCGGATTATTAACGGATTTACAAATAGTGTTGCAAAATTAGCTGGGATGTCAGAGAATAACCCCCTCGGGATCTCAGTGTACGCTTTTAGAGTGATAGTGCAATCCAGAGTGGCAGATGCAATATTAGCGAGCACAAAAATATTTTTAACAATGATGAAATTAGGGAATATCCCCGGAGGAAGAGTTTCCCTAAAGCAGACACACAAAAAAAATGAGGAAGATTTCAGATTTTATGTTTTTTAATAATTTAACCCTTTTGGGTCTGGTGTATTATTAATAGTACATGTCTTTTAATGGAGTATTGTTTTATTTTAAGACACGTTTTTGCTAGATGTAGTAACGTTAGTATATGTCTAGTATTTACTGTATGACTTCATTTATGTTTAGGCATTTAGTTATAATAGCAATTACTATTTTTTGCTTAGTTCTCTTTGCGCCGTTTGCGATTCTTTTATTTTCAACATATATTTCGCTCTTTAAATTTAAAATAAAAGTTACTTTTTCGAAAAAATTATGTGTAGTAAAGCGCAAAAATTATTAGAAAGTTGTACTACAAGTTAAATCTTATTGCAATACAATATTTTTAAACATTCCCAAAAAATCTTCCTTAGCCTATTGTCAGATGAATATGAATTGAACGCAATTGAATAGTATGTAAAATAAGAACATTCGTTATCTTTTAGACAATGAAATATTCGTTAAATTGATCTAATTGGTTAGCTAGAGTTCATGTTACTAACGAAAAAGTAATTTTTACTAAAAACTGAAAGAAAATTCAGACCCGAAAGGGCTAAGTATGTAGGGGGAACTGGGGCACATTGATACACATTTTTTCTAAAAAAATTTTTGGTGTCTAGAAAGCAGAAATTTCAAGTTATTTTTCTATGTGATGTCAGCAAAACCTGTGTAGTGTGTTATTAAAATGTACAATCGTTGTTTTATATATTATTTTTGCATGTAATTTAAAAAAACAAAACAAAAAAAGTAATTTGTATCAATGTGCCCCATCCCCGGGGCAGATTGATACACTTTGATACGTCTGGGAAAACTGAAGACAAAATAACACCAATGCATATTTTTCATAGAAAAATAGTTAGCAAACCATTTTATATTATTTATAAAAATTCAAATCACCCACATTTTATTTGTAAGCAATATTAAAGCAATGAAAATGAAATGTATAATGACCTGATGTTCTGACTGTTCCTTGTCTGATTGTTGGCTGTGGTAACTTTGTCATATCTGGTACTTCAACCCCAGCATTATCTTCTTTCTTAAGAAAGATGAAGAATTACCAAGTTTTCTGTTTATAAATCGGTTTATAAACAGAAAATAAAGGATAATTATATTAAAAATTCTGTTTTTAATATAATTATCCTGTGCTGTTCTGCAGCTTGTTTCTCTTACGTAACACTTTTCACATAGAAAATACTTTTTTCTTTCAAGAATTAATATAAATTTGAGATTTTCCAGGCTGCCGTCCTTTTCTTTAATTAATTCTATTAGCACTATATGTTGGGTAAGTTCGTACGCCTTCTCTTTGCAAAAATACTATAAAATGTTCTAATATAAAGAAATTAAAGCTATTTCACTTCAATAAAAACTAATATTAGAAATTTTTAGCGAAAAATGCTTGGTTTAAGGAGGGCATTGTAAAAATAATAATAAAAGGTTATGAAAAAATGAACTAGAAAAGGATCTAGGTTGTATCAATGTGCCCCGACAAAGACTGTATCAATGTGCCCCATACAACCATTTTGAATAAAATGAGTCTCAAATCCAATACTTCATAATTTATCTAACAAAAAAGAATGAGAAACTGATTAAGAGTAGTTTTACTTGCCAGGGAGAGTATTCTTTTCGGTTGAAAACACTAGAACAGTTGTATAATACCATTTCAATTGTACAACTCAAATTTACTTTAGACCTACAAAAATAATAAATCACCCGTCCCGTTTCATCAAACAACTGAATCATTCCAAGACTTTCTGCATGTAGTTGAGTGCACTAGCATCACCTTTTGGAGCTGTTGTGTAACTTTCTGTAATGACCCTGTGAGAAGTAGAGGGGGTGTATCAATGTGCCCCATGTATCAATGTGCCTCAGTTCCCCCTACAAATTATATAAAACGGCACTCCATAATGCCCCCGTGCCGTGAGGTGAGTTATGATTAATCTCCTCAAACATATATATTGAACAATGTGTTTTGAAGCAAGTTATGTTATTATTTTTACCTGAAATCCCGACGTTCTCATGTCTTTGTGCGTATTATTTTTAATAGGTAGATTGGATTCGGAGTCGGCGTCCGATAAATCTGGCGAAAGAGATCGGCGCCTCGGCGGTTGAGCCCGTTCCCACTCCTCTAAGGATGCCTGAGAATCAGAGTCGTCCACGCTAGCACCACAGCCCATCTGACTTTAGATCCTGTTGCAGAATTACAAAAATATATTCAAATGCCATTTAAAACATTCAATTAAAAAAAAAAAAAAAACAATACTGACTTCATTGGGTTGCTTTTATTTACTCATCATACATACTGTAATTTCGGGTGTATAAGCCGCGGATTAAACAATTCTTTTTGGACCCAGAAATCTTATTTAGTGATTGGATATAAATATTTACGGCTATCTAACTAATTATATTTGTTTCTTAAAAAAATCTGGGTCGAAAAAGAATTGTTTGATCTGCGGCTTATACACCCGAAATTACGGTAGTATGTTATTTACCCATCATACGTAGTATAGTGTAAGTCTTGCAACCGTTTTCAAAATCGAAAAATTTATTTTCACAGATTTACACTTTTCAGATACAGAAGATTCCGATAAACAGATTTTTAGGGGAAAAAAAATTGCCTCTGTCTGTCTGCCTGGATGTGTGTCTGTAAACGCTCTACTTCCCAAACAAATTGAGATAGAGAATTGAAATTTGGTGTACTCTAAGTATGTAATAATGGAAAGAAGCCTATTTAATATCCATAACCTCGATTATCCGGAACAATATTTTTCGCACTCTCGAAATATTCTTTCTGATGAAAAGAAAAAAAAAAATCTTTTTTTTTTTTTTTTTAGTGGTTGTAAAAGACAATAAAAAATATAAATTTTGCATAAAGAATCAAACGATCGGATAATTATTTGTTGAGATATTTAATAATCCTATTTTTCACACTATTTTTCATGACCCTGTATTTCATTCAAATTTACTTATATGAGATACTTCATCATTATGAGATACTTCATCCAAGTCAGTAAACTGTTAGTTAAGAATTTTATTATTTTTTGGAGCTATAAGGATCTTTCTTTTACTACTTGATTACTATGTCGACCAAAAATCTATCGCCAAACTATAAGATTAAATGCTAATAATGGCTTATCGCACTAATAATGGCTTATGTCACATGCACTTAGAGGTCTGCACGGGCCGGAATTTCCAGGCCCGGCCCGTTTAAATTTTTATATTTTAGGCCCGGCCCGGCCCGTACAAAAATCAGCGAAAACAGGCCCGGCCCGGCCCGTTTTGGCCCGTTACAATTTCTACGATTTCTAAAAAATTCAGATTTTTATCATATAACTAAGATTCCTTTAAAGAATACTGCATACATATCTATGGAATGATTTTACAGTATATTTTAGAGCAAATACACATTAACAACATTAATGATTACTTAGATTCTTAGGCTTTCAACATTCGAATAAAGATTCATTAAAAAATTAATATGGCTTAGAATAAAAGAAAAAAGAAAGAAAGCTAAAAACATCGTTAATTTTGAAGCTGTTTAATAAAAGAAGATTTATAAATATATTTCTATATCATTTTATTATAGATTTCAAATCCAAATTCATTCTTAAATTCAAAGAAGCTCCTTTCTGATGCATTTCTAAATTCATTTTTTTTTCTTCTCAGAAACGCATAAGATTAGCAGATATCTTTATTCAGAAACTATATAATGGAATGGCGTTATCCATTTTTTTATACAAGCAATTTAAAAATACTGCAAACAAATAAAATGCTGTCATAATTAGCGTTTTGAATAGAATTTCCGGAAGCAATAGCCAGGGAAGGGAGAAAAACCTGCAATCATTTGAGAAACTATTATATCTCAACAAGGTTATACAGATATTTTATTTACCAAAAATGAAAAACGCTATTCGATTCCAAATCCCTTCAATAGTTAGGTTTATCACTTTTATACTTTTACAATTTAAAATTAATCAGAAAATGTGTCAAACTTTCGCATTATTGAGAAAGTAATTTAAAAATCATCAAGAAATATATATCCGAAGACTAAGCTAACATAAGTTCTTTATCGCTGTTAATAATTTTACAAATCATGTTTTCTGCCAATAATTAAATCTAGTACCGGTCCGGCCAGTCTATATGTAGAAAAATAATACAAGCGTGATCTCGGACCAGCATGAGTCAGCTAAAAAAATATTAAAACGGGTTACACATAATGTAATTCTCCGATGGCGATACACTGTGCATTTTTATATTGATGCTGTCAAACTAGTATGGCCACATTTATACTTATTCTCGTTAAAACCATTTTCGTTGAAATAGCTCATATTTGATCGTTTCTGCTTAAATCTTCAGAACGGGCCGGCAGGCCCGAAAATTTTTTTTATCGGCCCGGCCCGTCTGGCCCGTTCAATTTTTTGTCGGCCCGGCCCGTTGAAAAAACTATTCTAAATCTGCCGGCCCGGCCCGTTAGAAAATTCGAAACGATTCCGCCGGCCCGGCCCGCGGGCCGGGTACGGGCCACGGGCCGAGCCCGGGCCCGTGCAGACCTCTACATGCACTTGACATTAAGTATGTTACATCTGTTTGTATATCATAACTGATTTTTAATTTGACATTTAATTTGTATTTTTATTAATCCTTTACTAATTTATTTGCTATTTCGTTATTTAAAATAAAAATTGCGCCAATTTGTATAATTTAACAGCAGTTTGGCGATTTATATAATTTGTCAAAATGGATGGATGGGATAATCAAGTAGTACCCGCAATTCCGTAATAGAGCCTAACCTACGTATCAAAAATATTTAAATATACTTTTAAATTTTATTTTGGAATTGCAATGCGTTTTATAAATATTTAACACATATTTTATTTTCTTATTTTATAGTATGCATATTCATGATGGAGAAGTTTTACGGTAGCCGCCAACGACAAGTTTACATTCGTGTTACAGTAGTATCCTTATATTGTTATCCACATTAGAATCCTACATTGACCCCCCCCCCCCCCGGACTGTAAAAAATCCGAAATTGAAGCCGATGCAAACCAGAAATAAATAAACATTAAACCATCGCGACATGGACTCTATAGTATAGCTTAACTCCTTGAGAGGTGGTTGGGATTATATTATATCCCACTTGAATTCTAACCAAGATCTGCGCAAGAAACTTTAAATTGAATTTCATAACTTCGGTGAAAAAAGTTGCAAAATAGCATTTCCATATTTTCAAATAATTCTTTTTCGAAAATTCAGTGTGAACTCAACCAGTGGTGTAATTGAGGGAGAACGGCGTCTCCTCACTTTTTAAGTGCGTTCGTAATTATGTAAATACATAAAACCCATAGTTGTCGTTCAGTCCGTCCGTCTGTCCGCACATAACACGCAAAAACTACCCAACCGAATCGTTTGAATTTTAAAATACATAATTATTACATAATTTTGTCGAGTCATTTTTAAATTTTATAAAAATCGGATGCATAGTTCAATTACAGGGAAAATCAAAAGTATCCCATTCATTACGGTCAATGGGGAAAAAAAGTTTCAAATGCATTTTAATGGTGTTACACTCTTTCGAAGATAATAAAATTAATATGCATATATGAAGTACATACTACAATATATGGGTGATTCTACGATAAGAGGTTTCAAGTACATAGAGGATACAGACAAAAAGAAAAGTTTGAGTTTGATCAAAAACCTTTAAATTATGATTTTTGTCCCGTTTATTTACCTTTTCATATAAGGGCAAGTCACTTTATACATATTTTATTACTTTTTCTGGTCAGTGACTCTTTCTCCTGGCAGTTATCTTGACAGGGGAAATACGGCAGGGGAGAGACATTTTCATGATAAATTCAAATTTTTTAACTGACTGAATTAGTTTTTGGGTTAATTGTATATTTCACTTTAATTATTACTGTATTGTTTAATTAGGGCAGTAAATGCAATTGAATTAAATGAATATTATAAGTTTTATGACTTACCAGGTGAGATATACGATCACCTTGCGCAGCCACTACTCCGCACGGTCGCGTCGCAACAACTGAAAATGACAACGCTTAAATAGCTTGCGCGTTTAGTATTGCTAACTTCACTTCGATAGATGTCCTTAAGCGCTACTTCCAATATAGCCAGCCTTGAATTTATGTTTCAGCGGAACGAAATTTGACAGAGTAGATACACAAAAAAAGCGGGACAAAAGTTAATTCTAAAATTTTTTTGAAATTAACAAAATTATTTTATTTTTTATTTTATAATACGTAAGTATATGTCAGGTTCTGATAGCACCTGTGCTAAAGAATGGAATTTCTACAATTTCTCTATTTCAATATTTCGTATTGTATGGTTGTGTACAGAATTTCCAAGGTGACATTCCTTCTTTGTGGAAAGGGGAATTGCCAGATAATCCTATGCAGGTGGAGAATGAAAGAAAGAGAAGATTGCTGACAGGCATGTCCATCTGTCAGTGAGGTATGCGGATGATGAGCAGATTAGCAGCATGTCACTAAACAAGAAAGGAGTGGGGGAATGTGCCCAATGAGGGAGCTCCAAAGGGGGCTAGCATTTGTGTGACCCCGTGAGTTGAGAAGGGCAAGTTGGTCTCAGATGAAGTCATTCCGTTCCTGGGTCTCGTACCTAGAAGGTGTATGCCAGAGGTTCTGGTAGAGTGTGCTCTGTGTTGTAGAGTGTAAGGCAGTGCGTTTTCTGGTGAGCAAAGGACACAGACGTCCTGGTGTTTAGTGCTCTGGGCGAAGAAGTGCAGGCCTAGTATACTTGTGTTGGGAGACTCAAGGTTGAGCTCCGATAAAGTGAATTTAACGTGTATTGAGTGTGAGGTGGAAAGTGTAATTGGAATAGTACGCAGCCAATCTTTACTGTATCTAATTTAATGTTGAACCGGATCACCTATATCCGAGTTGTAATTGTATATATTTGTAAATAGCGTAATTAGTGTGTACATATATTCTTAATAAACTGATAATTCAGTTACTTGACAGCGTAAGTCTTCATTTACACAAACCTCACAGTGGGTGACCGATATCACCTAGTTATATCGGTGGTGGCAGCTATATCTACCACGGACATTCTTCAAAGTTGTGTGGACTGAGAGGAACGTCCGACAAATTGGTGGCAGCGGTGGGATAGAATCGCCTGAAACCAGTGACCAGCGAGCCGTGTTGCAGTCTGTTAATGCCGGAGTATCCAGTGGAATTCTTGTGTGGTCGTGCCGTATCGTCGAATGTGTGCTAAAGTGTTGTGCCATATCGTCGAGTGTGTGCTAAAGTATCGTGCCGGATCGTCGATTGTATGCTAAAGTGTCGTGCCGTATCGTCGAATGTGGGCTAAAGTGTCGTGCCGTATCGTCGAGTGTGTGATAAAGTGTGGTGCCTGTGCCGTATCAGTATTAGAAAGAACTAAACTGTTGTGCCATATTACCGCTACATCGTGGAACTACCTGTGATTAGAAAAGTACCCCAGCAAATAAAGTATAAGGTAAGGTGTTTTGATCATATCCTTCTACTGACATCTCGAACCAAAATTTGTTGTTGTATAATTAATAGTAATTTAAGTAAATTGTCTATATTATTTATGTGTTTTATCAATACCTCCTACCTATAAAGTGTTAATAACCATATTGGCTATTATTTTAAGGAAAGGTCATAATAACTTGAGCTGGTATTGGCTTTCTCTCGATATTTTCTTTACTAATTGTGTTAATATAGTTGGAAGGAATAATTAACTTTATTTAAATTTAAATTATTGTTAAAGTAATATTTAAATGAAGCAACATTTTTTAAGTTTGAAGAGTTGATAACAACATTTGCTTAGAATTCTAATTGACAATAGTAGTGAGAGAAAAAAAAAAGGCTCAAAAGAGAGCCATAGTGAGAAAAAAAAAGGGCTAAAAAGAGAGCCATAGTGAAAAAAAGGCCCAAAAGAGAGCCATAGAAAAAAAAAGGCTCAAAAGAGAGCCATAGTGACGAAAAATAAAAGTGAAGATTTTCAGTATATTTGTTTTAAGTGTAAGAACCAGTATTGAGTTCGGAAATATTTTAGTGAGGATAATTGTAGAAATTTATGTATGCATGTTTTACAATTTTTCTTTATGTGGATTTTTTGATTGACATCAATACATTTATTCAATTCCAACGTACCAGTATTATTATGTAAATTGTATGTTGTTATCTAAGTGTATAAATTGAGATCTATATTGCATAGTGGTCAAATTGAATTACCATTTTACCTTTTGTTTTACTGGAAGCATATTGTGTGATATAAATGGTTGAGAAAAATTAGATTATTCAGTAGGTTAATTAGAAATGAAATGTATTGATTATCTGAAGGGTATTAATTAGTAAAATAAGTGGAGATGTATCTGTACTAAGTTGGAAAATTAGGAAATATTAATTTGGTAGGTTTAACTATTCTTGTGGGGTGGTAATAACAATCGGTGAAGGTATGGCTTTCTTATTGAAACTAAAAAAGGTTGATCTTCAGGTGATAGCTGAAGAATTGGGTGTTGAATTCGGGGAAAATGATACCAGAATTCAGCTTAAGAAAAAGATAATGGACAGTGATGAGTATGACGAGGGGGTTATTAAGGAATTATCTGACGCTATTGTTGCAGAACGATTAGAACACGAAAAATTAGAACGCGAAAAGTTAGAAAAACAGGAAAGGTTAGAGCGTGAAGAAAAACAGGAAAAATTAGAACGCGAAAAGTTAGAACTCGAAAAGTTAGAAAAACAGGAAAAGTTAGAACGTGAAAAGTTAGAAAAACAGGAAAAATTAGAACGTGAAAAGTTAGAAAAACAGGAAAAGTTAGAAATGGAAAAATTAAGAATGGAACATGAATTAGAAATGGAGAGACTAAGGGTTCAAGGATCGGCAAATAATTTTAATGGGTCTAGGGAATCTAATAATGAAAGTAACATAGAAAAATTGATCAAAAGTGTTAAAACTCTATCTATCAAAGTACCGGAAGGGACTGAGGGATGGAATTTATTTTTCAACAGTTTAGAAAGGGCATTCAAAACTAAAAATGTACCGGAAAACCAGCAGGCCGAAATTCTACTAAATATGTTAGGAGATAAGGCAGATAATTTGTTAATTTATACCACTACGGAACAAATGGAGAATTATGAGGAGTTAAAGGAGTTAGTTCTAAGGGAACATGAGCCGACACCGAAGGCGTGTTTGGAAAATTTTAAGAAGGCTAAGAGAAACCAGAATGAAACTCATGTATTATTTTATCGCGTTTAATAGCGACGTGGGAAAATTATTGTAAGATTAGAGGTGCCGACTCTTATGAAAAGGTCAACCAGTTAATAGTTACTGATAAATTAGTAAGTACGTTAGATGAGGATACTGCGTCATATATTGGGTTAACTCACCAAGGTAAATGGTTAGAAACTTCTAAAATTGCTAAAGAATGTGACAATTATTTTGACGCTAAACATAAGTCTTACGCCGTTACGTATAAAAGTTTTAAGGGTAAAGATAGGCACGTAAACAATGAAAAAATGAGACCGAGGGAGGATAGCAAAGTTAGTAATAATTGGAGACAAAACGGGAGTAATGAGACTAATTCTTTTTCGGATAGGAAAATAGATTTTAAGAAATCTAGTGATGCTTCAGCGCCTAAATGCTTTAAATGTGGTTTGAGAGGTCATTACCAACGTTTTTGTAATAAAGTGGGTAATGAGGGAAATAATGGTAATAAAGGGCGAGATCCGAAAGCGGGTGTACATAAGGTTGTGGTAAAAGAAAGCAAAGAGTTACCTAATGGAGCTATTGTGGCGAGAATATCGGCAAAGGCCGAACAGAGAACTAATGTTATTGGTGAGAAATTAAATAAACTTGAGAAAATTGAAGTTAGTGTTAATGGGCAAAAAGCAAAGGGATTGGTTGATTCTGGATGTGAAATTAGTGTTGTTCATAAAGATTTGGTACCGGAAGAGAAATTAAAAGGAGCGGCTAGTATTTATTTACAAGGGTTATTCGGTGAAGCAGTTAAATCGCCGTTGGTTAAATTACCGTCAGCTATTCCGCAATTCGGACAAACTAATATAATTCATCAGGAAGTACTTTGCGCAGTGACTTATAATATTAATGAGCAAGTAATTTTACATCCCGAAGTGATTAACGAGTTGTCAGGTATCAACCGCGAGGAGCCATTGCTAGAGGCCCAAGAGATAGAAAATTCGGAAATTATTGATAACTTGAATGAAAAGGGAGATATGAAAAACGATAGTTGTAATGTTTACGCAATAGAAGCGAGTTCGCAAAATGTACAAAGTCAGAATCCAGAAAAAACGGAAGTGGAGAAAGATAATAAAGCTATTGTTAGCAATTCAGATATGTTTAAGGAATCCCAATTAGAATGTAAAGAGTTAGAGAAAGCTCGGGAATTAGCTAAAATGGATAAGGGGGATTATTATATTGTAAATGGCTTATTATATCATAAAGAGAAATTGTTAGGCGAAACTATAGCGCAATTAGTAGTACCCAAAATAAGGCGAGAAGAAATCCTAAAATTAGCGCATAGTTCGGTATTTGGAGGGCATCATGCAGCTAAGAAAACTTTACAGAGAATCAGGTATTCATTTTATTGGGAGGGGATGGCGAAAGAAACTAAACAATTTTGTGAGTCATGTTTAGAGTGCCAATTGACTAGAGGGGTTAAAGTAAATGATAGAGCTCTTATTACCCCAGTATCGCGGCCGGAACTCCCATTTCAGGTAGTTAATGTTGACTTAATTGGGCCTATTGATCCTAAAAGTTCACAAGGGCATCAATATATACTAACCCTTATTGATCAGCATACCAGGTGGGCGGATGCGATCCCTCTAAAAAGTTTAACGGCTAAAACCGCGTGTGATGTGTTACTTCAAATATTTATGAGGACAGGAATTCCAAATATAATTGCCTGTGATAATGGAACCAATTTCACTGCCGACTTAACGAAAGAATTTGAGAAAAGGTTAGGTGCTAGTCCAAGATTTTCGACCCCACAGTATCCACAGTCTAACGGGCTCGTGGAACGATTTAATCAGACCCTTAAACGTATGTTACATCATACTGTTAGAGAAGAGGGAAAAAAGTGGCATGAACAAATACCATTTGCATTATGGGCGTATAGGGAAGTCCCAAATTCTACGACGGGAATCGCACCTTTTCAGTTATTATATGGTAGAGCGCCGGAGGGTCCTTCATCGATTCTCAAGTCATCCTGGGCAGGAGAAAATAAGGGGGCGTAGTTAGATACTACGCCGATTCATGAGTATTTGAATAAACTTAGGGGACGTTTAGAAAGAGCCGCAAATGAGGCAAAATTATCGTCTGAGGTGCAACAAAATAGAATGGCGTACCATTATAATTTAAGGTCTAAGGAAAAAACGTTTGAAGTAGGCGATAAAGTAATACTGTTAATCCCCGATTCGACGAATAAACTATATTCTAGGTGGCAAGGGCCGGCAACCATAGTCGAAAAACGAAACCAACATTCGTTTATAGTTGAGTTAGCTGACGGGAGTAGGAAGCATGTGCACCAAAATAAAATACGAGAATTTATTGCTAAATGTAATATAGTTAATATTGTTTTTGAGGGAGATGAGGAATTTGGAGAAGTTGGGGAAATTCCAATTTTGAACCGGGATCAGGAAGTAGAACGAGATATAGAGACGTTCGAGATAAAAGAGTTATCTAACAATCAAGTTAAAGATATAAAGTCTATTTTGAGGGAGAATAAAGAGGTTTATGGGTCCTGTACGACCAGCTGATGTAGGGGAGCATCGTATTGATCTGAAACCGGGGGTGGAAAGGAAAAAGCCAAAGTTATATAGCGTGCCGGTAGCTTATAAAGAGGAAGTAGATAGGCAGATTCAGGAGTTATTAGAATTAAATCTAATCGAAGTGTCAAATGCTGAAATTAGTCATCCAATTGTTTGCGTGGCGAAAAAAGACGCAACTGTTAGACTATGTATAGACTATAGAGCGTTAAATTCGGTAACTCAGGTTCCAACCTTTCCGATGAAAGATTCTCAAGAAATCATGTATACCGCAGGGGCGGCTAAGTATATATCGTCGATTGATTTATTGAGGGGTTATTGGCAGATTAAAATGGCTGAGGAGTGTAAACATTTGACAGCTTTTACAACGCATAATGGAACTTATCAGTGGCGCACAATGCCGTTTGGATTATCAGGGGCGGCTGCCACGTTTCAGAAAGATATGAATGAGGTTCTTCAAGGTCATCGGAGGTATGCGGAAGCATATATTGATGATGTCATCATTTTCTCCGACACCTGGGAAGAGCATTGTGAGCATGTTAGGGCTGTCATTGAAGAACTTAAAAGCAGAAATTTTACGATTAGGCTAGACAAATGTAAATTTGGAGAGAAATTAACTAAGTTTTTAGGTCATGTAATTGGGGGGTGGAACGCATGCACCTGATGAGGAAAAAATAGGAGCAATAAGGGATCTAAAGAGACCAAAAACTAAAAAGGAAGTTAGACCTGTTTTGGGATTAATGGGATTTTACCGATCTTATATTCCAAATTATGCCGAAATTGCTATACCTTTAACCGAATTGACAAAAGGGAAGGTTAAAAATACTGTACCATGGGATGAAAGGGCAGAAAAAGCATTTAATACTCTTAAAGATGAGCTATGTAAAGTGACGAGTTTGGCTACACCTATCGTAGGCCGAGAATATCAGATCCATGCAGATGCTTCCGACCTGGCAGTAGGATGTTGCCTTACTCAAAAAGATGAAAAGGGTCAGTTTAAACCGATAGCTTTTGCCAGTCAGAAATTGTCAGGGGCTCAGCGTGCTTGGCCGAGTATAGAGAAAGAGGCTTGGAGTGTTCTCTTCGGGTTGCGAAAGTTTGAAAAATGGACCTATGGATCTCAAATTGAGATCATTACGGATCATAATCCATTAAAATTTCTCACCGAAACAACCCCAAGATCACCCAAACTCACTAGATGGGCTCTTGCCTTGCAACGCTGGAACCTGAGTATTTCTCATCGTCCAGAAGCTCAACATTTAAATGCTGACGCAATTTCCAGGCTACATAGAAAGAGCTGGGAAGAACAACCAGTTCTTAGCCCATCAGCATCAACGACCCAGTAGTGGACAACCTTAAAGGGATGTCGTCACACATTTATTTTTTTTTTCTGTGTGTGTGTAAATAATTTTTGATTTTTTTGTTTATAATATTGTATTATCATGTGTATTGTTTATGTAATATTAATATTGGTACAAGGTTCAGTAGAGATGTCAGTAGATAGTGTTCAGACACCTGGAAATACCTATGTAATAAGCATAATGAAGAAATCTGTAAAGAGACTATTGAACTCTTCTGCGCTATTACTATATGTTTGGGGAAAATTAGCCCCTAAAAGGCATATTTTCCGCTAAGGTGGGGGTGTCAGGTTCTGATAGCACCTGTGCTAAAGAATGGAATTTCTACTATTTCTCTATTTCAATATTTCGTATTGTATGGTTGTGTACAAAATTTCCAAGGTGACATTCCTTCTTTGTGGAAAGGGGAATTGCCAGATAATCCTATGCAGGTGGAGAATGAAAGAAAGAGAAGATTGCTGACAGGCATGTCCATCTGTCAGTGAGGTATGCGGATGATGAGCAGATTAGCAGCATGTCACTAAACAAGAAAGGAGTGGGGGAATGTGCCCAATGAGGGAGCTCCAAAGGGGGCTAGCATTTGTGTGACCCCGTGAGTTGAGAAGGGCAAGTTGGTCTCAGATGAAGTCATTCCGTTCCTGGGTCTCGTACCTAGAAGGTGTATGCCAGAGGTTCTGGTAGAGTGTGCTCTGTGTTGTAGAGTGTAAGGCAGTGCGTTTTCTGGTGAGCAAAGGACACAGACGTCCTGGTGTTTAGTGCTCTGGGCTAAGAAGTGCAGGCCTAGTATACTTGTGTTGGGCGACTCAAGGTTGAGCTCCGATAAAGTGAATTTAACGTGTATTGAGTGTGAGGTGGAAAGTGTAATTGGAATAGTACACAGCCAATCTTTACTGTATCTAATTTAATGTGTAACCGGATCACCTATATCCGAGTTGTAATTGTATATATTTGTAAATAGCGTAATTAGTGTGTACATATATTCTTAATAAACTGATAATTCAGTTACTTGACAGCGTAAGTCTTCATTTACACAAACCTCACAGTGGGTGACCGATATCACCTAGTTATATCGGTGGTGGCGGCTATATCTACCACGGACATTCTTCAAAGTTGTGTGGACTGAGAGGAACGTCCGACAGTATAATTACTTAAATTCCAATTAAACATACTTTAGTTAAGCATCTGATGGAAAAAATATATGTATTGTTTGAAAGTTAAATTGAAACCAGCAAGGGGACATGCCAGGGTAGAGACTATTTTAGACTTTTTAAGAAATTTCAGAAAAATGTGTTTTAATTAGGCATTCAATCGTGATGTTATTTAATAAAGTATATTAAGATGATGCGATTAATTGCAAAAAATAGCAACATATAGAATAAAAAATCTGTTTTAAACGGATTGCCGTACAAATTACCTCTTATCGTAGAATCACCCATATGTTCTGTGCAATTTGTGCTGCAAAGAACATTTGTTATTGATTTACTGGGCAGAGCCACACAAAAGTATTCCGTTACATAATGGTATAGGGATAACATTGTTTGGTGCACGTTTTAATTGCATTAAACTATTTAACATTTTGTGAAATTGATATACGTTGCTGAGGATTATTACAAGTTATTTCCTATATAACAGAAAGCAGATAGTATTTACAGGGACACACAAAAGATTTCAGCTACTATGCTGTATCCTAAATACTGTGCACTATTACAGGAAGATATGAATATTTTTAGGTGCGTCCGTAATTTTATAAATACGTAGCTTCTATAGTCGTCGTTCAGTCTGTCCATCCGTCTGTCTGTCTGTTCGCATATAACAGACCAAAAACTACCCAACCAAATCGTTTGACATCTATAATATATAATTGTTGCATAACTTTGTTGAGCCATTTTAAATTTGGTGAAAATCGGATGTATAGTTTAATTACATGGGCAATCAAAAGCATTCTATTCCATTACGGTCCACAGGAAAAAATAGTTTCAAGTACATTTCAATGATGTTACACTCTTTCGAATATAATAGAATTGACATGAATCTATGATAAATATACTAAAATAAGCATTCGGTACAATTTGTGGGGAAAATAATATACATTTTTAATTTGCAGGGCCACACAAAAGTATTTCACTACATAATAGTATTTGGAAAACCATTGTTGTAGGCGTGTTTTAATTGTATTAAACTATTTCACATTTTATGAATTTGATATACGTTGCTCTGGTTTAATAGAAATTACCTCCTGTATATTTACAGAAACACACAAAAGATTTCGACCACTATACTTAGATCCGAAATATTGTATACTAGAACAACAAGATCTGAATATTTTTAAAACTTCATTATACTACAAACGCATCTCATTTGCTACGTTTCACGTGCAATTTCCAACATGTTTAGTTTATATCGAGTGTTTGCTTACTTTGTATTTTCAAGGGGGATGCTAGAGAGGCAGAAGGACGCAGGCTTTCCAAACTTACCATTTTTTTAATGACAACGCTAACAAAGTATGAATTTTAGAAATAAGGTATTGATTTTTAATGCTTTTCATCGATGTTATAAAGTGTTTACTGTACTAGTTCACCTGTTCACATTTTAGCTTCCATAAGTTTGCTTAGACTGCGGCAAAATTTTATGTATATTTTTAGGTTTCAATGAAGTATTATTATTATCGTAAATAATGTGCATTTTGTTTAGCCAGTATTTTGTCATGAGTATTTTGTTTAGGAGAAAACAAACAGAGATTTCTTTCATATTACGCTTCATTGGGGTAAATTGTTTGAAATAGACGTTAATGAAATTATAATATTTAAAAAATAACGAAAATGACATTTTAAATTCGTTACAGTATGTTTCCTATCACAAATAGTTTTCATAGTTCGTTTACAAGGCCATTAAAAAATATTTAAAAAGTACTTCCGAACACCACGATCTTTTAAAGCTGATTATTTGAAATGCATGTAAAACTATGAGTAACGATATTGTGACGAAACATTTATATTTTTACAAGATTACACAAAAGAATCCATCACATTGCCATCTATGCGTTATCTTGCTCAAACGTGATTTCGATTATTTTATCAGGAATCCCGACACATTTTAGCCCTCTAAAAGTGGAAAAGAGGACATTTTTATTTTAAAATGGGCCTTCAAGAAACCATTTATATTAAAAAGGTGGACTAAAACAGGCCAATCGTCTAAAAATACTGCATCGAGTTTTCCTAAATATGCAAAATACCGCAAAAATTATATTACTTATTTATTTTTATAAATATGGGCCTTCAGAAAACCATATATATCAAAAAGGTGGAATAAAACAGACCAATCGTCTAAAAATACTGCACCAAGTTTTCATAAACATGCAATATACCGCAAAAATTATGTTACTTGGTTATGTTTATAAAGATGGTCACTAAGCAATGTACACAGCTTCATTTAAACATAGTTAAGTATTCCAAGGAGATACCATATTCCTACTCCAAGGAGATATAAAGTGTTCAATATTCAACACGCATTTTCACAATTGTTCTTAAAGAATCAAGAACGTTTAATTCAAATTGTTGAGTGTGAAAATTTAAAGTTAGTTTAACATATATATTGTTAATTTATTCTTAAACAAAAAATTTAGTTTCTTTCTACTATAATGTTCAAAAGCATAGCATGACAATGCCCCCTGGTTAGTGATCAAAACCAATATTGAATCTACTGATATTCATAATCATCTTACATAATCAGGCCCTAATTACCGAATAGGCATGAGAAACTAGTGCTTCCCTTAGAAAATTTTGAAGCGGCCCGATATTGAGAAAAAAAGGCCCTTAAATTTTATATTGAATTAATTTCATTCCAAAAGACTAATTTCTTTTCAAATTATAAATCTTACTACACTGAGAAAAAAAATATACCTCCTTCAACTAGAATGAATAGTTAGTAACTTTCTGAATACCTAAACTAGAACTATAGATGAAGAATCTATGCGAATAGGTTAAACAACTAAGCTGAATAGATGAAATGACATACCATTTCTAGTCTCTCGTTTTCTTGGTGTTTAACGAGAAATACTCGCTTAATTTCGGGAATGGCTTCATAAACTATAATTATAGTTTTTAAATCAAAACTCTTATGTTCGCATTTATTTGTAGAGATTTTTAAATAAATTGGACAACGAGATTATGGGAAAATGCTTCGGAATTCTAGTAGGAGACTCTAGAATTCTCAAGCTAAGTGAGTTAGAATTTATAAGGATGACATGGAACTATTTTTTCTAAAGCCACAATTTAGATTCTAGATGCCAGAACTATATTTTTCTCTCAGTGTATGCAGATAAATTATATCTATACAGGGTGTTTCAGTTAAACGTTTCAGAACTCCTAAGAATGGTAGGGTGCATACTGACGAGTCGAAATCATATAGGAATGTGGGGTTGGAAATGTTTTCCTGAAGCGGTGATGTACACAAAAGCACCATAAATAAAAGAACCGTAAGTGTAAAATCGTTTTATTAATACATATAAAAAAAAGCAAAAGGTACATGGGTCAATGTAAGTGTTCAAAATTTCTGCCACCGACTACAATGCACACCTCACATCTTCGGCGCATGGAAATCCGAACATTCTCGGATACTCCAGGCATATCTCGAATTTCTCCGGCAGCTACTGCGATTCTTGCAACCAGCTCCTCAGCATTGTCAACATGGGTAACAATGCAACAGGTGAACACGTACTTTGACCCATGTACCTTTTGCTTTTTTATATGTATTAATAAAACGAATTTTCACTTACGGTGTCTTTTCTTTATGGTGCTTCTGTGCATATCACCGCTTCAGGAAAACGTTTCCGACCCCACATTGCTATATGATTTCGAGTCGTCAGGATGCGACTTGGGAATCTCTCTTAGGAGTTCTGAAATATTTAACTGAAACACCCTGTATATATATATTAAGAAGTATTTCATAAAAATAGGTTTCATAAATTAATTTTTTGTGCAATAGATGAAATTCAACTGCCTGGTCACAATTCTTCAGTTCATTCATTATTTCAAATGTATGTTTATTTTGTATACTGAGTTTAAATGATACTGAATTTGTCTTGTATGAGCAACATAAAACATTGACAACTTATTGCCAAAATTGAGAGAAGTATTTTAAAATATTGATCTTTTGTGTTATGCATACATTCTGAATTCAACCATTTTAGCCAACTTAAATTTTTATACTCGCACCATGCAAAATCCTTTTGGATATCTCGATTGTATACAATTTTTGTATAAGAGGAACATAAAGAAAGTTGTTTAATGAAATATCTTAATTCAACTGAGCCACAGTTTGGAATAATATTCGTAAGCATTAGTAAGATTCTGGGCATGTTCAATTTAGAAAACTGTTCTTTGAATGAAGGGGGCCCTGAAATGACACTGTGCTTACCATAGCTTCAAAAGATTAATCAGGCCCTGTACATGATAAATTTAGTGAAATTCCATCCCAAACGTACCGAGATATGGTTATCACGGAAATCTTTAAAAATGCGACATGCTGTAGGGCGAAACAGGGCCGGATTAAGGGGGGGGCTATGGGGGCTGGAGCCCCGGGCCCCAACAAGCCAGGGGCCCCCAAAAGTGGCTTAAGTTGTACCAAAGTTTTGTTTAAAAAAGTTTTTTTTGTATTTTTTAAAGAAAAAACGGGAAAAAAATTATTTCTAAAATAATTAAACTACAATTAAATGACGAGAAAAAAAAAGTTGTGTTTCAATATCACTCTTTCCCTTTGCAATATTGAAGCTTCGGAAGTCCATTATAACTGTTGCTAACGTTGTTTTTATCCTCTTCTCCGAGACTTAAAGAAGAAAAACAGCTTATTCTATTTCTCACTTCTACTTCCTAATCCCAAAGTTTTCCCAAGAAACTGATAACGAGGAGAGGACTAGGACCCCCTGCTGTCGACACTTCCGACCTTGCGAATGACATCGACAAGTATCTTTAAACATTTAGCATTATTTTCGTAAGTGACCACATCGAATTGCAGGGCCGTAGCGACAGCCCCCCATACCCCCATTTGGGGGGGGCCGACGAAGCCAGGGGGCCCCCTAATCGATTCTATCGACCTTTTTACTGAAGTTTATTTGTTTTGAAAATGTAAGAAAATACTTCTTTTAAATGTTTTTACTTTTTCAAATTCTTCTTTTCTTATTCAGGGACATGCCAGACAGTTCCCCCAGGTGCCTCTTTTTTAAGCTCCCCCACCCCCCCAATAATCAGGATTTTCATTAAAAGGTGTCAAATGCTTAAAATGTGCTAAAAGTGACCGAAATTCATACGTTTTCAAACACTTACGATGGGAGTGTGGTTCCCCTTTTCCTCTCTGCTCTCTGCTTCTCCCTCCACATACGCAGACAGGGCCTGACTAGACTAAGGCAGGGGCATGAGGGGCAATTGCCCCAGGCCCCCCGGCTTAAGGGGGCCCCCCAAGGACAGCTAAGTTTTTCGTTAAAGCAGTGTCAAATGATAAAAAATGGTCAAAAGTGACCAAAATTCTTTTTTTTTTTTCAATTTTAAGGTTCTCTCTTCTCCTACCCACTCTGTTTCTGTACCCAATGCCTCCTTAAGGCCTCACATTTATCCTCATATTCATATAATCTATAATTTCTTGAAGTTGTCTTTCTTCTGCTTTTATGTATATAGATGTGAATAGTACTTGGTACGAAATTTATGTACACATACATACAATAGTTATGAATTTCAGTTTTAGTCACGTGAGTATAATTTACGAACAATTTTAAGATAGAAGGGGGTCCCCCTAAAAGTGTTTGCCCCAGGGCCCCCCACTGTCTAAGTCGGGCCCTGTACACAGAAAATAAACTATATCATCAGAAAACAAATTATTAAAATTTTATTACAACCAAGGCCCGACTTAGATTGTGGGGGGGCCCCTTTCAACCTTTTGGATTTTCTCTTGAATTATACTGAAGTGTCTAAAACTAACTTTATACTAATTGTCTATTCGCATTTGTGTGCAGAATAACTCAAAAAAGATAACTTTAAGAAATTATCGAATACATTTTTTCTTCTGTTATAGAAACATAAGGCTAAATGTAAATCATTAAAATATAAATACAACTCTGATGTAGCTGTTACATCCAGGGGAGGGGGGAGGGAAGGAGAGATGAGAAAAGAGCAACAATAAACCTAAAAATAAATAAATAAATAAAGAAAAAAATTTGGTCACTTTTGGCCATTTTTTATTATTTAGCCTTAACAAAAAAAATTATATTTGTCCTTGGGGGCCCCCTCGATTGGGGGCCCCGGCGTCCGATGCCCTACATGCCCGTGATTTAACCAGGCCTTGATTACAACAACATTGTATCCTATAGCTTTTAAAAGAAATTTTTTATTAAGGGTGTATTTCGATTCAAGCTGCTTAATTTCCGATTTATTTTTACATTCATTTTCGCTCTCGAATGCATCAAACTGGCAAATTGTCTTATTCATAAAGTACACAAGGTGCCGTGATTGTCAATTCTTCGATAAATGGAGAAAATGTTGCAAAAAAAAAAGTAATAAAAAACGGCATTTTTAACCGATTTTTCCGAAGTGGGAGATTTGGAAAAGAAAAAAAGAGTCATTCAGAAAAGGTAATTGTTTATAAATCAAATTCTAGTGAATTGAGTGTAAAAAGACATCACACGGCACCTTATACGTCTCTTCAAAAATCCCCTCAGCAAGTTTCATGTTTCTACTTTTAAAAATGCGTCTCAAATTGTATCGGAAAACTTCGAGCTGTTGAAAATGGAAAAGCGTTTTTTCGAATACACCTTTAATGTTTCCTCGTAACATGATAACTTAAAATCGTTAATTATGTCCAATTTTGAGTCTTCTTTTTTAGACATCTTGTAATGTCAACCTTAGGTAAGCAAAGTAAAAATTTGCAAAGAAATGCTTATTTCAATCAATCTATCATTTTTTCTATAATTATCAAATTAATATTTTTAATTAAAGTTGTGACCAATTTTTTGGGATATCTTGTATTTAGATGTGAGCCGTATAATGTACAAAATTTATGCCTGTGTACAATATATTTTTTATTTTTTATTTTTAGTGCTTGCCACTTCTACAATATTAAAAAAAAGGAAAGAAAAAAAATCTACAGATAGATAGAAGAGGGGGTGGGGTGTCCAGAATGATGTTTGTTCCGGGGCTTCCCGTAGCCTTAACTGGGCCCGGTTCTTATTAAAAATCTTGTTTAGATTTCAAAAACGCAGAAACTGAAAATCCTTATTTTCTTACTCGTTTTTCCCCCCTCTCTTTTTGTCCATGGGTTTTTGACCTAGTGACTCTTTTGACCTTTAAGGACCAGGTTCATAGCACTCTTGTAATCAAGCGTCGCTCTCTCTGATCTTTCTTGTCGGCGCTTTGATGTATAAATTGCTTTTTCAGTGCGCTGAATTTGAACTTCAAGTGAGAAATCGCACGCGAAATCAGTTGACAGCTTTACGACTGAAGAGAAAAATTTTCCCATCCTTTGTCAATTAGACAGACTTCGGACCTCCAAAATCATTTAAAGAGGTTCGAAAACTAGCATCCTTTTGTTCTCCTCCCACCGATAGCCGGAAACTGCATCTTCAAAGATAGATTTATTGCTCTTTTTGTGTAACTGGAAAGTAGTGATATTTGCGTGTAGCCTTAGCGACAAAAGTATGTTTTCTTTTGAAACACCGGGATATTATGTTCTTAGAAAATAGGTCATTTTTCACACCGATTTCACTACGTGGGTGACACAAATCACATCTAGAGAATCATCTTAAAATGTTAGCAGCTTAATTAGCAACCAGATTCCTTGACCTTGAAGGCAGGGCCTGATTATCAACGGGGCACTCTCCTACCAGTAAAAATAAAGAAAAAAATTTCTCTTATTCATGACAGTAATTTCGGCTGAAAAGGGCGTTTAAACATAGTAAAAATTTCTTTAAAATTTTTCTGGTGAGAGAGTGCCCCGTTGGTAATCAGGCCCTGCTTGAAGGGAGTATATATACTCGCTTTGGTACTAGGTACTGGCCTATTCAAGTACTAAGCAGCCAGCTAATGCATACAAGTACATGTTTGTAGACAACACAGATGTGGATTTTTGTATAATTTTTTTTTCTGATTTAGTAATACGCATAATATAGTATTTATAAAATTAAGTGCATATCTAGAGCTCTTATACTAATGTGGTAAGTCATATTTATTACTTTATGTAATTTATATTGCTATTATTAAAAATTTTAAGTATTGGAAAATTTTACACAGCTTGGAAAAATATATGTATATTAATAGAGCATATTTTAATAACACACATTTCTCATTTACATGTTTTTCATTTAAGCGTTTCATTAGAGTTCCTTCACAAAATTCTTTTTAATAAAACACACCATTCACAAAATTCTATTCCATAAAAATATACTCTAATTAATTTTATAGTGTTAGGTTTTAAAATATGTGTTTTGCAAAGGAAACAAGTTCACCAGAAATGAAAAATTTAGCATATAGACTTAAATAAGTTATTACTAATAAATGTTTGATGCGAATTTCAATAACTGGAATAAATTTCACAAAAATAACTTTATTTTTCACAAAATGGGATCCAAGAAAAAATTCCTGCATCAACCTCAGATTCCATTGCATACATATGTTAAACTATTTCGTTTGTTAACAAGTAATAAGTAAATTCTAATTTAATTTACTATCTTATTTCCTTGGAAAATCTAGTGTTCTAAATTCATGTCACAATAAGAAATTGTGCTATTTTAAAATTTCCTATACTCTTTCTTTCTTTTTTTTCCCGCGATGTTAAATAATCTCACAGGCCCATAAAGCCCATCCATGCTTACCCACTAAAATACAAAGGGCCCCCCAAATTTATTTTTCAAACCTAATTTTTAATTCAATAAATTCAATCAGAGTAAAAACATATATAGTTTTTTTTTATTATGAAATATTTTTTTCTTACTATGTTGCAATTTGTAAAACATAAAAAATATTTTGAAGTTCAAATATTCTCAACTGTAATTCCATATTTGCCTTTTACAAAATTGATTGGTTATGTATAATTATGTGCTTAATAAAATATTTTTTAATGTGTATAATATATAGATGGTCAGTTTTAATTTAATGCAGTCAAAGATCTATAATCCGCACACCCATAATCCATTGTTTTCTATAATTCACGTTATTTTACGAATGTAAACAATGAAATAAACAGTTAACAAATTTACAAATTAGTGATCCAAAAACGTTTTTTTAGAAATTTTTTTAAAAAAATGAAAAAACAATGAGGAAACAGTGAATTATGGGTGTGCGGATTATAGATCTTTGACTGTAGTAAAAACTTTATTTACTCGAAATTTCCATGGTAAAATTTCGAATAATTTAAGCATACGGAAAATGGATTTAGTAAATGAAAAAACAAGTGATAGGATAATAGCCCCCCCCCCCCCTGCCCTGTGACGTCAGGCTTCCTCTACTTCTAATCCTTAAAGGGAAGCGTCACAGGTTTGAAAAATCCCCTTTTAACAATAGATGGCGCTGAATTTCACTCGGAAAAGGCAATAGAGAATTACTGCTGGCAAACCCCGTTCGGCAGTCTAAATACGTCACTTCCTGTTCAAATCGAAACTCCAGTGAATAAGTGGAGAATTCAGATGTACGAGGTAGAGACGGAATAGATGTAACTTAATCTTGCAGGGATCTTAGCGTCGGTGTTGTCTTGGCTCTTTTGTTGAGCGAAAGGGTAAGGGTAGAATAAAAAGAGAAAAAAGGTTGTTAGTTGTTTGGCTATTTGGGCCTGGGGCGTAGCTACAGGGGGTGGTTAAGGGGGCCAGGGGTGCCCAGAGAGGGGTTTGGTGACGCAAAATGCGTCATACAATTTATTTTTAGGGGGGAATTTGAGAAAAAATACATTTTTTTTGGGGGGGGGGGATTTTTAAATTCTTTATATTTCCTTTTTTTACTGCTAATTTTTTTTTTATTTTTTTAATAACACTTTTAATTTTTTTCAACATTTACAATTGATTACAAATAATATTTTGTTTAGGGGAAAGGGTATTAAAATTAAAGTATGAAGTTTTTTTTTTTTTGGGGGGGGGGTGCGTCATTTGGTTTGGGGGGCATGGTCACCACTGAAGGGGGCGCGAAAGCCCTCCCCCCATATTCGGTATACTCATTTCATTCAGTAAATTCACTTTCGTTCAAAAATTGCATCATTTCTCGTTTATTTTTTCCTTCTAAGAAATAAAAAAAATATTTTAAAAATATTACAAAAGCTATAACAATATGTCAAAGTATATTTTAAATATTTTCATAATACTCATACCCCTATTTCACAATACTTATTACATTCGGTAATTTCTCTTTCGTCCAAAAATTGCATTATTTCGTGCAGTCTTTTCGCTTGTAAGATTTAAAAAAAATATTACAAAACACAAGACAATGTTAAAACATATTTAACATTATTAAATAGTTTTAGAATACTTATATTTCACATTCGGAAGGCTCATTACATTCGGTAATTTCATTTTATTCAAACAATGCATCATTTCGCTCTGCATTTTTCCTTTCTAAGAATTTTTTTATAAAATTTATTACAAAGCATAAAAAAACGTCAAAATATATTTAAAACTATTAAATATTTTCGGAATACTCATACCCCATGTTCGGAAAACGCATTACATTCGGTAATTTCCTTTTTGTTCAAAAACTGCGTCATTTCGTGCTGTATTTTCCGTTCTAAAAACCTTAAAAAATATATTTAAAAAACTATTCCGAAACATAAAACAATGTGAAAACTGATGGACAAAAATTGGCAGTATTTATTATTAAATATTTTCGAAATACTCATAACATTCAGTAATTTCACTTTCATTCAAAAATCCCATCATTTCACCTGTATTTTTCCTTCTAAGAAGTTCTTTATATGTATTAAAAATTATCGCAAAACACATTTAAAATTATTAAATATTTTGAAAATACTCATATCCACATTCGGAATACGCATTACATTCGATAATTTATTCCGTTCAAAAATTGCATCATTTTGCCTGTATTTTTTCTTTGTATGAATTTTTGAAAATATATTAAAAAACTATTCCAAAACATAAAGCAATGTCAAAACATATTTAAAACAATTAAATGTTTTCGGAATAGTCATATACCCCACATTCTAAAAACTCATTACATTCGGTAATTTCACTTTCGTTCAAAAATTGCATCATTTCGCGCTGTATTTTTCTCTTCTAAGAATGTTAAAAAAAATTATTAAAAACATTATCACGAAACATAAAACAATGTAAAAATTGATTGACGAAAATTGTCAATGTTTAAAACTTAAATATTTTCGGATTACTCATAACATTCGGTAATTTCACTTTCGCTTAAAAATTTCCATCATTTCACCTGTATTTTATTTTTCTTACATTTTTTTAATATATTAAAAAATTATTCCAAAAGGTATTTAAAACTATTAAATATTTTCAAAATACTCATACCCCACATTCGGAATACTCATTAGATTCGATAATTTATTTCGTTCAAAAATTGCATCATTTCGCCTGTATTTTTTCTTTCTAAGAGTTTTTTTTAATATATTAAAAAAATTATTACAAAACATAAAACAATGTCAAAACTCATTTAAAACTAGCGTTGCAAAGGAAGGCCCCCATAATCATCTATTCCCACCCCCCCACCCCCTCCCAAATTTGTAAATCGGTCCCGTCTGTTTACCGCGCGAAAAAAATGCGAATTTCGTTGACCGGGCGCGGAAAAATTGAAATTATCGTCTATCGGACATGGAAAAATCGCGAGTTTTGTCTATCGTCCTTCAAAAACTCTCGAATTTTGTCTATAGGTCTCCGAAAAATCGCGAATTTTGTCGATCGAGCACGAAAGAAATCGCAAACTTTGTCAATTTGGGATGGAAAAAAAAATCCCTGCGAATTTCGTTGATAGGGCGCGAAAAAATGGTCAATTTCGCCGATCAGGCACAGAAAATCATGAATTTTGTCGTTGGAAAAGGAAAAATCGCGAATATTGTCGATCGGCTTCGTAAAAAGTGCGAATTTAGTCAATCGGGAACGGAAAAATTGCGAATTTTGTCATGTGGGCACGGAAAAATCACGAATATGGTCGATCGCTTTTGAAAACTGCGCAAATTTAGTCGATCGGAACTGGAAAATTCGCGAATTTCGTCGATTGGGGGCAAAATCACGAATTTCGGTGATATGACACGTAAAAATTGCCAATTTCGTCGATCGGAAACGAAACTGTCGCGAATATTTATGGTCAGCTTCATAAAAATACTAAGTTTGGGCGATGAGGCACGAAAAACTCGTGAATTTTGTCGACTCGGAACGAAAAAATCGCTAATTTTTTGATTGGGCACGAAAAAACAGCAGATTTTGTTGATGGGGCACGGAAAACTTGAAAATTTCTTTGAGTGGCTGCTGAACAATTTTGAGTTTCGTCAGTATATCGTGAGAAAAAATCGCGGATTTCATCAGTTTGCGGCGGAAAAAAATGCACATTTTCTGTAACGATTTAATTACACTCTGTTTTATATGAAAATAAAAAAATTTGGTTAGAGGGACAAAGAGTCAACTTGGGCGACACATATAATTACGCGTATAATTAATTAATAACTATACATATTTTTACGTATGTATTATTTATTTATTTTTTAAATTGACACTTTTAACTTTTATTTTCGATTTCGGCAAGAAAAAAAAAAAAAAAAAAAAGCTCAAAATAATGAAACTAGAAGCATGAAAGTTAGAGAGAGGGAGGGGACTTATGACGTAAGCGCGTACTAAGAAAGGATTTTTAAAAATCCCTGGTCCCAAAGAGAATTAAAGGAAGAGGATCGAAAATTATAGACTTTATGGCCACCTTATTATATTTATTATACGGAACCCTCTAAATGCGAGTAATACTTACATTTGACCGTTTATTTTTTATGAATGTCAAAAAGTCACCTTGAAACTCGAAATATTAAAAAAAAATTTAATTAAAAAATGAAAAATTGCTAGGTGAATTTCGAATACGTATTATTCAAAAGAGAATAAAATTTGTACTGAGCTAAAAAAGAAACGACTCGAAACATTTTTAGTAACATGGAATCAAAGCTGTATAGCGCGCGCATAAGAAAACGCATAAAGAATATGAATGTTTCTCAAATTCAAATTGTCAAAAGCTTAAAAAAATATTTCATTTTTTAATAAAAACAAAAGATTTTACATAAAAATTTAGCCAAAGTTGGTGTTTTAAAAATCACAAACCGAAAAACCGGGAATTCCGTGAGTAATTTCCGGTTCGCGACAACGCAAGTAAGGAAATAAAACTGCCGCTCTGAGAAAACAATCGCTTATAACTCAAGGTGTAATTCAATTATCAGAAAATTAAAAACGATTACAAATCACTTATAATCAATTACAGTAAAACCTCCATAACGGACACTCCCGAATAGCGGACACCTCTATTTAACGGACAGTTTTCCAATCCCCACTCCCAAAACCTAAATTTTTGTATGTTTAACCTCTGAATAACGGACATTCCGAATAGCGGACACTTTATCCGGCGATAAAGGATGAAAAAGTATTTTTTAAAGAGAAAAGGAAAAAAAAGTCAAAAGGCTTCTGAATTTATCAGGACAATGTGTCACAAATTTTGTGATCACAAATAAATGTAGATAAAGAGCTTGGGAAAATTCCTCCCCCCCCCCCCATGTTCAGTACTAAATTCAGGGAATTGTCCGGGAGGAATATTTACCAGAGCACTGAAATGTCATCCAAGAATATTTTGAGATTTTATCTTTTAGAGGTCAAAAATTGCTACCCCCGCCCGGAACTCTACATACCCAATAACGTCACATAGAAAAACAAATTACATGCAATCAAACAAAAGTTAACTTTTGCAATAGCTTTTTTTCACGAGAATATAATAAACAGTGAATAAAAGTGAGCACAATTTTATTTCAATTTTATTGCTTAAAAGTAATTTTACTTTCTGATTAGTTATATAATAGGGGTTTTAGGACATATAAAAGTAAATTAAGACAACATTAAGCATTTCATAGCGATTTTTGAATCTCTGAGGTTTTCCCAATAGCGGACACCTCCGAATAGCGGACGATTTCTGCGTTCCCGAGGTGTCCGTTATTTAGAGGTTTTACTGTATAAACAGGTCTGCGGAGACGGTGGGGAAAATGGCTGACTCCAACTCAGGAAATTTTAATTACTTGGATTCCGAGTCCGGACTGGCTAATATAGGGGAGAGAGGGCACCTTTGAACAAATTTTCAGAAAATCGATATATTTCTTACTTGATTTATATTTATTGAGTTTTAAATATTACATAATAAATACAACGCATTTCTTCATCATATGAACCATAAATTAAACATTTTCCAAAGAAATTAAATAAGTTGTGAGGATTTAAAAGTTGGAAAATTTTTGTTCGAACGTGCCCCATGTAGGTGTACCTCTGAACAAGCAAGGGGCACCTTTGAACAAATGTATAAAATATGGAAATATTGAGAGTTTTTATAAAAAGTTGCATATTTTACAAAAATATAACGTAATATGAATAAAAATAAAAAACTACGTTTTGTTGAAATTACTAATTTTTTTGTTATTAACCAAACTTCAATCCATCAAAATTGATGTCAAAATTCATTGTTGATAAAACACAGTGTCCCTCCAGTTATATTTGGTTGTGAAAACTTTTTTACAATATCCTTGAGATACACCAATGTGATATCTGATGCTTCTATAAAATTAAAATTTTTCATTCGCTATTTTTTAAGATACCATGTAAAAAAATTCCGTTTTATCAGTTATGGAAACCTGAAATAATGTTTGGAAACCTGCTAAATCATGAATCATTGTTTGGTATCCAGGATTTTGCAATTATGGAATAAAGGAGTTTAGATTTGAAACTTTCCATAACTGACACATACAGAGGTTGTAACCTATGTGTGTAGTAAGGGGAATTGTTAGCAGTATAAGTCCATGTTCTTTGACATACTTAATTAACCTTTTTTCACATAAAATAATTTCAGAAATAATCATATTTAGATACATTAACAACTCTTTACTTCATAGTTTTAAGTGTTCCCTTTAAATTATTTCAATTATTATTTATCATCAGTTTATTCTGCGTTTTTTCGCTGTTCAATGGTGCCCCAGCTTTTTTGTTCAATGGTGCCCCATCACATGGAGTTCAACATTACAACGGTTTATTCAATTCGGGTAAAGAATTTGAATAAAACAAAGCTTATAAACTAAAGCTAACATCTTTGTTTAAGCATTGAACAATAAATTAAAATTTTAGGGATAGAAGTTTGTAAACAAAAATCTTACAACTTTTTTTCCATAAGTTTAGATACAAGAGGGAGAAAAATACACATCTTGTTTAGGCAGGACTCTTGATACAAAATGATACAGCTTTGTATATTTATTCCTTTGAAGCAGCTGTAATGTATTGCCATATGCATTTTTTTTAAATAATTTATTTGAAGAAAAATATTTAGTGTTCAAAGGTGCCCCCCTCTCTCCTACTATTGTTGCTATTGGCTAGTGTTGCCCCTCTCTCTCCTACTATTGTTGCTATTGGCTAGTGTTGCTGTTGGTTGAAATTGAAAGAACGCAAGAAAAATAAAGCGGAAATTTCAATATTTCGGCATTAAGTTCTTGCTAGCTTTGAAAGGAAAAAAAAAATTTCTTGTAATAATTAGAGGGTATACGCTCTAAGCAGAGGGTATACACTCAAAGCAGAGGATATATCCTAGAATAAATGCTACAGTTTACATGAAAAGCAGGAAGATACGGTATTCCTTTAAAAAATCCATCAGATATACGGTGTATACCCCATATACTTTTCACTGCATTCCTGGAGCTTATCAAAAAAAAGCTCCACGAGAGAAAAATGCAAAATAGTTTCCCCGTATTTAGAAAAAAAATGACCATTCAGAGGTTACTTCAGTCAAACAAAAAGACTCATTTGCCAATGCTAATCCTAAGGAAAAATTTTATAAAAATAACTCAGTTGCATTTCAATATTTTAAAACTTTTTTTTTTTTTTTTTTTTTTGCATTGGATAGCTGAGACCGATCCGTACAAAGGCCATTTCTTATTTTCTCGATTTCATTTACGGTTATTTTTAATGAGGACATTTTCATTACATGAGAACATTCCAACAATAAAGCTTTACCTTGATTTTTTATTTCATTTATTTATTTATTTTTTTGGAAGGGGGGGGGGCAGATATATCGAGGGATGAGGATACTTCAACTTTTTAAAATTAGATGAAGTGGGGGTCATTTGTTATGTAATTTCAAATTCGTGATTAAGGGTGCATTTCGATTCATACTGCTTATTTTCCAATTTATTTTTAAATTCATTTTTGCTGCCAAATGCATGAAATTGGCAAATTGTCTTATTTAGAAAGTACACAAGGTGCCGTGATTGTCGATTCTTTGATAAATGCAGAAAATTTTGCAAAAAAAAGCAATCAAAAATGACATTTTGAACCGAATTTTCCAAAGCGGCGGATCTGTGAACAAAAAAAGGGTCATACTGAGAAGATAATTGTTCAGAAATCAAATTCTAATGAATTGAGTGCGAAATGACATCACACGGCATCTTATACATCTCTTTAAAAATCCCCTCAGCAAGTTTCATGTTTCTACTCTAAAAAATAAGTCTGAAATTGTATCAGAAAGTTTAGAGATGTAGAAGGTGGGAAACATTTTTTCGAATACACCCTTAAATAATATCATTCGCAAGTCCATACGATCATTCTTTATAAAAGTTATGGTAGGTTTTATAAATATTTAATGTTGAAAGTTAAGTTTTATTATTGAGCACAGCTTTCTCTTATTTTACGTCCAAAACTTAGCATCATAAAATTTCTTCAAGGTTAGTAAAGTTGCCAAAATATCCGTGTATTCCTAATTTTTTATTGATAAAATCATTCATAACTTTTTGCATTTATAAAACTTGCCTAACTTTGTAACGTAAAGCTGTATCGACTTGCGGGAGTATCATTCGATTCCGAATTAAAAAATACATAACAAACGATTCTACACTTTAGCTGAAGAAAAAAATCGAATTTTCCTCCAATGCCCTCCCTCCCTCCTTCCCAAAACATGGTATTTTCCGGTGGGGGGGGGGGGGCATCTGATTTTTATTTTTATCATCAAAACAAAACTTTTTTCAAATTTTCGGGAATGGCCATCAGTTGGTGTATTTACTTATATTTTGGTATATTTTATTTGTAGAAATATGTGAGACAAATGTCGCCCTTTTACGGTGCGCCCTGAAGCGTCTGCCTCACTTGCCTCACCCTTGGCGGGGGTTCTGGGAGTTGAAGTCGGATTGTTTTTTAGTGACTCTGAACTTTTTTTCACAAAAAAATGGGCCCGACTCCTGATTATGTTCAAGTGCAATGATTTTATGTATAATAATGAGTCAGAAAATGGGGCAGAAATTTTCGCTTTGTCAAACAGGATTTTTTGAGAATTGGTTTAAATTTTATAAAATCTAATCCAAAAATGCCTTGAGCGTGCATATTCTTTTCACATCTTTCTTAGAAAATCGCGCATGGCAATTCTATGTGTTTTTTTTGTAAGCAAGATGAGTTAAATAAAAATAAAAACTAATAATTTTTCCATAAGCATTTGAGGCTGTTGGGGAAGTTCCTTTTAAATAAAGCAATGTTTTAGCAGTAACCGAACCCGAAAATTAGCATATTTTAACTTATATTTTAGACAAATCAGTGCACTGTAAATTTCTATTGCAGTTTATTAGAAAAAGGTTTCGCAAGCGAAAATAGCTAACTATTTTCCTTGTATATAGGAAAAAGAAAAAACGATTATTCAGAGGCTACTTCAGTCAAACGAAAAGATTCATTTGCTAATGCTAATCTTATGGGAGAAATTTATAAAAATAACTCGACTTCAATATTTTTTAAATGATTTTTTTCCTTCGGATAGCTAAGACCAATCTGTACAAAGGCAATTTCTTACATTATCGATTTTATTTGTGGGTATTTTTACTGAGGACATTTTAATTTTCGGAACCGCTTTCAAAAATAAAAAACATCCTCTAAAAAATCTGCAATTAAATCGTTAAAGTAAAAAATAGTCTTTGTACAGATCGATTTCGGCTATCCAATGCAATGTGTATATATATAAATGTATGTATATATATATATATATATATACATGTATATATATTTAATTAATTTCTACCATAGGATTAATATTAGCGAATGAGCCTTTTGAGAAGACAAGAAAAATTGTCTCTTACAGAAAGCAATCCAGAAATAGTGACAGTACAATTGCTTTGTCTGTCGAGTGACCCTTTTTCCCCCACCCCAGACAAAGGTCAAGCGGTTCTCCACCCCACTAGGAAGTCACGTGTGGGCAGGGGTTTTGCAGTTGCAGACCGGAAGTTAACAGGTTAATGGAATTTGAAAGAATCTTTCATTTTACCGTGGAATTTTACGAATAAAATCATATTTTGATAAAGCAAAATGTCTTCTTGAGGGATATTTCATATAATATCGTCTAAGAGGTATCCTATAACAAATTTATAAGTGAAATAATAATAACAATTGGCAAGAAAATATATAAAAACTAAAAAAATAATCGCTTGGTTCGTCTTTACAAGTAAGCGACGGACTCGTAGGGACACCTGGGTATTTTTGCTGGAACTAATGTTAGAAATTTTAAAATTTAATTTAAAATAGAAGGCCGTACTTTTCTTTTATAAAATTTTGCCAGATTAAAGAAATAAGTTATATCAATTACCAAAAAAATTTTTAAACAAATTGGCTGAATAACAAATGAGCAATACTGTTTGTAATAATACAGTATGGGGAGTATAGGTGAAAATAAGACTGACGGTTACTCTTAAAGTGTTGCGGGGCTTACGTCTTTACGCACAATTCGAAATCTTTTGTCTCTTTATATAGAAACTTCAATATAAAAAATTTTCAAAAAACTCAGTTGAAAGTGTGGGAGAGGGGAGGGGGCCCAAAGTTATAATTTTTTTTTGGGGGGGGGGGGGCAAAACACCTTGCTACGGCCCTGTCGAATCGTCTTATCTTGTTCCTCAGCAGAAAATCAATGTAAAACAAAGAATCTAGTGGTAAGTTTTTTTCATAAATACTTATTTTAATATTACAAAAAATTATTATTTTTTTGTAATTATTTGTTTTGTATTTATTTTATTACAAAAAGATTTTAGGAAATGTGAAATTGCTTTACTTTTTTATTATCTTTTAATATTTTTTTTTTTTTTTAATCATTTTAAGTAAAGAGAAACCTTTATCTGTATATTTAATGACTTTAAAATAGCTTAAAAAATACACATTGTATAAATAAATTTCCTTCTGTACAATTTACTAAAAATCGATATTTATGAGTTGCATTGTTTAAAACACTGTCATTAATTTATTTTACCCCTTCCGCCCTGAATTTTTTTTCCAACTTTGGAAAAAAAAAATACTTTTACGCTAATAAAATTAAAAGTATCTATTGAAATCAAGGAAGTTGCGGTTTACTGAAATTTAACGAATGTGTTCTTTATTGAAGCCTAATGAATGTAGTTAATTTGCGTGTTTTTCATATAACAATAGACTAAGAAAGAATTTTTTTAGGACGTTTGGAAAATGTCATATTACTACCGGATAAAATAAACATAAAAATTGAGTAGTATTTTTTACCTTCTATCATAAATTACTAATTTGGAAAAGGAGTACCTAATTTAAATTTAAAGAGTAAAACATATGATTGAAATAAAAGAAACGCCAATGAATTCAGGCCCTTATTACCGCATGGGCAAATCAGGACTTTGCCCATGGGCCCCGGACCTTAAGGGGCCCCCAAATCCATACATTAAATTATTAAATATTTACATTCTTTTTCCAATTCTAACTCTTTCATATATTGAAATTATTAAATTCATCTTAAAATAATTGACAAAGTGCTAAATTTCTAATAAAAGTTTTATTCTGTACTAAGAAAAAAAAGAGTACTTTTATTAAGGTATTTAATTTAGAACTGATGGAGCTCAGAATTTTCTTCCATTTATGTCCAAGGTGCGAAAATATGTTTATGAAATATCACGATATTACGAAACATGAATTACGATTTATGACTTATTACGAAAATATCAAACACATGCATATATAAGTGACCATCAGTTTAATTTGAATAATGTTACAATGATTTGAAAGGGGGCCCCTATTTTTTTTTGCCCAGGGCCCCAATTAGTCATAATCGGGGCCTGAATGAATTGCTAATAATTAATAAATATATATATATATATTTAAATGCTGAAACATAGATGAAGTCATAGTAGTAAATGTATCAGTATATGCTATCATTATTAGGTGCTGGAATTAAATAAAATAGTCTTTAAGACAAAATAATACTCAATAAAAGATATGTCCTATTAATAGGACGTCAGGGCCAAAGGGGTTAAAGTGGTTTCAAATTCCCAGCTCAATGAAGTGAAATTTTCTGAAGCATTTTCTGACAAAATTTTAAACGGGCATAAAATTGACCAAAAGGCATAAAATTGACAGCCTGACTGTTGAAGCGATTTGAAATAGAATAGTCCTTCCGGCAGTGCCGGGAGGAAGAGGTAGCTTTCATATACTTATATATTTATTTATTTTAAATTAAGTTATATTATTCAAAAATACTAAGCTCAAATTAGTAGAACCTGATTATGAGCTTGGTCGAAATCTTAATTCAGGTGCAAATGCACGCTCATATTGAAATCGATTAATATATATAAGCGATAACTCAGCCATTTTTTAAGATACAGACGAAATAAAAAATGCTCTGGAATCTTTGTAGCTAGGTCAAATGCATAAAAGAAAAATCTTTTTCAATTTCTCACTTTCTTGTACCTAATTTTAAATTTTAAATTAAAATTTTTTTTAAATGGCCGCCATTTTGAAATAAGATGGCGGATGGAATTGAGTATCGAACTCGATTTAGGCCTCAGTATATACTATGTACACACCAAGTTACATCCAAATCGATTCATAAATACGCGTGTTATCACGTGACAAATATCAGATCGTTTCAAAATATCAGCCATAAGAAAAATTCAAAGTGCTATAACTCAATCATTTTTTAAGATATAGACAAAATAAAAAGGGTTCTGGAATCGTTGTTTTAGTTTCTAACACGTAAAAGAAAAATATTTGTCAACTTTTAATTTTTTCGCATTTAATTTTAAATTTTAAATTTTTTAAAAAATTTAAAATGGCCGCCATTTTGAAACAAAATAGCTGATGATGCTGTCCAACGAACTCGGTTAAGACATTTGTACGTACTATGTACATACCAAGTTTCATTCAAGTCCGTTCATAAATACGCGTGTTATCACATGACAAAAAACAGATCGTTTCAAAATGTCAGCCATAAGAAAAATTCAAAGTGCTATAACTCAGTCATTTTTAAAGATATAGACAAAATAAAAAGTGTTCTGGAATCTTTGTTTTAATTTCTAACACGTAAAAGAAAAATATGTTTCAACTTTTAATTTTTTCGCATTGAATTTTAAATTGTAATTTTTTTAAAAAAATTTAAAATGGCCGCCATTTTGAAACAAAATGGCGGATGATGCTGGCCAACGAACTCGGTCGAGACATTTGTATGTACTATGTACATACCAAGTTTCATTGAAATCGGTTCATAAATACGTTAGTTATCGCATGACAAAAATCAGATATATATATATATATATATATATATATATATGGTTATATATATATATATATACAGTCACCGCAAAAAAAATCTTGACATTTGAGATTTTAGACGTTTTGTTGAATATCTAGAAATATACATGAGGAATTATTCTGAAACTTCAGGTGTGTAAACAATATAGCACAGGTCATATATTTTCGTGAAATTTTTTTGCCGAAGTCCCATAGGGGACCGTCAAAAAATTGAAAAAGAATGAATATCTTTTGGATGACCCTGTCAAAACTAATGTAGCAAAAGCATTCCAACTGCAGATTATCATTAAGTGACTTATTGTAATTATGTGTGTTCATTTTTATGCGGATAGCATGTATACCCGTAGAGAAATTAAGGTTTTTATAAAAACAGTCCCAATTTTTTTCAAGATTTTTGCTTATTATTTGCAGAGTTCTTAATATAAAATAAAGTTTTTTCCTGAACTTATGACAAACAATATTATAAATAATACCCTGCAACCAGAATTTAAAAAAAATAATAATTGTATGAATAATGAACAGGTTTACTAAATAAATTTTCATTGCGCATGCGTAAAAGTTATGCAAATTTTGATTGCATATTGTGTTAGCTAAAGGTATGGAGCAACTTTTGTAAAAGTCTCAGAATCGCAGCTTAAAAATGCTGAAAATTATCGCGGATGGAATCTGATGAAAATCCGTTGTTTCGAAAAAGACGCAAAAAGATAAGGGGTTGTATCCAAATATAGTAGTGAGCGCGATAGTATGTACTACATAATATTGCGCGCACTACTATATTTGGATACAACCCCTTATCTTTTTGCGTCTTTTTGGAAATAACGGATTTTCATCAGATTCCATCCGCGATAATTTTCAGCATTTTTAAGCTGCGATTCTGAGACTTTTACAAAAGTTGCTCCATACCTTTAGCTAACACAATATGCAATCAAAATTTGCATAACTTTTACGCATGCGCAATGAAAATTTATTTAGTAAACCTGTTCATTATTCATACAATTATTATTTTTTTTAAATTCTGGTTGCAGGGTATTATTTATAATATTGTTTGTCATAAGTTCAGGAAAAAACTTTATTTTATATTAAGAACTCTGCAAATAATAAGCAAAAATCTTGAAAAAAATTGGGACTGTTTTTATAAAAACCTTAATTTCTCTACGGGTATACATGCTATCCGCATAAAAATGAACACACATAATTACAATAAGTCACTTAATGATAATCTGCAGTTGGAATGCTTTTGCTACATTAGTTTTGACAGGGTCATCCAAAAGATATTCATTCTTTTTCAATTTTTTGACGGTCCCCTATGGGACTTCGGCAAAAAAATTTCACGAAAATATATGACCTGTGCTATATTGTTTACACACCTGAAGTTTCAGAATAATTCCTCATGTATATTTCTAGATATTCAACAAAACGTCTAAAATCTCAAATGTCAAGATTTTTTTTGCGGTGACTGTATATATATGTCAACATTTGAACGGAGGGTGGTTTTGGGGTCTGGGGGTCATGATCGGTGAAAATATACCAAAATTTTCCGGAAGTGCTTTCCTCCGGACGGCTGCAATAGGTAGCTTTTTACTTTTTGTAATGAAAGCTACCTAATAGCACTTTCCATTTTTGATAAAAAATTTCTTTTCTTTAATTTGTTTTCTTTTAAAATTTATAAAATATGTTTGAACTGTACGTGTTTAGACAATATAATTATTGCACTGTTAAAAATAACAATGAAATAAAATAAAATAATTTAAAAAAATGCATATTTAATTTGGGATAAAAACAATTCGTATGGGGGAGGGGCAAATTTTTCAGTAGCTGGGGAAGAGGAGGGGGGGGCCCAAAATTTCCCGTAGCCCCGGGCCCCAGAAATGCTTGATCCGGCCCTGGGGCGAAATACATCAAAATCTCATCAGCAACAATTTATGTCAAGGAAAATTACAAGGGATTATGTCAGCGAATGTGGAATTTGGGGGAAATTTTATATCAGAGACATAAGATATGCTGAGATATAATTATGTAAATTGGGAAAAATGTAGCATAGCAACGCCGTTGGGTCATATACGCCAAAACCTAAATAACACTTATATGTGCTAAAGCCAAATTAAATATGACATTTGAAAAAAATTCCATGCTTTATAGAGATGAGATTCTTTTGCGTTTTTACATACAGTATAATATTAGAGAAAATATTGTTCTCTTAAATCGCAGCATTTTTCGATTGAGTAAAATAACATTTTCTCTAAGATTACACTGGTGGGAAAAAATGCGGAAAATTCTCATCCCTAGCTTTAGCTTTTTGAATAGAGTGGTTGTGAAAGTTGTATCATACACAGAGAGAGGTTTTCAAAAAAATGTCAAATAATATTGAGGTCAGTAGTTTCCATTTCAGAACCGGTTCAAACTGGTTTCCGAAAGTTAACGGATTATTTTCAAAAATCTGAAACCAAAATTGAAAAAGTAAAAACTAGCCTAGTTGAAGATAGTCCACAGCTATCCTATGCAAAAGAATTCACGTAAAAATATGAAAATTTGAGCAAGATATTTGAAAATAACGCCCCCATAGACTTAACATTATCCTCCGGCTCTTTTCAGTGACTAGTGTGGGCTCTTAACGAAAATTCATTCTTGCTTTTGTTATACTTCTTAAATATATTTTTATTTTAAGAAAGAATTTGAATCTTTTTGATGGATTTACACAGACATTGTGCTTTAGGCAAGGATTTCATGTTTATGGACGATAATGTGAAGCCACACACAGCTCACATTGTTGATGATTTTTTGAAGAAGGGGATATTCGCCGTATGAATTGACCCTCGATGTCTCCAGATCTCAATTCTTTTGAACATGTTTGGGATGGTCTCGGGAAAACCATTCCACAGCTAACACTCCTCCCAAGTCCCGTTAGGAGTTAAAAGCAGCGCTTTTGAAAGAATGGGATTTGTCGTCACAACAGTTTATTGACACCTTCATTAACAGTATGAGAGATCGTCGTGAGGTTTGTATAGCAGTGCACGGTAGTCACACTCCATATTAGGCAGATTTATATGCCTCCAATATTGATTTTCCCACGTAAAAATTTTAAGCACTCTATGTTGAAAGGGGCTCCGGAAGGAACACTCGGAGGAGCAAACACATCAGGATGGTCAAATGGAGATTTTTTTTTTTTAATTTATGAAACATTTTTGTTAAGCATAGTCGTTCAAGTAAGGAAAACCCAACTAATCTTTTACTTGACAATCATGAGAGCCATGTATCAATTGCAACAATTCAGCTGGCAAAAGATAAGGGGGATACAATGGTAACATATAACCCTCAGACTAGTCACAAAATGCAGTTTTTAGATATAGGTGTATTTGATTCATTTAAGACTTACTACAACACTAAAATGAATGAGTGGATGTTTCAACCAGAAAATGTTAGAAAATCAGCAACAATCTATGATGTAGCAGAAGTTGTTGGAAAAGCTTTTCTCTTAGATTTTCCTCCCAGCAACATCAAGCATGGTTTTCAAGTGAGTGGTCTTCATCCACTGAATGAAGATATCTTTCAAGACAATGAGTTCCTTCCATCCATTATAACAGATCGACTTACGCGTACGCCAACACCTGAAAACCAAATTATGCCTATGGAAGACAATTCAAACAATCCTGGAGTGGACCCTCAATTGATACTGGGGTGACAAATCGCAGTCCTCCTTCTTTTGCAAACCAGATGAACATTAACATTGCGTCTCCTGAAGATATTAGTCCATTTCCAAAAGCTCATCCACGAAAGCTAACTAGAAAGGGTCGTCCCAAGAAAAAATCATATATTTTAACTTCCACACACACGAAACTTCAAACCGAAAACGTAAAAGCTGAGACGAAAAATAACAAACCACGAAAACTAACTAGAAAGGGTCACTCAAAAAAAAAATCATGTATTCCAACTTCCAAATTCACGATGCTTCAAATCGAAAAAGAAAAAGCTAAGACGAAAAATAAGAATCCTAGGAAACAAAAGAAAACTTAGAAGAAACAACTTAACATTGACTAATTCAGAACCAGAGGAAAATGTAGATGATTCATGATACTTTCAGCAAATAATAAACCAAATTTCTTGCATGCTGTGTAATACTTAATCTGTTAAAAACAGATACTTCCAAGGTACACCATATCTACCTCCAAGGTACACTACCGGTGATATACGTTGGCTGTATTGTAAGTTACTTTTTAAAAAATTAAAAAGCAGTAAAAAAATATATTTGGACATTTCATAAAAAAAAAAAAAAATATTTAACAGCAGAGATCTTTAAATTTCTACAAAAATATGTTTTACAGATATTTTCCAAAAAATTTTTTGCAAAAAAATTAAAGTTTGAAATTACCTCCGAGGTACACCAGCTTCCCCTACTATCATCTGGTCAGTCACACACTTTTCAGTTATTTTTATCCTTTCATTTTTTTTTTCTAAAAATGCTTTTATAACAGTAAAGTTTGATTTTCAAATTGAAGGAACAGCTTTGATGAAACAAACATATAGAGATATATACTTAAATTTACAAAAATTCTTTTAAATGATTAAAAGTTTCTTTTCTATCCTAATATGTAATCAAAAGTCCTTATCCCTTTAATCGGAGAGTTTTGGTAGAAATTAGAAGTGTTGATATTTAACCCTTTATTAATAGAATCATATTTGATTGAAAAAAAATACTTAAAAATTTTTCCGTTGTTAGGTTACTCTAATGAAGTATCCACTCAAATGTGTGGTTCTGGTCCGGCTTTAAATCACGGAAAAAGAACTGGTTTTTCCTTTTTATTTAGGATCACCTACACAATTATATAGGTCAGGGCTTAACCCTTTCCGGCGCAGTGTGTTCACTTCGGGCACACCTTATTTTAATTCGAAACCTACAAACGCCACTAATAATATTTTAGTAAAATTTTACTTTTACAGTGACAGCTTAAATCAGGGAGTTCTTAATTTCTAAAAAAGTCTTTTGTAAATTCCGTTGTCAGTCAACAATTTCTCATTTTACAAACAGAATTTGTCTGCGCCGGAAAGGGTTAAAGGGCTAAACAAACTTTAAGAGGTAACAGAGCATGTTACAAGAAAACAATTTTTGTATAAGAAATCAGAGTCGTAATTCAATTATTCAGCCAAAAATACAAGATAACTTGTATCATGAAAATTGTTCTTAACTTTAACAGAAGTAATGATATTTTAGCAAAATTTTTCAACCGTCTATCTTGCTTTGAGCGAAATGCAAGAGCACAAACAATGCTTCACTGAAAAAAAAAAAAAAAAAAAAAAAAAAAAAAAAAAAAAAAAAAAAAACGGACGATTTAACGGAAGTATTACTGGTAATCTAGACGCTAGTACTATTTACTGTTTTTTAACGGAAAATTTTCCGTGAATATTCCGTTTTTTCGACTTTTTCCCGGAATTTACGGAAATTTTTCCGTTAAAAAACAGTAAATAGTACTGGCGTCTAGATTACCAGTAATACTTCCGTTAAATCGTCTGTTATTTTTTACAGTATACAGTATTTCGGTAGTGAGACTGTATATTATGTTAATTACATTCGGAGATACTAAACGCCTTGTTCAAAGCTGTTTGAATGCAGATGATGCACTCCTACAACGTCTCGTGATATCGTTACATTCCAAGCTAAGAAAAGTAAATTTGTCACGAAATTCATAGAAATCTCTTTTTTATTGTTAAAATTAGGGACGAAAGTCAGAATTCGGTGCGGGGTGGAATACTCTGTATTAGTGTATGAACAAAGTTATTAAGACCCTGTTTTTCTGGTCTAGTTTTATGCAAATAAAGCAAAATACTCTAAGTAATGTCCCATTCAATACAGATTTGCACAAATAAATTGTTTTAAAAATTTAATAAAATTTATACTCAGAAAAAAATACATAATTACCTGTCAGATAAAAAACTTGCTAAACATGCTAAAATCAGTGAACAGAGAACAACTCAAACACGTGAACGCACTGTCACCGCAAAAAAATCTTGACACTTGCGATTTTAGACTTTTTGTTAAAAATATCTAAAAATATACATAAGGAATAACTCCGAATCTCCTGACATATAAACAAAATAGTACAAGTCATATATTTTCGAAGATTTTTTTCTGAAATCCCATAGGGGACCGTCAACAAATTGAAAAAGAACGAAGATCTTTTGAATAACCCTGTCAAAACTAATGTAGCAAAAGCGTTCAAACTGCACATTATGATTAATTGGCTTATTGTAATGTACTGTGTTTATTTTTATGCGGATAGCATGCAGACTCGTAGAAAAATTAAAGATTTTATAAAAACGGTCCCAAATTTTACCAAGTTTTTTGCTTATAAATTGCAGAGTTCTTAATAAAAAACAATGTTCTTTTCAGAAAATATGAGAAATAACATTGTACATAATACCCTGTAATCAAAATTAAAAAATATTAATAATTGTATGAAAAATGAATAGATTTACTAAATAAATTTTGCGTCAACTCTATAAGAAAAAAAAAATTCTTTTGCATATTGTGTTAGTTAAATGTACAGTGCAACTTTTGTTAAAGTTTCAAAATATTAACTTGAAAATTCTGAAAATTATTGTCGAAAGAATAAGATCAAAATCCGATGTTCCCAAAATGAGCAAAAAAAAAAAAAAAAAAAAAAAAAAAAAAAAATGAGGAGCTGTATCCAAATATTTAGTAGTACGTGCAATATTGTGTAGATACCAATCGATGGAATATGGATACAACCCCTCATTTTTTTTGTTTCATTTTGAGAATATCGGATTTTGATCTTATTCTTCCGAAAATAATTTTCAGAATTTTCAAGCTATGATTTTGAAACTTCAACAAAAGTTGCTCTGTACATTTAGCTAACACAAATGTACATTTAGCTAATGCAAATGAAATTTTTATAGAGTTAACGCATGCGAAGTGAAAATTTATTTAGTAAACCTGCTCATTTTTCATACAATTATTAATATTTTAAAATTTTGATTACAGGGTATTATGTACAATGTTGTTTCTCATATTTTCTGAAAAGAACATTGTTTTTATTAAGAACTCTGCAAATTATAAGCAAAAAACTTGGCAAAATTTGGACCCGTTTTTACAGAAACCTTAATTCCTATACGAGTATACATGCTATCCGCATAAAAATGAACACAGTTTTTACCATAAGCCACTTAATCATAATCTGCAGTTTGAACGCTTTTGCTACATTTGTTTTGACAGGGTTATTAAAAAGATCTTCGTTCTTTTTCAATTTGTTGACGGTCCCCTATGGGATTTCAGAAAAAAATCTTCGCGAAAATATATGACTTGTACTATTTTATTTTTATATCTGGAATTTCGGAGTTATTCTTCATGTATATTTTTAGATATTTAACAAAACATCTAAAATCGTAAGTGTCAAGATTTTTTTTGCGGTGACTGTACATAAGAAAACGCATCTGACGCGCTACTGCTACCAATTAATTCAAAGAAGGAACTGTTTCGCGATTCTTAAACTTTAATAATGCTATTCAAACTTTTCTAAATAGTGAGGAGTTCTGTATAATACGTGGTCTAATTTTTTTTACAAATAAAGCAAAATACTCTAAACTATGTTAAAGAAATATAATTACCCCTCGGAAAAAAGCTTGCTGAATAGTTTTTTAACATGCTAAAATCCTTGTACAGAGAACAACCCAAACACGTGAAAGTACTGAAGAAAACACATCTGATGCGCAACTGCTATTAGTTTCTTCAAAGAAAGAACCGTATAGAGGTCCTTAAACTTTAAAAACGCTATTTAAACTTTTCTAAGTAGTAAAGAACTCTAAACAATACGTGGTCTAGTTTTATGCAAATAAAACAACATATTCTAAGTAAAATTGTCCTGTTCAATGCCGATTTGCACAAATAAATCGTTATAAAAATTTAATATTTATAGACAGAAAATAAATATAATTACCTATTAAAAAAAAATACTTGCTGAATAGTTTTTTATCATGCAAAAATCCTTGTACAGAAAACAACTCAAACATGTGAACGTACTTAAGAAAACACATCAGACGCGATACTGTTTCCAGTTGATTCAAATAAGGCACTGTATCGCGGTCCTTAAACTTTAACAAAGATATTCAATTTTTTCTAAATAGTGAAGAGCTCTGAATAATATGTGGTCTAGTATTATGCAAATAAAGCGACACATTCTAAGTAATGTTGTCCTGTTCAATACCGATTTGCACAAACAAATCATTATAAAGATTTAATAAAATGCATAGACAGAAAAGAAATATAATTACCTCTCAAATAAAAAAACTTGCTAAATAGTTTTTTTAACATGTTAAAATCCTTGTACAGAGAACAGACCAAACACGTGAAAGTACTTAAGAAAATACGTATGTTGCGTAACTGATACCAGTTGATTCAAAGAAGGAACTGTATCGCGGTCCTTAAACTTTAACAATGATATTGAAAATTTTCTAAATAAAGAAGAGCTCTAAAAATTACGTGGTCCAGTTTTATGCAAATAAAGCGACATATTCTAAGTAACATTGTCCTGTTCAATACTGATTTACACAAATAAATCATTACAAAAATTTAATAAAATGCATAGACAGAAAAGAAATATAATTACCTCTCAAATAAAAAACTTGCTAAATAGTTTTTTTAACATGTCAAAATCCATGTACAGAAAACAGCCCAAACACGTGAAAGTACTTAAGAAAATCCATCTGATGCGCAACTGCTACCAGTTGATTCAAAGAAGGATCTGTAACGCTATTCAAACTTTTCTAAATAGTGAAGAGCTCTGAATTACACGTGGTCTAGTTTTATGCAAGTAAAACAACATATTCTAAGTAATGTTGTCTTGTTCAATACCGATTTGTACAAATAAATCGTTATAAAAATTTAATATTTATAGACAGAAAATAAATATAATTACCTATAAAAAAAAATACTTGCTGAATAGTTTTTTATCATGCAAAAATCCTTGTACAGAAAACAACTCAAACACGTGAACGTACTTAAGAAAACACATCAGATGCAATACTGTTTCCAGTTGATTCAAATAAGGCACTGTATCGCGGTCCTTAAACTTTAACAACGCTACTCAAATTTTTCTAAATAGTGAAGAGCTCTGAATAATACGTGGTCTTGTATTATGCAAATAAAGCGACATATTCTAAGTAATGTCATCCTCTTCAATACCGATTTGCACAAATAAATTATTATAAAAATTTAATAAAATGCATAAACAGAAAAGAAATATAATTACCTCTCAAATAAAAAGCTTGCTAAATAGTTTTTTTAACATGTTAAAATCCTTATACAGAGAACAGCCCAAACACGTGAAAGTACTTAAGAAAATCCATCTGGTGCGCAACTGCTACCAGTTGATTCAAAGAAGGAACTGTATCGCGGTCCTTAAACGTTAACAACGCTATTCAAACTTTTCTAAATAGTGAAGAGCTCTAAATAATACGTGGCCTAGTTTTATACAAATAAAGCAAAATATTCTAAGCAATGTTGTCCTGTTCAATACCGATTGAGTCAATTTACTGGGGTTACCTTGGTAATAGTGATCGATTCCATTCTTTCCGAAGATCGGTGTCTTGTAGTGCTTGGAAATGAAAGTACTAAAATTGATAGAACAATATGTATATAGATTTATTATGCGATGTTTTCGAGAGAGTCGTTGAAGATCAACAACCAATAAGAGCTCATGTTACGGTTACCGAGAATATTCGATCGTCTAATAAAAAAGAAGGGGATTTGGATGATAACCGATTGATAATTTCATAGAAAATATGTCATGAATATTTAAAACCAATGTAGAGTAATTGTTTTTTTCCGAAGAAGGAATAAAGAATTTCCCAATGTTTTTTTTTTTTTCTTAAGAGTTTCTTTTTCGGGTCAAAATTTACGGGATTTTTACGATTTATTTCGGCTACAAAGAAAAGAGATATCACTTTCGGACTTTTTGTGTGCTATTTAATTATAATAATATATATAATATATATGCAATATATATCACTTATACATTTAATTTTTTTTATGTAAAAAATAACAATTATATGTTTTGTGTCATTGTAGAGGCGTGCCATAGTCTTCCAATCAGGCGACCGTTTTGTTCCAGTCACAATCATTTTAAACAAATTGAGTCATCCTTAAATTGCATTCAATTCTCTGAAGCTTATAGGAACATTTAGTTTAACACTTTGAAGGGCTATGGTAAATATATACAGGGTCCCAAATGTTTTCCAAAGGAGATAGCCGCCATTAAAGTTTAGGGACCAAAATTTCAAATAAACATAAAAAACGGAAAAATCGGTCGATTGATTTGCGGTTTTCACTAAAATTATTCTTTATGTCAACATTTTCTTGAAATTAAATTATAAAGATAAATTTAAAAAAATGCCGATAGAGGGCGCTTTAGACTTTGGAGCAACGAACAAGTATTTTTTGCCGGTATTTTTTACATCTCATTCTCATTAAATGTTTTCGTAAGCTTAGACTCAAACTTAAATTTTGAGCTCAAAATCTGAATAGTGGGGAGTGCTTAAGTAGCACAAACTGAGCTGTGTTCAGAGGGTTCAAATTTCAAATGATTACAAAAAACGGAAAAATTGGTCGATTGATTTGCGGTTTTCACTAAAACTATTCTTCATGTAGGTATTTTCGTGAAAATAAATTATAAAGATAAATTTCAAAAAATGCCGATAGAGGGCGCTTTAGATTTTGGAGTAACGAACAACTCTTTTTTGGCGTTATTTTTTGCATCTTATTAAATGCTTTCGTAAGCTTACACTTAAACTTAAATTTTGAGCTCAAAATCTGAATAGATGGGAGTGGTTAAGTAGTCAAACTGAACTGTGTTCAGAGGGTTCAAATTTCAAATGATTATAAAAAACACAAAAATTGGTCGATTAGTTTGCGGTTTTCGCTAAAACTAACTTTAAATAAGCATTTTCTTGAAAATAAATTTTAAAGATAAATTTCACAAAATTCCGATAGAGGGCGCCTTAGGCTTTGGAGTAGCGTATAACTATTTTTAATCGTTATTTTTTTAATCTCATTAAATGCTTTCAAATGCATAGACTTAAATTTTGGGATCAAAATCTGAATCGTTGGGAGGGGTTAAGAAGCGCAAACTAAAGTGTTATCAGGAGTTGAAATTTAACCTTCCCTCCTCCTCGAACACAAATCAATTTTTCGCTACTTAAACAATCCCAACGATTCAGAATTTGAGCCCAAAATTTAAGTCTATGCATTAGAAAGCATTTAATGAGATTAAAAAAATTACGGTTAAAAATAGTTGTACGCTACTCTAAAGCCTAAGGCCCTCTATCGGCATTTTGTGAAATTTATCTTTAAAATTTATTTTCAAGAAAATGATGATTTAAAAATTAGTTTTACCGCAAACCGCAAACGAATCGACCAATTTTTGTGTTTTTTATAATGATTTGAAATTTGAACCCTCTGAACACAGTTCAGTTTGTCTACTTAACCACCCCCAACTATTCAGATTTTGAGCTCAAAATTTAAGTTTAAGTCTAAGCTTACGAAAGCATTTAATAAGACGCAAAAAATAACGCCAAAAAAGAGTTGTTCGTTACTCCAAAGTCTAAAGCGAACTCTTTCGGCATTTTTTGAAATTTATCTTTATAATTTATTTTCACGAAAATACCTACATGAAGAATAGTTTTAGTGAAAACCGCAAATCAATCGACCAATTTTTCCGTTTTTTATAATCGTTTGAAATTTGAACCCTCTGAACACAGCTCAGTTTGTGCTACTTAAGCACTCCCCACTATTCAGATTTTGAGCTCAAAATTTAAGGTTGAGTCTAAGCTTACGAAAACATTTAATGAGATGTAAAAAATACCGGCAAAAAATAGTTGTTCGTTGCTCCAAAGTCTAAAGCGTCCTCTATCGGCATTTTTTTAAATTTACCTTTATAATTTAATTTCAAGTAAATGCCGACATAAAGAATAATTTTAGTGAAAACCGCAAATCAATCGACCGATTTTTCCGTTTTTTATGTTTATTTGAAATTTTGGATCCTAAACTTTAATGGCGGCTTTAAAAAACGTTTGGGACCCCTGGTCTCCTATTTAATATTGTTTGTCTTGATGTGTACTATCACCCCTCTTTTATTGTAAAAAAAAATTTAGAATCACCCTGATTATCCTTCATAATTATAATCCCCAAATGCCACAATAACACCAGAATTTTTGTATGAAATTTTACTTTTATAACGTACGTGAGGAAAAGGCTTTTATTTTACTTACTGACAACGAAATTTGTTTGATATTCCTGGTGCTTTCAATCTTTTGAACATTTTACCAAAAGAAGCACTTTGCCCCTGAAATTTGTTAAAAGGGTTTTTTTGATAAAATTTTGATCATTTCATTAAATTTCAAATTTTCGCTTTTTTTATTTTTTTTAAAAATATTTAATCATGATAATTATATTTTTCAGTAGCAAAGGTGATTTGCTTCTTTTTAAGTTAAAAAAAAAAAAAAGTAGGAAAAGAAGGAAATTGGTCCAATAATTTTCGAGAAAAAGGATCGGCCCGTTTGAAAAGCAGCGTTTTGAATGCAATAAGCTTAATAGCGTTAGATTCAACGAGTGTCCTTATATTTAATGGGAAAAAAATACGAGACTTTAAATGCCCCGAAACCGCTTAAAAACAAGAATTTGTATATTTGAATAATGCAAAAAATAAATATATATAGGGGAAAGAAGGGCACGTTTGAACTGGGGGGCACCTTTGAACACTCTAAATATTTTCCTTCAAATGAATTATTTTTCTTAAATGTATATGATAATACATTATTAGTGCTTTAATGCGATAAGTATACAAAGCTGCACCATTTCTTTTAACAATACTGTCAAAGCAAGGTATGTATTTTTCTCCCTCTTAAATCTAAATTTAAGAAAATAAAGTTGTAAGATATCTGTTAACACTTTTGTATTCCCAAAATATTGATTTATTGTTCAGTACTTAAATAAAAATATTAGCTTTAGTTTGTAAGCTTTGTTTTATTCAAATTCTTCAGCCAAATTGAGTAAACAGTTGTAATATTGAACAGAAAAGTTGGGGCACCATTGAACATTAAGGTTGCGCATGTATCTAATTATTATTTTTTTTGGAAATTTTTTTATTTGAAAAGAGGTTAATTAAGAATGCCAAAGAACATGGACTTATACTGTTAACAATCCCCCCTTACTGCACACATAGATTACAACCTCTGGATGTATCAATAATGGAAAGTTTCAAATCTAAATTGATGATGGCATTCATTTATTGGATACTTGCAAATCGCGGATGCGCAATAATGATTCATGATTTAGCAGCTTTGTCTAAAAAGTCTATACTGTTTCATTTACTCTTTCCCAAACATGATATCTGGTTTTCGCAAAGGATAAAACGGAATTTTATGTGAGTTTTCTTCATAAAAAGAGTAAAAGGAAAATATTAATTTTCCAGAAGCATCAGACTGGCGTATTTCAAGGATATCGTAAAAAAGTTTTCACAACCAAACATAACTGGGGGAACACTCCGTGTTGTTTCAACAACGGGTTTTGACATCAATTTCGATGGATTTGAGTTTGGTTAAATAACCAAAGAAAAAAATAGTAATTTCAATAAAATGTACTTATTTAATTTTATTCATATTACTTTATCTTTCTGAAACATATGCAGCTTTTTATAAAAAAACTCTCAATATTTTCATGTTTTTTTCATTTGTTCAAAGGTACCCCTTCATGGGGCAGGTTTGAACAGAAATCTTTCAGCTTTTTAAATCCTCACAACTTATTTAATTTACTTTGAAAACTTTTAATTTCTGATTCATGTAAAGAAAAAATGCATGTTTTTATTATGTAATATTTAAAGCGTGATAAATATAATTCAAGAAAGAAATTTATCGATTTTCTAAAAAAACGTTCAAACGTGACCCCCTCTCCCCTATATATCGAAAACTTTGACCCACAGAAGTATAACCTCCCCTTACATTTTATGCCAACAATTAAAATGTAGACTATTAAACAATTAAGCTTTGCATAAATCATCATAAATATATAAAAACACATGAGACGCGTTTCGAGCAAGAAATTAACAGATCGTCATCATCTACTGTAAACACATGTCCATACGGGGACAAAGTTCGATTCAAGGTACAAAATGTTTTCTCAAAAGATTTGAATTAAAAAAAAATAATAATCTACACAATATTGAGTTAATTGTCTATCTATATTATTAACAACAAACGTATCTGTGCGTAACGCTGACATCATTTTGAAGATGATTCAATTTAACATTTATTGTCTTTTATTCCATTTTTAAAAATCGCTAAAAACCACACATCAAATAGTGTGTGTGGGGGGGGGAGGGGGGATGTACTTTCAAACGCAATTTCTTTGAAAACTGTATCGTCATTGACTCAATTTTTATTGATTTAAAAATAACTTTCAAACATAATTGAAAAAAATCTATCGCTATCGCATTCAGACGATTACGAAAGAAAAATCAATTTGCATTTCATTTGCAGTTCATCATTTGTTTCCAGCCTATATTCCATAATGAAATTAAAATAATCATCAATTAGTAAATATGACAATAAAATATAAATAAAATACCAATCTAACACATGTAATTGAATTTAGAGCTTAAATAACTTATTAGTGGGCATTCTAAAAAAATATATATATTAAATATAAAAAAATAGAGTTATCCATTAAAAAAGTAACTAGTCTTATGTGGCAATCCTAAAACTTTCTTCTATCTTATGCATGTTAATACTTCGCTGCTACAGTGCCAAAATTAAATGACAATCTATGCTCATCTTGAGGATTCTAAAGGCATGCAATTCCATGTATAAAGCTCTTAAAATAGGACTATTGCAGATATCGGGAAAAATGATATATAAACGCGCCACCTGTTGGGTTATTTACATAACCATTAAGAGCAATAATATTTATCAAGTTACACATAAATCTAAAGTTTCATGAAAATTCGTGCATTAGTACTTGAGATAATCGGTAAAAATTCAGCATTGCAGTGCCACCTGTGGGGCGATTGACACCAAAACATAAACTTAACTATATTTTATCTCACAGATTTACTGAATCTGTAGTTTGGCGAAAATTCATGTTTTAATTCTTGCGATATAGCTATTGCGTAAATCGTAAAAAATGCAAAATCGCAGTGCCACTTAGAGGTCTGCACGGGCCGGAATTTTCAGGCCCGGCCCGTAGGAAAGTTATTTCGGCCCGGCCCGTTTAAATTTTTGTATTTTAGGCCCGGCCCGTACAAAAATCAGCGAAAACAGGCCCGGCCCGTTTTGGCCCGTTACAATTTCTACGATTTCTAAAAAATTCAGATTTTTATCATATAACAAAGATTTCTTTAAAGAATACTGCATACATATCTATGGAATGATTTTACAGTATATTTTACAGCAAATACACATTAACAACATTAATGATTACTTAGATTCTTAGGCTTTCAACATTCGAATAAAGAAAGATTCATTAAAAAATTAATATGGCTTAGAATAAAAGAAAAAAGAAAGAAAGCTAAAAACATCGTTAATTTTGAAGCTGTTTAATTAAAGAAGATTTATAAATATATTTCTATATTATTTTATTATAGATTTCAAATCCAAATTCACTCTTAAATTCAAAGAAGCTCCTTTCTGATACATTTCTAAATTCATTTTTTTTTCCCTCAGAAACGCATAAGATTAGCAGATATCTTTATTCAGAAACTATATAATCGAATGGCGTTATCCAATTTTTGATACAAACAATTTAAGAATACTGTAAACAAATAAAATACTGTCTTAATTAGCGTTTTGAATAGAATTTCCGGAAGCAATAGCAAGGGAAGGGAGAAAAACCTGCAATCATTTGAGAAACTATTATATCTCAACAAGGTTATACAAGTATTTTATTTACCAAAAATGAAAAACGCTATTCGATTCCAAATCCCTTCAATAGTTAGGCTTGTCACTTTTATACTTTTACAATTTAAAATTAATCAGAAAATGTGTCAAACTTTCGCATTATTGAGAAATTAATTTAAAAATCATCAAGAAGTATATATCCGAAGACTAAGCTAACATAAGTTCTTTATGGCTGTTAATAATTTTACAAATCATATTTTCTGCCAATAATTAAGTCTAGCACCGGTTCGGCCAGTCTATTTGTAGAAAAATAATGTAAGCGTGATCTCGGACCGGCATGAGTCAGCTAAAAAAATATTAAAACGGGTTACACATAATGTAATTCTCCGATGCCGATACACTGTGCATTTTTATACTGACGCTGTCAAACTAGTATGGCCACATTTATACTTATTCTCGTTAAAAACATTTTCGTTGAAAATAGTTCATATTTTATCGTTTCTGCTTAAATCTTCAGAACGGGCCGGCAGGCCCGAAATTTTTTTTATCGGCCCGGCCCGGCCCGTCTGGCCCGTTCAATTTTTTTGCCGACCCGGCCCGGCCCGTTTATGTTGTTTGTCGGCCCGGCCCGTTGAAAAAACTATTCTAAATCTGCCGGCCTGGCCCGCGGGCCGGGCCGGGTACGGGCCACGGGCCAGGCCCGGGCCCGTGCAGACCTCTAGCGCCACTTCTTGAGCGATTTATCCCAAAAACTAATCAGCATCATTCTGTATCAGGGACTACCTGAATATATTTTTTCACTAAATTCCGTGCATTAGTTCTTGAGATAGAGCTATTGCAAAAATCTTGAAAAATGCTACATAACAGCTCTGTATTTTGACCCGTATATTGAGTGATTTACACCAAAATGCAAACAGAATCAATTCATGTCAAGGGCTAACTGAATCTGGAGTTTTATGGAAATTTGTGCAATAATTATTGAGCCATAGCTGTCGCGTAATCGTGAAAAATGCAGTATAGCAGCGCCACCTGTTGAGCGATTTACACCAAAACTAATCAGCATTAATTTATATCAGGGACTGCTTGAATATAATTTTTATTAAATTCCAAGCATTAGTTCTTGAGATAGAACGCCCGTCAAAATTTATGTCACATACAGACATAGTAACAGACTCACAGAACCACAAACAGATATTTTGTAAAAACATGTTTGTTGGAATCTCTGACCCCTAAAAAGTGTTAAATCCATCAAAAACCGGAATGTGAAAATTTTCACGAATCCAATACTTTCTTCTTGTAAAGATAGAACAAAGTAAACAAGTAAGAAAAATCATGCGTTGAGCATAGATTATGAAGCACTTTCCAACACTTCTTGAAATCTTTAACAAAACTTCGTTATCCAGGGAAATAACGTATTATTGTCCATATCCAAATATGTATTCCAATACTTTTGAAAAGCCCTGTATTTGATCTTTCGGTTAATATGTAAACTATATAATAGTAAAATTTAGTTTAGCAAGAAAACGCCTAACTGGTTGAAATTTTCCTTTCAGCAATTTATACTAATGGATGGAAACATACTTGAATACTTTTGTTTTGCCATGTAAAATACATAGTACCTTTAATACACGAAAGTATTTTGCTAAAGTTTAGTTCAGAAATAAATTCTCTTTAAACTACTTAAATCAAATTTCCAGAAATTATCATCCAAAGTGACCATGTATCCAGTTTTTTGCGTGACCCTGCATATCATTTTATCTATATTCCACAAACATTTCTTAGTAAACTAACTGCAGTTCATCGTAAAAAAGCATAACATATTTAAAAACCACCTTTAAGTAAATTATGCTCACATTCAATAACCTTTCCGAGATCTTTCGTGTAACCCTGTATATCTAAATTGTGTAACAATTAGCATTTATATAAACCATAAAATATGCATACATCTAGTGAAACTTAAATGTGTATATCATAATTAAAAATGTATTTCATCCATCTAACAGCCATCTTCCATAATATACAGGACTTCGGATAGAATATACGATTTGAAACCTTTTGTGTGTCCCTGTAAATGCTATGCACTATGTATTATGCATGAAATAACTCATATTAATATTCAGCAATGTATATCAATTTGATAATATATGAAAGCGCTTACCATAATTAAAATATGTCGCAAACAACCCCCCCCCCACCCATTTATTATTATCTATTGGAATTCTTTTTTATGGCCCTGTAAATGAATAATAACTATTCTTTTCACTGCATACTTTAAAAAATGCTTATTTTAGTGCACTTTGTAGATGCATATAAATTTGAAGATGTTTTACAGGGAACATCTTTAAAATTCATTTGAAACGAATTTTCCCCATAGGCCGTAATGTAATGGAAAACTTTTGACTGTCCCTGTAAATAAAATAATCGTGGCAGAAACTTCATTTTCAATGGTGTTCGTGCTTGGGTACACGTCCTTAACGTCCAAAAATTTCATGACAATACGAGTATATTTACATGAGTTAGAGCGCGGCCAGACAGAAAAACAAACCGAATGCATTAGCACTTTTCAACTTTTTTGGAAAGTGCTAAAAAGAGAGACCTATGCAAATCTTTTATCCTGCAATCTTTGACATTATTTGCTTATACATGTTTTATTAATTTTTGATTAACTGTATTTTTTTTTTCTTTTTAATGAAGCAACGTGTTTTAACGAAATATAAGTATACTACTTCAGAAACTGCTTGCAGAAACTTTTGAAACATGCCCAATATTATACATATATTGGCATGACACACTTCTAGATTTTATTGCCAACATTTTTGCTATATTGCCGTTTAATTACCAGTATTTCAGATGCATAGTCAATATTTTTATAATGGTCGTAGTATAGTGAGGATCCAATTATCCATACTAGTGTGTTTTGAACGCAATCTGCAGATTCGTAGAAATCAGGATAATTATCAGAAAAAGGCAATACAGCCGACTCTCATTATTCGGGACCACAAGAGATGTTCGAACTATCCAGAGTTCGAATTATGAAATGTATGAGAAAAAAACACGTTTAAAGAAGTACTATTACAAAGGAATTAATGTTATATATATTTTTTAAATTTATTTCGGCTGTTATCTTTAGAATATAACTTAATATTAAATTAAAAGATATAAATACATAAACAAATTAAGGCATTGGGAACAAACACACTAGAAGAGGGGAGGAGATGGACAGACGGACACTAAGAAAGCAGATATCAAATGCATGGGATTATGTGTATACTAGTCTAGAAAAACTGACAAAAATGAAATATACTTCATATAGATGCATATCAATTCTATTAAGTTCGAAGGAGCATAACATCATTAAAATGCACTTGAAACTATTTTTCCCATTGCCCGCAATGTAACGAAATGCATTTGATTGTCCTTGTAATTAAATTATGCATCCGATTTTCATAAAATTTGAAATGGCACGATAAAATTATACAAAGTTATATATTTTAAATTTCAAACGATTCGGTTGGGTAATTTTTGCTCTGTTATATGCCGACAGACGGACGAACTGAACGACGACTATAGGTGCTACATATACATATTTGTATAATTACGAGCGCACCTAAAAATAAAAAAACGTTGACGCATTTTCTTTTAAGTTTATAGTTTAGAATAATAAATTCTTATACCATTCTGTAATGAAATACTTTTGTGTGGCCCTAATTTGGTAAATTAATAACAAATATTCTTTGCACCACAGACTGCGTAGAATGTATATTTTAGCATATACTTCATAGATGCATATCAATTATATAATTTTCGGAAGAGTGTAACGCCATTAAAATATACTTGAAACTATTTTTTCTGTTGTCCGTAACGTAACGGTATAATTTTGATGGTCCCTGTAATTAAACTATACATCCGATTTTCATAAAATGTGAAATGACTCGCGAATATTACGCAACAATTATATATTTCAAAATTTAAACGATTCGGTTGGATAGTTTTGCTCGGTTTTATGCGGACATACTGAACGAACGCACCCCAAAACAATATGCTGTCAGAAGTGGATGTCCTTGTTGAAAATTTTAGCTGTTTGGTACAATTTCAACATTAAGAAAGCCCCCCAAGCTTCATTTTTAAAATATAAAATGAAAGAAGACAACTTCTAATCGAATGACTGTTTCCGTTTTCTACTGCGACAATTTGAGGATTAAATTTTATGGGTGCATCGATTTTTTACTTTCTTCTATCTTTACAAGAAGAAAGCATTGGATTTGAGAAAATTTTCAGAGTCCGGATCTCGACAGATTTATACGTTTTAGGTGTCAGAGATTCATAAAAACATGTTTTTACAAAATGTCTGTCTGTGAATCTGTGACTGTGTCTGGTCTATATGTGACACAAATTTCGTGGGCGCTCTATCTGCAGAAATAATGCACATAATTTGACAAAAATTTATATTAGGTACACTCTAAAAAATAAAAGTGTAAATTTACACACAAAAATGTGTAAATCGATGATACAAAAACGATTTGTTTATATGTGTAAATCTGTGTGTAAATTGCCAAAATACACGCCTAATGTGTAAATTTCAAAATACACATTTCAGTGTGTAATTTGATGATAACACTAAGTGTGTAAAAATTATAATGATCACTCATGAAATACTCACATTAATGTGTAAACTGCGCAAGAATACACATATATATGTGTAATATTCTCACTCATTTATCTGTGTAATCTTCTGTGATTACACGGATAAATGAGTATTATGCAAAAAACGCACATTATTGTGTTATTGTAATTTACACAGTTCTTTGCGTAATATGTAAAATACGCATATTCGATGGGGGTTCAAAAACTATTGTGTCTAGTGTATATAGAATATTTATACTGCAATGGGTTGATGTATAATATCGAAGTCTAATGTCTTAGTTGATTATTTAACTTAGTTTCAGAACCGTAACTGCAATATTCATATAGTTTTGGATGGGGGAGTGAAATCTGGGAGGGGGGGGGGGGTAGTTGAAAACCTGATTTTTAGCTTATGGGGCTAGATTTGTGACAGTGGATGAGATAAAAATACTGTTGTTTGGACTCGGGATCATAGTGATGTACCCACTTCTCATCCACTGTCACAAGTGTAGCCTCATAAGCTCCAAATCAGCCTATCACATTCCCCCCCCCCCCTCTTAAAAACTCCCTATAAATAGGTTTTTAGAACTTCACCCCTCCCTCTAAAACTATGTTACTACGGTTCTATAATTCAGCATATAGCCATTTAAGACACTAGTTTTTTTTATTCCTCGTCAACCATCGTAGTACAAATATTACTTCTCTGTTAATGGGGAAGTATGGGACATATTTTGAAATTTACAATTTCTTTAATTATAAAATTGATTTTTCAAATTATGTTTCTATATTGTTCAAGGACATTAGAAAGTGTTTCATTTTGTATTCTATAAATCAAAATTTTTGTATTTGTGTCAAATAAAGTTTATTTTATTATTTTTGTAAAAAGTGTCCCATTCCTCCCCACTCTCCTCTAAATATACACATAAAAACTGCTGCTTTATTTTCTATATTCTTCTTTGCTTCTTAATTTTATATTTTCCCCTCATTTAGATATTATTAAGTACATGCATAGCTGCCAACTTTCAACTAATCTTCCGTAATACCTGGATTAGTTTGATCCTGGTTAACCTCATTTCGAACCAGAAAATTTATTTTATGAATCTTTAGTAATTTAATTTCTGATTTCTAAGTGGAACATACAGTTGGCAAAAAAAGTATTTGTACACTTCATTTTTTTAAATTATAATGAAATTAAATAAAAGATTTAAGCAAAAAATACTGTAATACATTAATTTAATGCATCATAATATTATAGAAGCAAAAACAAAATTAAATGAATCGATTTTTTACATAATAATAAACAAATATACAAAAATATAATGCAAAAAAAGTATTTGTACACTACATTAATGTAATATAATTAATGAAAATTTAGTAAAATGATACAAATTAATATTTTGTTTGAATTCATTTAGCGTTTATGACTACTTCTAGATGGTGTGACATAGATTCCACCAACTTTTTTGTAGCGGTCTGGTTAATGTTATTCCATGACACAGTAAGAGCTTCTTTAAAACTGTTTTGTACTGATACATATTTTTTTTTTCGGATTTTTGCATCCAATAGCATCCGGAAAATTTCTATTAGATTCAAGTCTAGAAATTTTAGAGGAGTTACCAGTCGTCTTCGAGTATTGTCGTAACCATGTGCTAGTAATCACAGCAGTATGCTTTGGTCGCTATCCTGCAGAAAGTGAAAAGCTTTTTCTACGCATAATTTCTTGGCACAGTTTAATAAATTATGCCGCGACACATCAATGTATGTTAAACCTGTCCTTCCATTGTCAATAAATTTAAAATGTCCTGCTCCATTAGAAGCTATACACCCCAAAACTATAATATTCCCCCCAACATGCTTGATAGTTTCAAGTATACGTTTTGGATCTAGAACAGTTTCATTTTTACGCCAATTTTTTCGAATGCTTGGTGGTAAAAAAATTCCGAAATTTCCCTCATTAGAAAAAATTACTGTTTTCCAAAAATCCAATGATTTACTTCTGTATGCGAAAGCGAATACTATGCGTTTTCGCCTATTTGTTTCGCTGATGAATGGATTTTTCCTTGAGGTTCTTCCTTTTAAATCTGCATTGAGAAGAATATTTTTTATTGTTTGAGGTATTACTCTGATGCGAGAAGATGTCGCAAGGTCTCCAGCAAATTTTTGAACCGAACGCATAGAATTTTTTAAAGCTTTTTTAACAACACTCTCTTTTTCCCTCATTGTTAGTTTGCTGTGAAGTCCTGGTTTTCATTGAATTTCGATGCTTTTAATTTATTCATAGTTCCTCCTATAAATCCAATAGTTGTAAATGGTAATTTAATAGTTTTAACAAATTCTTGTTGCGAATTTAAATTTTTATTATGCTCAATCATAGGATTTCATATATCTAGAGGTGCCTCTCTAGTTTATGTTCTATACTCAATTATTTCAAGAGCAAATTAGATTAAATATCAGACAAATATAATATGAAGTTAAAAATTATTAACAGCTTCTGTAAAAGTAGTCCTTTGAACCATAAACACTATAAAATACAGTACATATCCAGGATGGAGAAATGTACAAATACTTTTTTTGCAAGAAATTTTTAAACTTTTCCTATTAGAAAATTATTTTACATCTTTATCGAAATTTTCTGTTGTGTAGTTTAAAACGCACGGTAAACAGACTGTATTAAAACTATTTTTGACAAAATATGTGTTTTTATTTAGTTAAAAATCAAAAATTTTCGAGTGTATAAATACTTTTTTTGCCAACTGTATTTAAATTCATTTCTTTGAAAAAAATTCTGGTTCGAAATTCACTAAACCAGAGTCAAATTAAGGCACGTATTACGGAAGATTAATGTTAGGTTGGCATCTATGTACATGCAATTAAAAATTAAGATAAAGAAAAAGAAATAATTAATGATAGATTTTAGATTAATCAGGTGGAATAGTGATACCTGGTAAACTTGCAATCTTGGCACACTTTATTTTCAGAGTTCAGACTCAGTTTTTCATTTTTTATTTTTCAGACTCAAGATACAAAGTCAATTATACTCAAGGTACTGTATTACATACAGTTATAAAAGTAAAATTTAAAATACTATAAAAAATAGGAAAAGGTATATGTAATCTTCATCTCTCTCACACACACACACACATATTACCTGCAAAAATTTTAGCTGATTTATATATACATAAATAACCTATATTATACGTTGAATTGTTTTCTTTTTAAAAATATTCATCATTACAAAGAATTTACCTTAAACAAATATCAAGACTATCAAAAAGTCTGTTGAATCATTAAAATAACATATTTTGCATTTAAGTTTATATTTAGAAATTTGTGTCTTAAAAAAATAGAAATATAGGGGAGACTGGGGTACAATGGACCACTTTTGTTAATTTTGACTGTTTACTCTTAAAATATTCATTTTTTTTTTTAACTCACATACATGTATGTTATCCATACATTATAGTTTAGATTACATCTACCCAAAAATAACAAATACGCATACTTTTTTAAATATATATTTTTAAATAACAAGTGATAAAATGGACCATTGTATCCCATGGTCGGGGTACAATGGTCTGCAGCATGGGGCTCTATGGACTACATGTAATTCTGAAAAAATGTATAACACATTTTGCAATAATTAGAAGCATAGAAATACATCATAATTTGTTTATTCATGTCTTAACTTCATAAATATAATGTAAGATTAACGATTATAAAAGTTAGCAAATGATACATCAAAAAATATTTTGTCACTTGTAGAAATGTTTAGATATTGCAATGTTGTCCCCCTTTTAATTAGTTCTACCTCGCTTAATACTTATTTATAATATTCAGATACAAATTTATAGGTAGATATATATTTTCTTTTTTTCTCATTGTACTATTTCATTTAAATCAAATTTAATGCGGATGCATGTTTGTAAAAGTGCAAGAATTTTGAATTAACTGAATGTTTATAAAAAGCAAATAAGGCAAAAAAAAAGTCAGATGAATAAAATATTTTGTTTACTGGCTTTTGGTGTTTAATTTGAGTTAATTTTGAAATTTGAAAACATATAGATAATATTTCAAAAATTCACTATACAGTTTGTTTGTTTGTTTGTATTTATGTTGTCCAATTATCTACTCTATGGGATATAGGCCCTATTGGGTGGGATGCCCTCCGTGGGGGTCTTTCTAAGGGAACCTAACCCGTACGCAAGATTCGAAGAAAACCACGGAAAACTCCGAACGGTTAGGCCGACGGTCGCGATTGGGTTCGAACCCAGCACCTACCGTCTACCAGTTTGGAGGTCAGAACCTCGCGGCAACTGGTGGGGCTCACTATACAGCATGAATCATTAGTTTATTCACATACAAAAAATAAAATAAATTATTAATTCTTAATTTTACATATAATTTTTAATTTTAAAGACATAGAATACAGGACTGGTGTCAATGGACCATAGTCCATTGTACTCCGGTTTCTGGTGGTCCATTTACCCCATATGTGACTTTGACAAAAAAAATGATTAAAAAAAAGAAGTCTTATATTCAATTATTTTACTTACAATAAATATAGTAATTTATTGACTTACCTTTATATTGTGCTGAGCAATGTTTTCCAAATTACAAATCTTTAACGTAAAAAAAAAAGAAACATATGTTTTGCTGAAAATATTTACTTTAACCTGTCTCCTAGAATAAAATGACTAGAATGGCAGCTATGCACATGGTTTTTCATTTCTATTCAGTACTGCAGGGCTGCCATGTATGTACCAAAATATGAAGCATACAAAAACATAAATAATATCAAAAATAGGGGGTGGACCACTATAACCCGTGGTCCATTGTACCCGAGTCTCCCCTATTTTTAACATTAATGAAATGAATCCTGTCTTCACAAATGAAAATTTCAGATATTCTAATTAAAATTTTAGATATCAAACTACTTAGTATTTTTATTTATCAGCTATAGTAAAAAAAAAAAAAAAAAAAAAAAAAAAAGAGAAATACTGTGTCTATATCCAAATATCAATTGACTCTTATAAATTTTCGAAATTAAAGCTCGTAGAATTTATTTGACAATTACATTTGTGTCTTAAGTGTATAAAACTCACACGGCGGGGGATATTTATGTAGGGGGGGGGGACTGATAAGTTCAATTTTGAATATTCATTATGACACAACTGTTATAATTTTTTTTATATATATACAATCATATGTCATATAAATTCTGTAATAATAGGCAAAATTGGAATGGATAAATGCATATTTGAAGAAAAAGGACATTACTTTAATATAAATTTTCTTCAGAATTTTTGGTCTGGAGTTATTTTAAATCAACGTATTTGCACCTTTTTGCAATTTACTTCTGTGTATTTCTATTAAATCTATAATTAACAAGCAAAAATTATGTGTTCTTTACTACGATTGTTTTAGTGGAACATAGTTCTTCTGATGTAATATTTTCAAATTAAAACACTGCTGAAAATGAAATGTAATTAGATATTTCATTGACCAATCAGACATTTCATATTATATTGTAAATAAATATTTCAAACTTCTCAAAATTGGAAAATGTAACGTAGAAACTCAAAAGCAACGCTATAGTTTTAATCGATGATAAACTTAGTTAACATTATAAGTTTCATAATTTAAAAAAAAACTTACAAAAAATTTTCAATAAATAAATAAAATTCAGATAAACTGTTTAACTTATAAATCAAAATATATAATTTATAGATATGACATACATTTATATAATAGTTTATAAATAAACTATACTTTCTTTCACACAACCGACCCAAAATTTAACACCGCACCCCTCCCCCCCCCCCCAAAAAAAAGTTATTTTAACATTTATTTTGCTACTGTTAAAATACATCCATAAATTCCTTTTAAGATGAAAATTTTTCAAGAAATAAATAACCTTAGATACAACAGTTGTTATTTTAATAGACATTTATCTGGAGTTAGTTAATCTTGACATTTTTTAAGGCAAGTAAATTATACGTGTAAAAAATTCTTATACGTAAAAAAACAATCCAACATATAGCATATACATTTATACATAAATATAAACAAATCAGATAAAAAGAATTGGAGAATACGAATGTATGAGATTACATACCTTATATTTTATAAGAGAATAACTTCTATATTTTTCTCAACGCGAGCGGTTGCATTCAGCCGGACACACCATTAGTTTTCAACTTAAACGTGATAAAGCCAAATCAACGATGATTACGATTTTAGTTTTCTATGCTAGATTCGCGTCTAACTCGGGGTCGAAGTAGTTCGTGAATACAACCATCAATTGTACTGTGAACTGAAGTTAAACTAAAATTACAAGTTAAACTTTGAAATGGATAAAAGGTTACAAGCTATGAGACGGCTAAAATAAGTTAGGGTAAAAACAAGCATACTTATATTCGATGTGCAAAATGTAAAAATAACTCAGGATACGAATTTTTAATTAACTTAATTACCTGAATTATATTTTATGTTACATATTAAATGAATTCGAAATAGTTTTTAGATTCTACTGAAGATTAAACTACTGTCCTTTTAATTAAGGTGGGTGGGAGCAGCTGAAAAATTACCAACAGTATAAAAAATATAACTTAAATTTATGAATAAGCATAAAGTGGGATTATATCTCTACTAAAATGCCTCTTTATGAAGTCTTCCTAATTTCCCTTTAAGAATGAAATCTAACACTATTACTGAAAATTACAAGTAAAATTGTGAAAAAGAGCGGTCTGTGAGATGGCTGAAAGAAATTGCAATTTAATCAAAACCTAGAATTATAAAATCAAGCATTCTTATATTTAATGTAAAAATTTGAAAAGGTAATTCGAAAAACGAAATTAAAATTAACTAATTAAATGAATAAAATTTTACGTTACATGTAACAAAATATTGTTACATGTATCGAGATTTAATTTTTTAAAATGTTCACATGCTGCTGAAACAGGCATGGTGAGAGAGGTGGTCAGAGTATCTTATAAAAATAAATACATTAGTTTATTAATTAAAAATACTGTTACAGCAATGCAATGACACCATGTTATTTATGGAATGGGATTATTGAAATAAAAAGTGTAGCTCTGAATAATATGTAAGCCTCCAATCCCTTTTGTAACGTCTATTTTAAAATTCACGCATTTATCATTTTTGTAACACACCAATTAGTGAAATTTCAAGTGTTATCTACATTTACACATTTTTCTGAGTTTATGAACTGATAACAACTTACAAACTTAATGCCATAAACTAAACACACATTAAAATAGGTATTTTTTTGTAGAAAAAGTGTATTTTTTATGACAAGTGGGTGATTTTAGAAATTGAAACACTTACCTATGTATATATCATTATGTGTAAATTACAATAACATACCAATTTGTGTAAATTCAGAAATTTTTCAGCATTTACACATTTATTTATATTTTTCAAGTGATAACAAAATACACACTGAGTTTGTTAAGCTAAAATGCACACAAAAACAGGTAAAACTTTGCAAAAAGTGGGTAGTTTTCATGTCAGGTGTGTAATTTTAGGAATTCACACACATATAAATGTAAATTTGTCTAATTTACACAGTTATGTTTTAGAGTGTAGCCTTTGATATACATTGATACTGATTAGTTTTTGGTGTAAATCGCTCAACAGGTGATACTGAAATGATACATTTCTTGCGATTTACGCAACAGCTATATCTCAATAACTAATGAACGCAATTTTATCAAACTTCAAATTCAGTTAGTCCTTAACATGAATTGATGCTATTTACATTTTGGTGTAAGTTGTACAACATTCGACGCTGCTATGTTGCCTTTTTTTTACGATTTTCGCAGTAGCTCTATCTAGTGATGGGTTATTCCGATTTTTTAATCGATTTAATCGATACTATAAATTTTTGAATCGATGTCTCTAAAAATAATAGTTTTTTTTTTCCTCCAAAAATTGAAAATAAAGCATTTGGATTTGCCAAATTCAAAACTTTGATCTATCTCATACATGTTAAAACTTCAAAATTTGCTATTACAGTGTTAAACTTAAATCATAACCCATTCCCATGATGAGGATTCAAAAAGTGTAGGTTCATTGAAGTATATGCATTTTCAAAGAAAAAGCTAATATAAGCATTGCATTTTCCAAACAAACCATTGATTCTCGGCCCACACTCACTTAGTTGCCTGCAACCAAAATTCCCAATTCAAAGAGCTTAAAAGCGACACCTGTTGGACAGTATACACCCAAGCCTAATAAAGATCTATGAGAAAATGTAACAGAATATGAAGTTTGATTGAATCCCATGCATTAGTTATAAGATATAGCTATCATGAATATCATAAAAAATGCTATATAGCAGGGCAGTCTGGGTATACGGTTTATACGGAAACCAAATCAGGAAAAACTATGTCAATCTCTAATAGAATATTAAATTTGATAAAAACCAATTTTTTAGTTCTTGCTATATTATTTCTAATATTGTATAAATCCTGAAAAACAGGGTTGAATTCGGGGGATGATACGAGATGACACTCCCCCCCCCCCTCCTGGAACATTAAAGTTATCCCCAGAAAGGTTTGAGATTTTAGGTTTGATGGACTGAAGTCCAATCTCCCTCCTCCCGGAACTCTAAAATGCCCCACTCCAGAACTGCGGAAATCCCTTCTGGAAGCATCGCAGCATGTTGTATAATTTACACGGAAATCATGCAAATATCAGAAACAACTTATGGTCTAACAGAACTTTAAGTTTGAGGAAATTCCGTTCATTAGTTCTTGAGATATGATCCCTAATATCGTGTAAATCTTCACAAACAGTTTTGAATACAGGGTGGTACTGGAGGATGTTATCTCCCAAAACAATGATATGCCCCCCCCCCCCCCCCGGAAGGTTTGAGATTTTATGCTTAAAGTAAAAAAATCCAATACCTCCCTCTGAACTTTAGAATGTCCCTCCCTGGAGCCGCAGAAATCCCTCCTGGAGAAAAAGTCTGAATTCAACGCTACTGATAAAAGCAACATAGCAACGTCTCCTGTTATGCGATTGACACCGAAACCAAATAAGCAACAACTTATGCCAAGCTCTACTGAATATGAAGCTTGAGGAAAATCCATGCATTAGTTCTTGAGTTATAGTTATTACAAAAATCAAGAAAAATGCTGCATAGATTTACATCAAAACCTAATCGTCAACAATTTATATCAGTGTCAAACTAAATCTGAAGTTTAGTGAAAATTTGTGCATTAGTTCTTGAGATAGAGATCTTGCAAAAATCATGAAAAATGCTGAATAGCAGCGCCACCTATTGGGCGTTTTATAAAAATGAAATCAGCAACAATTTTTATGAAGGTCTAACTGAATCCATAATTCAACACCACAATGTAAAGAGCATCAATTTATGTAAAGGACTAACTGAATATGAAGTTTGGTAAAAATCTGCGCATTAGTTCTTGTGATACAGCTGTTACGGATATCTTAAAAAATGCAGCATAGCAGCGTCACCTGTTGTACACCAAAAAACTAATCAACATCAATTTATGTCAGGGACTACCTAAATACAATTGTTATTAAATTCCGAGCATTAGTTCTTGAGATAAAGCGTCCGCAAAATTTTTATCAGACACAAACAAATAGACAATCAGACAGACAATATATAAAAATATTCAAATCGTATTCAAGACAGGATCTTGTAAAATGAGAAATCCTTTGAGAAATCCTTATTTTGTTCCAAAAGCATTATCGGTTACACAAAACAATTTTTTTTAAGGATGATTTCTTTTGCCTTTGTATTTTTCAGCTTTCTTGGAGCTAAGGGAGAGGGATGGAGATTTTTCAATTCAGAAATATTTCTATATTTATATTGTAACAACATCATATTTGACCATTTTATAATTCTACAACATACTAAGATGACAATTTAAAATAAAAGATTTGAGTGGGGTTATAAATATTACACAAAATCCATGTAAATTCAAATTTAATTAATCCTTCTAAATCCTCCAATCCTTCTAAAATCCTTACAAGATTAATTAAATGATTATGTTAATCTTTTAATTTAGTTTAAACAATTTACGTAAAATGCTTTAGAATATAACATTTTCATGAATTCATAATTCGGTAGATAATGCGTTAAAATAGGAATTTCCCCAACTCCTCCGAATTCTTCATCACTAACAAAAACAATATTAACTATGTTGCTCCTAGCGATAAACTTTCTTATTTTATTTAGATGCACATGTTTTCTACTCTGATCAGCTAACTGAACTATAAAACTAGTCATTGGGGGGGGAGAATGTAATAAATTTGTACATTTTATAATTCTACAAAATACTAAGAAAATAACTTAAAATAAAAGATTTTAGTAGGGTTATAAATATTACACAAAATCCATGTAAATTCAAATTTAATTAATCCTCCTAAATCCTTCAAAAATTTATTAAATGATTATGTTAATCTTTTAATTTGGTTTCAAAAATTTACATAAAATGCTTTAGAATATAAAATTTTCATTAATTCATATTCGGTAGATAAAGGGTTAAAATAGGAATTTCCTCCAACACCTCCGAATTCTTCATCACTAACAAAAACAATATTAACTACGTTGCTCCTAGCGATAAACTTTCTTATTTTATTTAGATGCCTGTGTTTTCTACTCCGACCAGCTAACTGAACTATGAAACTAGTCATTGGGGGGGGGGGGGGGGGGGGCACCATAATACTTACCCATCATGGACATGCATAATATATGAAAATAAAACATGAGTAAACTATTTACAAAATGCATCGCAATTCCAAAATAAAATTCAAATGCATATTTAAATATTTTTAATACATAGTGATGCCCTATTAATGAATTGCTGATGGAACAATTTTGACAAATCATATGAAACGCCAAACTATTGTAGTAGTACCAAATTGTGTAAAAGAAACATCCTTATAACTCCAAAAATAATAATCATATTAACTAAGAATTTACTGCGTTGGATTAAGTGTCTTATATCCAATTAAAATATATTTTTGAATTGAAATTTGAATGAAATAAAGGGTCATGAAAATTCAAAGAGTGTGGAAAATAGGATTAAAAATATCTCGGAAATTAATTATTCAATTGACTTCGTTCTTTATGCAAAATTTGTGTTATTTATTGTCTTTTATGTCCACTCCTTAAATTAAAAAAAAAATCGAAAATTTTTATATGCCTTTTATCAAAATGAATATTTCGAGAGTCCGAAAAAAATTGTTCCGGATAATTGAGGCTACTGACATTCAATAGGCTTCTTTCCATTATTCCATACTAAGTACACACCAAATTTCAAGTCTCTATCTCAATTTGTACTGGAGATAGATCATTTACAGACAGATGGACGGCAAAAATTTTTTTTTTTTTTTTAAAAAACGATTGCAAGTACGTATGATGGGTAAGTAATAATGAACACAAATTAAATTAGGTAAAAATATTGAATATTTTCAGATGAGTTATTTTCTTTAAAAATGTTCTTATGAAACACAGATATGATTTACGAAATATAATTCAAAAATATGATAACCTTTCATTAGTAATGCTCATAATACATAGAACAGATGTAATAAAAAAAAATTCAAACAACTCATTTATATGTATGTATCAGACAAAAAATAAAATCCTTAAAACAAATATACTTTTTTATTATAAAAAAATATACAATGTTTACATGGATTTTTATTTATTTCAAAGTCAATTTTGCAGTGTATCCTGCAAGAGTTGCACCTACAACAATAAATTTTCTATAAAAGAATTTTTCAATAATCAATTATAAAACATCAAAATCTGCCCTATAAAATAAAAATAGTATACAAAAATATAAATATCTATTTACATGGATATCCAATGTAATTCTTGTGGTAATAAATTACTCTGAAGTATTTACAAATGATCAGAAGAGTAAACATTAAGTCTAGAAATGTATGGAAGTATTTTTATGTATTTGTCTAACAATTCATAAAATGGTAGTTGTACAACGCATCATTATGTAGATTTGTATTTGAAACCTTTACACATTACTTGTCTTATGTAGTTGAAAAATCAACATAAATTTCAAGATTTTGTAACATCAGCTATTGAATTCAGAAGTCATGTGGCAGAAAAATATAGTTTAAATGCTTAGAGGATTAAGAGACACAAAAAACTGCATCATTTTTAAAAACAAAAATTTTTTTAACTTAAGAAAAAATAATAGAATGTATTTAAACTGAGATGCAAAACATTGTATTAAAAATGTGCAAATTTTATTTACAAAGCAAATACAAAAGGTTAGTGTTTCTCAGTTGATATAGTAGCACATACCTACAAAAATTTTCAGTCAAGTTTTATCAATATTTTTACATATTAAAAGAAGAACTTAACTAACTCCAATGCTATTGTTTCCATTTCACTCCAAAAATTAATACATTCAAGTGTTATTTTATAAATCCCCCCCTCCCCCCCAAAAAACCCCACAATAATTTAAGGTTTTCAAAATGCATTACTTTCATTACTTTTAGATTACAAAATGAACAATAAAACAGTTTTGAAGTAAAATTTGTAATGAGAATCATCTAAAAATAATAAATTCAAAAATATTGAAAAAGGAAAAAAAATCTTTCTAGCAATAATAATATGAGTGTTTAAAATTTTTAAAGCAAAGTTATAATTACACGAGAGGTACATTTCTATAAATTCCCAATAGATATTGAACTTTACACTTGAAATATAGAAAACTCCTGCATGTTTTGTTAGGCTTTGCTGAGGTAGATTTTCTTAAATCCTAAAAAAAAACTTTAATATCACGGCTTATTTATAAGTAACTTAGTACATCCATCCTACTAATTACTAACATTTATATACATATTAAAGAAAAATTAAGTAACAAGGTCTTCATGGAATGTTGAAAATTCTGGTGTAAGCATATTTACTTCAAATTATTAACATTTACAAGCAAAATATTGATATTAAATAAAATTAAATAACAAATACATTAATTATCAACCTTCTTATTTAGTTCTAGCACAGAAAAATATATTCATCACAAAACAGAATTATTTAAATCATCCAAATGCCACATGGGTACATCATAATTAGATTTTTCTCTTGGTGTGTGAGTGTATTTGAATTTTTGGGGAAAGGGTATATATTGGTTTGAATACCATTTCAATAAAAGATTAAGTGTTTATGATCAATAAAAGAATATCAGATAATATACTAATTTAATTGAGAAATACTATGCAATATAAAATGCCTTCATAAAATATTTCTTAAAGATAAAGAATCCCCAAATTGTTGTTGCTGTGAAAAGTAAATATAAATAAAATGTTATACAGCCAACTTTTTAGAGTTGTACAAATTCAAAATAGAATGTATTGGCATTAAATTACTTATTTTGTAGAATAACATAGATATGAAAAATGCATATAAAATTAATTGGTTAACAAACTGTATAATAATAGTTCTTAATTCAAGATAGGATTTTATAAAAATTTGATATTCAGAATGTTGGAATGGAGGTGGTGGTATATTCTCCTTCACACTTCTGATGGTACATATATGCACAAGCCCTTTTTTGCACTTTTCATAATTTTAAATGAAGAGTAATGATGATACGATTTAGATTTTGGACATATGAATAAACTAAACTTTACAAAGATATTATAACATTGTAAATTTAGATACATTAATGCCTTTCCAGTTTTACAAGAACTATTGCATACTTTTAAAATCTCTGTAAAAAATATTTTTCAGCTTTTAATCCTCTCTTTGTAGTTGCTTAGTCTATTCAGCCAATTTTTGCAGATAGTTAAAATTCAAACATTAATTATATGTTTAGTTGTTATACTTTAAAATACATAAACTTTCTTCATACAATTGAAAAAAAATAACTTTTTGGAATTGTATTATGTTAAACGATGATCCAAATTTTACATAAATAAATGAAACACCATGAAAAATTATTTCTAATGTAAGATATCTGGGAACAGTTAATATTATACAAGTTATTGAGTTAACTATTTCAGTATTATATGGGGGGGTTTACAACCATAATAAGCCAAAGTTCATTTTAAAAAAAGTGACATAGTTCACTTAAAAGGTGCATAAAATCTGTTTTATCCACTCCTAGTAGACCAAGTTTGTAAACAGATGACATATATTATAAAATATATGAAAACAGATTTGGTTCCCTATAGGAATGGATACAACAGATTTTATGCACTTTTTAAATGGGCCATCTCATTTTTTTTTTTTCAAAATGTACTTGGTCTATTATGGTTGTGAAATCTTCATATATTTCTAAATCATCAAAAAAAAAAAAAAAAAAAAAAAAAAAAAAAAAAAAATTAAAAGCCAGTTAAACCTTTTTTGTTCTTTATTGGATTTCATTTAGTTAAAATTATATTTTCTTGAATTTTTCCTGTACTTTATTACAATACAAATTTTGCACATTCAGAACCAAAATGAATTAAATAATTTTTCTTTCATCAAACCAAGTATGAGACGAATTCTTGCTTTATAGAAAGTAATTTGTTTAATGCTAAGTCTTAGATTGTTAATGTGAGCAATAAATGGTGCTAGTTTCCTATGATTTTTAATGAAATCCAATGGAATTCATTAGCTTTACCACCAATTATTGTTGGAAGTTTTATAGATTTGATTCTGAATGCTCCATTTATAAAACAAAGTTTTTTTGATAGAAATGGATTTTAATAACAATTCATTAAAATAGAGTTCATTTGGAAGAAATGAACATAAAATAAAAATTTGAAAACGACTTTTAAAAATAAAATACATTTGGGTGAACTGTATTTTAACAAATTTACCAAATGAGCAATATTTAGCTCCATTTCAATGTGATAATATTTACTTTTAAATGCACAGTTTTGAGAAAGAAGTATACCTGCACTATCTCTGCTGCAAGATATCACAATTGATTAGTAATAACATCTAGTATTTAATGTTATACTTAAATTTTATTTACCAGTTTTAAATGCATTTTAATGGTACTCATAATTTTAATCAAAATAAAACTAACATGAATTTATGAAGAGCATTAAACCACATTTTGTTAAATATGAGATGTAAAGAATTATTATTCATTTACAAGACAACACAATGAGCTCCATTACAGAATTGTCTATATGAGAAAATGTTTGCAGCATATTTTACTTATATTACACTGTTTTAAACAAAATGAAATTGATGCACATTATACAGCAAGATACTAGTAAAATATGATATGCATAGCATTTATCATCCATTTACAGGAACATATAGAAAATTTTTGATCCAAAATGCTGACAATTAGTAATAATATTAGCTTTCAGTTATACTATATGTTTCTAATTAAATTTTTGCATACTGAGTGATATGTACAAATATACGGAAAAGAATTTATAAGAACTAGCATTTAAGAGTGCAAATTGACTCAATGGGGTTTTTAATTGAGTGTTTATCTGAATTACAACATGGCAAACTAGGGATGATAATTTATGGCAATGTGATTTCAGTAGTTTTAAGCATGTTTGAACCTGAATTAAATTTTAACTTTATATGTGATGTGTATAAAAAATTGTGGGTAATATACAGGGTTGTACAAAAGAATTCAGTTATATTTCCATGTATTTTTACAAATTGCTGAAAGTAAAGTTTCTACCTATTATGTGTTTTATGACTAAACTAAATTTTAGCATACTATGTAGAATATATGGGTCATTCCATGTAAAATGAGCAAAATTTTAAAAAAGTCGTGGCCAAATGGTAACTGATTTTAATAAAGTTTGATACACAGGTTGAATTCATATTCAAACAGAGCTCTGCAAAATATTTTGACAAAAAATAAATTATTTTAGCAGTTTTGGACATTTAAAAAACTTGTGATAAAGAATGACATGTGTACAATCATCCAAAGTTGTAAGTTTGAAATTCTGTATCTTGAAAATTATTTAACAGAAAAGAATTTTTTTAATAATATAACCTTTGAAAAGTTGACTTCTTTTTAGCAATAATAATCTGGTAACACTATGATTAATTTTAAATTAGTTGTAAAAATTGAAAATTTATGAATTTTGAAAAAATTAGAAAATCAAAAGAATTAAAAAAAATGTGTGTGAAATTGATGCTTGATGTAGTATTACATACTGAATTCCCTATGTTTGAAAATTACTAATTATTTCCTTCATCTTCACTGAAAACTTAAAAAAATAATAAAATTAATTTTTCCTTTTATGTATGCATAAAAAATAAATTCTTTAAAGGTCCAACATTAACAATATTGCACAGACATAAAGATTAATAATAAGTCCATGATATGCTCAAAAAAAAATTCAAAATTGCATTTTGATTCCTAACATAACAAAAGTGGGTTCAAAAAGGTAATTTTGTTACATTACATTACACTATTCCTATTTGAATTTGTGCATATTTCTTAAAATATTGCATGATTTCAAGAAGAAAAATAGTGCTACCATCTATTTTTGATATCTGGATTTAGAATTTATATACAATTTTTTCAATGTAATCATTTCTTTCAACTCTAATTTAAAATACTAAAGGCAAAATTAAACTGAAAGCAAGAATAAAAGTTTGTATGTTAAATATGGGTCATCCATCCCATACAAAATAAATAAAAATTAAAAAAAAAATGGATACATATTAATTGATTTTAACAAAATTCGGTGCACAGGAAAACAGTTCATATTTAAATAGAGCTATGTAAAATATCTTGACAAAAAATAAAATACTTTGGCAGTTCTGGACAAAATAACTTGTGACATAGAATGGCATGTGTGCTATTGTTCCAAGTTTGAAGTTCAGTATTTATAAAACTATTTATTTTGAGTAAAAATAAATTATAACATTGTAATTTATAGAAAATTACCATCATATTTATTTTGTAATATTAATTAAATAGTACCATGATTGATTTTAAATTGGTTTTAAAAATAGAATTTTTTCAATTTTGAGAAAATTTAAAATTTTATAAAAATCAAAATAATTTAAAAATATCACAGAACAATCACTGGGAAAAACATCACAGTGGACGATTGCTGCAACTTCAAAATCATTAAATGAAGATATTGAAATTTGTCCTTTGTTTAACATAACTCTTTTTCATTTTTTTCTTCTTTTTTCTAATTTTTTTTGTTCTTTTTCTGTTGAGTGTAATAAATGGAAAACAAGTATTCTAGAAGTGCTGTCTGGAACAAAGATGTAAAAATGATAGCTACCTGTACCCTTGATGGCTGTTGGCACTTTATTAAATTGTTCTTGAAGTTGGATCTTGCACTGAGTGACCTCAGTAGAAGGCACATAAAAGAAATTAAGGTTTGAAATATTTTCTATGCAGAAAGAAAAAAATATCATCTGAATTAGTTATTTGATCCCAATATGATCTTTGCAAACTGGCTCTTGTTGTTAATCTTTTAACAGTTTTAACAATACCATTACATGGACTTTTGCCACAACAGGTGGTAAAAAAGTGCCATTTTGCTTTTATGTTAAAATCAGACTCCTAGTGACAAAGATTGGAAAAGTTTTTTCTGTATTTGTATTGTGACAAAGAGCCATCACTGAAATAAATTAATTTCTTCACAAAAGAAAACTTTTCTTTTATGAAAGAAATAACAACACTTTGAAGTGCATATACTGTCAGTGTGTCATGTTTTGAGTGATCATTAATGACACAGATTGAGACTTACAAATTTTTCTGCATCCTTGGACTACAAATAGGTGTAATGTTGCTTGATAATTTTCCCAGTGGTAGCCTGGAATAGCATCCTGAACTATAAAGATATAGTTCTCTGAAAAATCTAGAAGAACAATGCACTCTTCTTGCGATATAATGACCTTCTGTTCTTACAAATATTTAAATTAACATTTAGCTATAAAATGATGTTTTGCCAATCCTCACACATTCTCTATATAAGAATCAAGAATTTTTTCAGTTGACTGATCTTGTGTGATTAAAGTCAATCTGTATGTAGAAATCAATTGTTTGTAAGTAATTTCGTCTGCGTATTTGAAAATTTAAATTTTTTCTATTTCAGCACAAAAGTTTTCTTTGGACAATTCAAACATTTCCCAAACATGCATTTTTCATTATCAATATTAGAGGCATACTTTTTGAAAATTTCAAGCAATGATTGATAGAATTTAACTGCATGCTCCATCAATTTCATATTCTGATGGATAATGCATACACAATGAGAGTGTGAGTCATTATCTCCAACCAATATGCAGAATTTTGGTCTCTACTCAGCAAATTTACTAAATTCAATCATGATGCTTTCATGTTCTTCTTTAAACTGCTGGTATGACTCTTTTAAGTTAAAAAGAATTAACCTTTTCTGATTTTGACCTCTCCCTTCTTTCTTAGTCTGAAGATAATCTTTTTTTTCTTTTTTCTTTTTTTTTTTTTTTTTTTTCCAGGACATAAACGACTGATGTCATCTAATTCATAAAAACTTTCAACCAAATAAGACCATTATTATTTTTTTGCCTTGTCTTGTAGCGGGTTCCAAATGACTTTTCGACTCCTCTTACTTTTCTGACTAAATATTTAGAATGGATAACTCTGGCCTTATTCTTTCAAAACTGCAGCTTTTTTAGAAGAACTAAAATTTGTATTTTATCAGCATAACAAGTCGTTTTTTGCAAATTTAACCTTAAGTTCTTCTATTAAACAATGCAAATCCTCATCATGTTTGCCTGCCACTGTACATTTTCAATTTCATTTGGTTCTATTTTCAAAGTTTTAGCCAAAATGTAGCTTTTGACACAATTTTTTCTAGTTTTCTTTATCCATATTCCTTTTTTTAGGTACACTGAACTTGCTCATCTTTCTAACTGGTGATTCTCCCATCTCTTGTAAACTAAATTATTTTTTTCTAATGCATATCTATAGATTCTATTTCAAAATTTCTATCTATTTCATCTTCACCTGTCTCTGCAACTGAATTTTTTACACTTGTTTCACAAGTTGGGCAGATATTTTTCTTGGGTATTAGTAATCCATGTGATCTTTTAGCAATATTCAATATTATTAATCTCAGACTTTTTGATTAGCTTTTCCTGTCTTTTAAAAGAATCACAGCATTTTTTTTCTAAACAGATGCATGTACTTCTGCAAATACACTTTTTCATGGTGATGATAATTTTTTAAAAAATTTTCTATCTAATCTCAACTACAGTAATTTTTAGTCCCACTTGAAAGTTCAGAAAAATCTTTAAAAGCAGTAACTTTTGAATAATTCTTCTTGTGGCAGGTCTTTTGCAAACACCCTCCCACATCACAGTTTGAATTAGGCATTTATGTAATATATATATACAAAAGATGCAAACAAAATCTAGTACATTTCAGTCACTCTTGCACAGGTAAACAAATGAGGTTTACAAGAGTGACTTCAGTAAAAAAAAAAATAGTGCTGCCATCTACAAGAATTTAAAATTACTAAATAATCTTTAAACAATTCTACTCAATTTTAGTATAATCCTGAAGCAAAAAATAAAAGAAGAAGAATGCAAGAATTAACATTTCAATATTTAAAATAGACACTTTTATCTATAATATCAAATAATTTGAAAAGATTTAAAAGCTTTCCTTCATGTCCAAAAAAGCAATAGCAAGGTTCCCGGCAAAACATGACAGGCAAATTTCCAGACCAAACAGGCATAGAAAGAAATTTGCTACTTATTTTTGCAATTCTTTGTCAAAATTAGCAATTATTTTCTGTGATTGTTCTTCAAATTTTTCGACTATTTTTTCTAAAACTTTTTAGAAAAAATTTGTAAATTCCCTGACTTTCCATAACTATTTTGAAATTCCCTGATTTTTCCTAACTTACCATGATGTTGGGAACCCTGAATAGAAATATTGCCCTTTCCTGTAAATTTGTTTTCTTATTTTTTATTTATTTATTATTTTTTGTATTGGAAAATAAAAAAGCAAATATGGAAGTTTCTGTATTTGAAATATGTGCTTTTATCTATAAAGTCAAACGATTTTACAGTTACAACAGGTTTTCTTCATGTTTAAAAAATAATAAAAATATTGATTTTTTCCCTTAAAATTTTTCTTTTTTTATGTTTTTTTCTCATTAAGGAATAAAAAATCAAATCCTAAATTATTGCGATCTCTTACTTATAATTCATTCTTAGCTATAAATAATTTATGAGGTAGTTTTTCATTTCTAAGGCTAATAATCACGATTGAAATTTCAAGAATGTGGACAAAAACTCAATTTTGTATCAAATTTTAACGTGAGTTTACATACTTAAGTAAACTGCCCTGGAATCTATTATTTTACATTTACTCATGAATAAACATGATGTATTTTTATGCCAAATTTTATTCAAATCTGTGACATGTCAGCTACAGACAATTTGCTCATGTTGTATGAAATGGCCCACCCATATATGAATCAATAAATAAAATATAAGGCTTCAGAAAATAGCTAGAGAAAATAATAAAATTTTTGGCTATAAGCAGTAATTGGTTTACAAATGTTTTATGTAGTTTTTAAAATGTTTACTTGCATACAGGGGTGTAAAAATTTAGGTGCCAGTGGGCAGTCTCTCATCATTAAATTTTATCAGCATTGCTACAAAAATTTAGACAAAAAATAACGAATATAATTTAGTGGTGAAAAACTAACTGCTGATGCCTGGATTTTTACACCCCTGCTTGCATATTAAACAATGATATTTTGTTAAAGTACTATGTAAGTGTCAAAAAGTGCTGCATAATCCATGCTGGACACATGATTTTTCATTCTCATTACATTTTGCCTGTTCTTATTAGTGTTTGCTACTGCTCTGGCAAGTTTACAGATGGGGATTTTTGTTAAGGACAAATTACTCATCGCTGACTATAGCATTAATTAGTAGACATTATTACTAATCGACTGGTACTACTCACATTTTTATAGATCTATGAAAGAATTCACATGAGTGGTGTATTTCTTTTTCCGTGGCTAAACAACACTGAAATGAAGCTGTAAATTATGAATGAAATGATTTAGGAATGCAAGTGATGTCCAGAAACAGTACTTGAAATTATATGTTCTTTAGTAGCTATCATGATTTTCTTGGTGTAACCAGCTTGAATTGGCTATTCTTTTCTGGTTTGTATCTCAACAACTTTCCATACTCCAATAGCAGATTTTTCCAATAGCAAAATATGTCTTCCATTTTTAAATGATTTAGAATGAAATTATATCCCCTAGTAAAGAAAAATTGTTTAGAATTATTTTAAAAATTAGTCTAATATACAAATTCTAACAACAGTAAATATGCATTTAGTAGAAAAATATAAAGTCTAATGTTGAAATGAAATAAAATATACAAACCTTTCTGCAATTGATTCTGCTAATTTGTCATTTTCAATAGCAAAGTTTAAAAGATCCCTGAAAAGAAAATTAATATAGTGAATGGACAAAAGTTTAAATAGGAAAATATAGGAAATTAAAAATAGGAAATACACACAAAGAGTAGTGTATTAGAGTATTAGTTGCTTTCTACAGAAACATGGAAAGCAATTTAATTGCATTAAAACTGCTTTGCATTAAAGCTGCTTTATTGACTTAGTGTCAAAAAGTTAATCTACAGATTTCCCTCTCTTAAGTTGTATGACATTTTTAGAACTCAATCAAAGCACATTTCTTTTGATATCAAAGAACTTTAAAGAAACTCATTAGTTTTACCCTCCTTTCTCCTTTCTGAAAAGAAAGAAAATCTGATTTCTTGTTTTAATGTATTTTTTAAGTTATATTATATATTATAAAACAAAGTCAACAACATGAAAATATTAAAATTAAAACTAGATTAAATTTAATTTGGTATGTGTACTTTAACACTGAATGTAATTGTTTTCAATCCTTCCAAAAATGCCCAAATCAAGAATCAAACCCAGATCCTTGGCTTACATGCCAATGCTCTACCATTTATGCTACCTAGGTTGACAATTAGTGAGTATATTTTACTCAGATAATTTTATTTATAATAATCATCTGGTCTGCCAAGTAGACAGCTCAACAGAATAAACTGCAGGTAAAGGAAGTTCATATAAACGATAGACAAGTAGCTATACTATTATTTTAACACAATCATACTGATCAGTAATGTTATTATACAAATTTAATTTTTACAACTGAGTGAAAAAATGCTCAAGGCAGGAATCAACCCAAACCCTTGGCTTAGATTAGCAATGTTCTTCTCTAAATGCTACCTAGGCAGAGGCAGATAACCCGAGAACATACTTCGCTCAGATAACCTTACTAGTAAATAACATCTGGTCTGCCAGGTAAACAATTCAGCAGAATAAACCACAGGTAAAGAAACTGCATATAAATGATGGATACATAGATATACTATTATTTTTAACAGAATCATAATGATTGGTAATGTTAACATATGAAATGAATTTTTTTCCAACTGACCAAAAAATGCCCAAATCAGGGATTAAACACAGATCCTTGTCTTAGATCGCCAATGCTCTACCATTTACATTACCTGGGCTGACAACTGGTGAGCATATTCCACTCAGATAACTTTGTTGGTAAATTTCATCTGGTCTGCCATATAGACAGCTGTTCAAATTGAGCAAAAGCTGTGCAAAATATGCTCACAATTGTCAGCCCAGGCAGGATAAATGGTAGAGCAAGGATCTGGGTTTGATTCATGGCTTGGGAATTTTTTCACTCAATTGAAAAATACAATTCAAATGAGAGCAAAATATGCTTGCCAGCTGTTAGCCCAGGTTGTGTAAATGATAGAGCATTGACAATGCAAGCAAAGGATCTATTTTTTATTCCCAGCTCGGACATTTTTTGGTCAGTTGGAAAAATTCAATTTGTATGATAACTTTTCCAATGAGTATGATTGTGTTAAAAATAATAGCATATCTACACATCCATTGTTTATATGGAATTCTTTTACCTGTGGTTTATTCTGTTAAGCTGTCTACATGGCAGATAAGATGTTATTTACCAATAAGGTTATCTGAGCCAAATATGCTTGCTGATTGCCAGACCGGGTAGCATAAATGGTAGAGCATTTGCCATATTATATAAGCCAAGAATATGGGTTCGTTTTCCCGACTTGAGCATTTTTTCTCTCAGTTGAAAAAATTCAATTCATATAAAATAAAAATGCCTTTCCACCTACTATTTTGACAATTAAGTGATGCAAATTTTATTTGTCACAGGCAAAATGTGTCTTTTAAATATGATATACTTTATTTTCAAAAGGACATTTAAATCATAATAAATAAAATTTGTACCATTTAATTGTCAAAACAGAAGGTGAAGATTGCAGGTATGATTATTTTATACATATCAATGCAAAATAAACAAATAAATAAAAACTAAAGTTACGAATTATTAAAATAGCAATTAATAATACTAATTTTAAATAAAAGGTTTTTGTTTAAATATTTAGCAAAAACACTTTCATAAGTATATGCAACTATGAATAAATTGTGCTTACTCTAGATTGCCAAGATTTTTATCGACAGGAATAAAATGAACCCATGGTTTGAGACTGGGATAAAAAAATTCAAGCCATTCATCTCCCACATGATAAACTAAAGATTTACAAAGAAACAAATGTTTCAATCTAAAACTAGCAGCGACACCTCTGAAGTTAAATAAATACTTGTACTGACAATGGTCAACTAAAGATATTTCTTTTGCAGGAGGTGCTCCAAGAGTATCCTGAAATAAAATAAAAATAAATAAAGTGAAGGAAAAATTAGTACAGAAAAACCATTAATGCACATTTTCAAATAATTTATATTGTCAAACGTCAGCAGACACTTTAAATTTTAGGTGTTTTAACGAATACCTAGGGAAAAACCTGATAAATTTTTTGGAAATTTCGAGAGTACTAAGAATATGTCGAATTTTCATATTTTCAGCAAAAGTTCTATAACTAAAGCAATTATGGAACAGCAACAAATCTAATAACAATAAAATTATTATTTTCTATTATCCGATAAAATGACCTATACATGTAGTACATTACTGTATGGTTCTTTCACAACATTTAAGTAGCATGTATATTCATGCTAATATAAAGATTTCATTAAGAGAAACTGAAGAAATTTCCACATGTGTTTTAAATGATTTCTCAACCAAATTTAACGTCACTTTCTGGAAATTCGGCAAAGGACAGTAGAAACAACCTTTTACATTTAGAACATAAGTACTTTAAATGAAATATGAGTATTTGCATGAAATAATTTTTAACTATGCATATGCTAAAGATAACAAAATTTCTTTTGCAGAATTTTAGTCAACTGCATAGTGTGACTCATATAAAAAAGCCAGAAAAATATTGTGAAAATTTAATTATATAATTTTTATTTTTTATTTTATAATTTTCATTTTATATTGATGTTTTAGTTTCTTTTGAAAAAACTATCAGAACAAACCCATTCAAACAGTAAAAAAATTATCAAAATCGAAGAACCCTTTCTAAAGCTAATTGACATTTATTAAATACAGATATGTATTTTTGTAACAATTTGATTTTCTCTACGATTTAAAGGAAAAAAATATATATGCCCTCAATTCAGAATAGGGTTTAATTATTGTCTGCATCAGTAAAAATACATTATTTTATTTAAAATACCACTGAAAAATAAACAAATGGATGGGAGGCTATCAATTATGCATATGTGATTTTATGAAGGAAAATATTCTTATCAATTATTAACAAAAGATCTGAAAAGCATTGTTTTAATATTTCTACACACAAAATAAGTGACAAAAATTATAAAAAAGGAAGGAACCATCAGAGATTACAGTGGACTGGGGAAAAGCTAAAAAACTTTGTCTCTGAGGTCTCATCTATGGGTTACTGTACATTTGGACATATAAAACAAGCTCTTTATTAGCCAGCATCTCAAAACGTTGGATAGACTCTGAATGATTATGATAGAGTAGTAGAACAAAATGAGCCTTGATATTTTAAAGAAAAGTTCTATCTGGAAAACCAAAATGTAAATTGATATTTTAACAAAAGTGCTATTAGGTTGAACACATTAGAAAATAGAATTCATGTGGCAGTTTATATATTTCTTTCAAAATTTCTTTGATGGAAATAAGTTAATAAAAGATGACTAGTGGAAAATCTCTTATCATTCAGCTGCTTTTTAAAGGCAGCTGAAATTCATCTCCTATATCAGTAATACCTTTCTGAATTTTTACAACATTGCACTGACCTTTTCATATAAATTGTTTGATATAGCTGACTACTAAATTATGCAATAACAGTTTTGTTGAATTTAGAGTGTGACTGTTTAAATATATTTATACAAATGTTCATATTTCATTAAATATTTACCATAATTTTGGGATGTGTCACTGCAGCACATAGAAGTTTAAAGGTTAAAAATATTCTTAGTGTGGCACTTCTGCCAGGGCGGCCAGTAAAAGGTTTTTTTTTCTCCTGCAGCGATATCTATTGCCAGTGTTCACACTTGATGTTTTTCAAATGGTGCTGCATTTTGCTCTTTTTTTATTAAGTGCCAATGCACCTTGCTTTTTCCAGATGTGGAAAAAACACCTTGTCACTACTCCCAATCAGGGCTATAGAAGATAAGGGCTGGTTCATCCCTTTGACGGGAAGGATGCCGCCTTGTTCCCCCTACTAGGAGTCTTGTGACGTCACTGGGAACATACTTTCAGTGTGTGGGTGCAGATGACCATAGTGTTTTGGCTTGTAAACAATGTAAAAACAAACTAAAAAAATTGTTTCTTTTTGCAGTCTTCGATAAGATGTTATAATCTTATGTAATTTGTATTAAAATGTCGTCTTGCGCAGTTGCAACATGTTGCAATACGTATATAAAGTATTCAAATAAGACATTTGAACAAAACTGCATTGCTCATTTCGTCCAGGAAAGCTAAACAGAAAAAAAAAAAAAAAAAAAAAAAAAAACGTAAATGGACATTATCGAAATTATAAAAATGTAACTGATAATGACGTCCAGAAGTATAAAATATTCACGATGTTTTATTTTATTTTATTTCATTTTTTTATGTAATCTTATGATTCTTTTTAGAGTTTTGAGTTTCGTAACATTTTTTCAATGGTATATGCTTCAACACGATAAAGAAAAAAAAATGAGGTAATATATTGTGATTAAATAACTTCATGAAAATTGATTTTAGCTGAAAGAGTATTTTTTTTACTTATTTTAAGGGGTGGTCGTACCTGTTATTTTGATAAAAAATGAAAAAAAAAATGTCGAATTTCAAGTTTTTCTTTTACAATATTTCTCAGTATTAACATTCAGAATTTCGGAATGGTTCGATAACTAATAAAAGAAAATGGTGAAATTTATTGTTTATGTGTAAGTGAAATGTTTAAACTCATTTTCTCAATTCGAATTTTTTTATATTTTCATTTCAGTCGAAATGCTAAGGCTTTTACAATAACTAAGCAGATTGTCTGAAATTTATTAAAAAGTATGTTTAGACCCTGAGCATCATAGCTAAATACCGAATTTTTATTATGTTTAGTAATTTAAAACTCATAATCTTGTTATTTTCCCAATTCTTTCCATATACATTCACTATTTTTTTCCCCTGCTAATCTAATGGATGCATCAGAAATCGGATACTTAGATTTATAGAATAATGTAGTCTAAATAAAGGATAAAAATACCCATTTCCATTTATAAAAAATTAAAACGAAGAAAGAATTTTAAAATTATTAAATTTTTTTTAAAAATGACGTTTTAAAAAAAGTTATTGCTATATTGCGAATTTAACACTTTTCATATCTACTATGACTGTGCTTTATTCAAACATAAACAAAAAAAAGTATATAATATAGTTTAAGTTATAATATATGTATGGTACTGAGTCCTATTAGTTTTATTTTATAGCTGAAAATGTAATTATTTTTCATTATTTATGGTATTTGTTATGGTTTCAATGAAACATGTAAAATATTTCCTTATTTTTCCTTGCGATTTAAAAATATTAAAAATTAGTCATTATAAAAATGTTTTTGATTAACATTAATGTTTTTAATTGTAACTTAGCAACACACCTAGGATTGCGCTTTGAAGGGGGAATATTTCCCTTTACTATTTCACAATTTTTTATATTGTTCTTATAATTTTAGTCAAGAGTATAAAATGTTCCTTTATTCTCCTTTTTTTTAATAACTCATGTATTTTACTGTGAAAAAAATAATAATAATGATTGTTATTTTTCTCATTAATGTTAATATGTTATTCAAGACGTGTTAAGCATAAATCAAGCCATGTCACAAACAAAAATAACTTAATCATTAAAAAAGACTAAAAATAAATTATTTCGTTAATTTGTTGGAAAATTTGTAAAGCTACTTTTATGAAAATATTTAAAACTACTTAAAAACAACAAATAGCGGATAAATGTTCAATAATTTTATCTTGAAAAAAATACATAGAAATAAAATTCAAAGATTCCTTTTAAAAAACCCTATAGCTCTCCATTTAATCCTCATCAAGTTTGTTCCCAGCTACGTCATCACCCCTGACTTCCGTCGGCACTTTCTACTCTCTCGTGAACTAGCCCTTGTTACTCTATAGTCCTGACTCCCAATAGCTTCTTTGCATCCTCTATTTTAATTTAAAACAATACAGATTGAAAAGTTCACTTTGCCCCCTCCCTTCCATAAAAAAGCCTTAGCTACAGGACTATGAAAGGAAATGCCTATGCTTAGTAACTAGGATAGAAACATTTTTTATTAAGTGTTTCTCTAAATGTAAAAGCTTGTTACACAGTATTTACCTACTCAGTCACTATATATTACAGCAACTATATCAATAAAGTTCACATTTAAGCCTGAGGTCACTTAGTTCTTGTATACAATGATATTGGTAACTTCTCCTCAAAAAAGATTTCCGAAATGATATTCCTCCTTTATGGTAATTTGGATATTTCCCTGCTGTAAGGGCCTTGGCATTGGTTGGTTGTATATGTGAAGCTAATTATCAGCATGATGTATATAGACTCTAAGACCTCTGTGGGGGTCTGTCTAAGGGAACCTAATCTGTATTTATGCAAGGAAATCCAAGTTTTGAAGAAAAACATGGAAAACTCCAAACGATTAGGGAGATGGCTGCGATTGGGATCAAACCCAGTACCTGCCGTCTACCAGTTTTGAGAGCAGGACCTCAAAGGCTTGAAAGGATAGAGAACAATGGCTTTGGCAAGAGAAGGAATTTTTTTTCACACATTTTCTGACAATCTATTCACTGTTTCATACACACAAGCAAATTTTTCAATAAATACAGTCGAAGTTCTATAATCCACGCACATTGCAGCCGTTACATTATGATTTTTTTCAATTTTTTATTGCTCGTTTTAAAAAAGCAATTTTTGGATCATGAATTAATAAATTTTCTTAACTGTTTATTTCATTGTTTGCATTCATAAAGTAACGCGAATTATAGAAAATTGCAGATTATGGGTGCGCGGATTATAGATCTTCGACTGTACATTTTATTTAATATACAGAAACCATCTATCTGTCATTACATACAAATAAAAGTGAATTATCAGAAGCATTTTTTAATACATATAAAAACAAGCATACTAGTTAATGAGTTTGTTTTCAGGGCTGTTTATATTATTTGCCCACAAATCTTATTTTCTTGTACAAATTATGCCAAGTTCTCTTTTTAAAGCCATTATAACAGGGAAGTAGGTAACATCCCCAGTAATTGGCACATTAAGGATTTGTCTTTAAACTTACTTCTATTTTCATTACCAAGAAATAAAATATTTACTTGCAAATATTTTTTAATCAAAGAGTGCATATATGTGCATCTATTTTGCCCACTAAAAGCAAAAATATTTAAAAAAGTATTTTTATTAAAATATATTTACAAAAAGTTGCTGTAATCACCAGTAATTGGCACTTAGACTTTTACACAATTAAAGTAACCCTTTTCAACTAAACAAAACTGTTGTCAATTAAAATTTGAAATGTACTATAAATCAGATAATAATAAATTGAAATGCATGCCTTTCTTAAACCAGAGAAGAAGCATTTGCAACAAAAATGGCTAATTTGATACAAGCCATAATTGTTTCTCTTTCCTAGGCACTATTGTTATCTAGTAGCATAAATCAAAGTTATAATCTGTAAAGTAAATGAGCATATAAATGGTATATGGTCTTGCATTTTTAAAAGACTGGATATAAATCTTATTTTAGGACATTTTTGTAGGATGTGCCAATCACAGGTGCCTGTCAATTACTGGGGATGTTACTCTACCAAAATTTGAGTAAAAATAGCTAATGCTAAATTTCAACTTGCTCCACATTTTTCTATGTTATACCATTTAAAATTATGTTGTACTGTTTATTATACTATTTTTGGCAGAGTCGGTATGCTTCTTCCTTACACACAATCTTTCGAGAATCCCGACAATTAGAAGTCCCAAGAATTCAAGTCTGAAGAACAAGGAGGACAGGTTGTCAGAAAAGTTCCTGAAATTACCCGATCATCTCCAAAATGCACATGAAGCAGTGCTGTCACTACTCAGACTACGTGCAGTGATGCACATATACACTTATATGAATATGGTAGTCTCCAAACACTCTCATTCTTGTAAGGATGGAATGACCTGTTGCTGAGAAAGGTTGCAGTAACAGGTACCCATAATGAAACACCTTTTTGGAACCTGAGAAATGTTCGCCTTAAAAGAAAAAAGACCAATGAAATGAACTGTAAAACCACATCATACAGTAATGTAATCAGGATGCAAAGACTGTTCATGGGCAATATTAAAACTTGCAGTACATCATATGTGACAGTTCTGAGTATTAACTGCTCTGCCTAGGGTAAAATGTGCCTTATCTGATCACAAAATGTTCTAAGGCCATGCATTGTCAATCGTTATTCTGGCCACAAACATTTTCGAAAATTGAGTAATTGTGTCGGGGTCTGCAGAGTTCAGTGCTTACACAAAGTGAATCTTTTACGGATACCACTTTACAATGGAATGAAAAACCTTTCATAGTGTGGACCAAAGGAAAGATAAATCATGTGACACTGCTCCAGCACTTGTTGAAGAATATTGGGAAGCAGATGCTCTTTTGACTATGGCAAAGCGACTTCTTTCACAGTTTCATTTGAAATCTGTTTCCGTGTCCTCCTCCTTGCAGAACACCTAATTCCCTGTCTCTTCTATTTCATCTTTTTAGCCATTATCCTTTTCAAAGCCTGTCTTGACATTGGTTGTTTTTCTAAGAAATTCAAGCATTGATATTCTCTTAGTGCAGTTAATAAAATACTGCTTTTCTGATAAAATAACTTCATCAATAATGCTTGTTATTTCTTTCTGTAAAGGCAAGGTGTAGAATGATTTTAGGGCAGCAACTACTGCTGTTTTAAACCATTCCAAAGTTGCACAAAGTGCTTTCTTCAAAGTAAAAACTGTCATCTATTGATCAAAATTTGAACTATTTTTTATGGCAGATTCCTTTTCTCATGGTTCACATAACTTACACTCCAAATTTCATCAATGGAGAGGACTATATGTAGGTTTAAACATGGTAACTTTAATTATAGCCACTTTGTATGTAATAAAAGACCCAAAACCCACAAAGTTTGGGACTAGACCTTGTGCATATTTTAAAATTTTGGGTCATAAAAAGAAAGTTACTACAACCTCCCTAGATAAAAGAAATAAAATAAGAACGCATGAAAATAATGCAAATATGGTTAAAATAATTAATGAAACACATTAAATATATATATAACATTTAATTTTTAACTCATAAAGGAGCAAGAGGAATTGTACATGCATTGTTTTGAGGAAGCTAAAAAAATTAAAGAATATACAAATTAATTTTCTATTTTTGTAAATATTTGTTGTAAATTAACTTATTTTAATATTTTCGGATGTTTCAATCTGAAGGGGTTTTTGTCATACTTATGTAAAATCATTATTTCTTGTCCATTTATACAGCTTTGCTGCTCTAGAAACTTTAGACAGTTTTCTTCCAGAACGAAACCTTCATTACAAAAAAAAAAAAAAAAAAAAAAATAATAATAATTTGTAACTATCCTGTGCATCAGTAGTCACCACTATTGGAATCCATATCTTGTAATCGTAAAACAATGTCAATAATTTTCCTATCAGTAATTTGGTAAGTATCAGTGACATCTGAATTAATTTTTATAATTTTAGTATTGTTTTCTTGAAATAACTGTTCATTTCCAGTTATTAACTTAGCATGAAGCAACATCAATTTAGCTTTAGCCTAAATTGGGTTGTTTCTAAAACCAGAAAACAGTATGATCATCAACTATTTCTATAAAAAGGCACAATGGCTATAAGTTCAGCCACCTGCTCTCTATCTGTGAATTTAGAAATGAAATTCCAGGATTTTGCTAAATGCAATCCTTGATAGTAAACATTTTTTAAAATTCTTCAAGTTTGAAATACAATTAAAAATTAAGATTTTTTTTTTTTTTTTTTTTGGTTTTATAGTAGCATTTAAAGTTTTGAAAGATACCATGGTCCATTGGTTGAGTTAAAGAGGTTGTGTGAGAAAATCCGAATAGCAAACACATTGTCTGAGGACAAAGCAAATAGATCAGAATGATCAGTGCAGTTATTGAGAAGCAGAAAAATCATTTCGCAGTAGTCTGCAGATTAAATTATAAATTTAGCAAGACCGCTATCTGACCATCTAAATATCACATCATCACTGATTTCATGAAAACAGCTTGTTTTATACTGCAGTTTTGAAAAACCATGTGTGGCATATTTCATTGTTTGCATTTAAGAGCCCACACTACTGAATGAAAAAGACCCGGATGATAATGTTAAGTCTATGGGAACATTCTTTTAAAATTTCTCGCTCAAATTTTAATATTTTTACATGATTTTTTTGCGTAGGATAGCTGAGGATGACCTACAACCGGGCTAGTTTTTACTTTTCCAATTTTGCTTTCAGATTCTTTTTTAAAAATCACTTTAACTTTTGAAACCGGTTTGAGAGGTTCTGAAATTGAAATTATCATAATATAAAAAATATGTAACCATAATTGAAAAAGTAAAAACTAGCCCGGTTGTAGATCGTCCTCAGCTATCTTATGCAAAAAAAAAAAAAACATGTAGAAATATTAAAATTTGAGTGAGATATTTGAAAAGAATGCCATAGACTTAACATTATCATCTAGGTGTTTTTCACTCAGTAGTGTGGTCTCTTAAGAGGCTGGCCAGATTTTAGAGCCTTGAGGATTTTTGATTGGCAGGTTTTAGGTCTTCTACTGTTTATTTATTTAACAATTTTAAAAAGTATTATAATAACAAGTTAAGATATTAATACAGAAATAACATATTTATAAAGTAGTAAAAAAGAATTCATTAGAAAAGTAAAATTAAAAAAGAAAAATAATCAAAAACCTTATCTGATTTCCATGCTTGATTTTTAGTATAAGCTGCATCCACTAGCCTAGGTTTTTCTCTTGATAAAAGAATTAATCCATCTCTCTCAGCACTTGTACGGGAACCACGGAAAAATGCCACTGGTTTTTTCTTTGTCCAAGGCCATTTTTCAATCGTTCTGAAATAGAAAATACAAGCATATATTTCTTTCAAAAAATAGAATTAAACGAATTTGATTAGCTTAAATGAATGGGGGAGAATAGGGCACAGTGGACCACCCCTTATATTTCATTTAAGTTTTTAAAGTTTTTCTTTTAAGCTGATTTATTACAGCATTGAATTGATTATATTAGTCTTCAAAACATGTCGTTAGCACATAAGTGAATAATTAATTCATTATTCATTCTATCTTGACTGGTTGTTTTGAGCTTCGAAAAGTAAAAATTATCATCATCATACTTTTCTTTATTAATAAATAAAGATTATAGATAAATAAGAAAAAAAGCTTTTTTTTGTAAAAGTAAGATACTTGTTTTTACTTAACATTATAGTTGTTAACATAACAATTTTATAAGAATGCATTGAACTCCAACATGGGGCACAACGAACTATCCACTGCTGAGGTACAGTGATCCACAATCCACTCTGTTAATGTTATGTAGAATTTTCAAAATATTTAATAATTGCTTCTTCTCTATCAAGAAATACTGTTTTAAATTAATTATTCAATTGTAAAATTGAGTAAACAAAGAAAAATGTCAATTTTTTTTTTTTTAAGCAATATTTTGGTTTGTATTTATTACTTTTAAAAGCAATACAAGTAACCTAATGACTGTAGCCTGTTATTACTAAAACAATTTCTGGCAGGTTCTGAAATTTTATTACTCATTTTAGATGTAACAAAGAAATTTGGAATCAAAACTTTATATTAATCTGTTTTTTATATAGATGTTATTGTAAAATCACTCTCAGATCTAAAAGAATTTCAGGAAATTTTCAGGCTCAAAAGTGTTTTAAAGTTTCATTTTCAAATTTTTATGATGACGACTTTATTTTATTTAATAATTTCACTTTATTTGCAATTGTTCCTATATTTTAATCTTTTTTATTTAAAAAAATGACTTTTTAGTAATTTTTTGTTTAGTTTTTTGTATGTTTTATTCAAAAATGTTACTCGCAAATTTTCATGATAATGTTATTTTGGTGGTAAAAGAGAAATAAAGAGGATTTGAATTAATAAAAAATTAATTTTATTATATTTCGAATAATATTTGTAAGTGGAACACTGTGCCCTGCTTCTTAGGCATTTTGGTCCATTTTAAAAATGTATACAAATATTTTTTTTAAACATATTTAAAGTTATGCTCTAAAAAAATTCTGAGCCATTTAAAAATGCTTAAGGAATGTTCAAGAATATTTTCAGGCAGATTAGATTTTTCATTAAAGAGGGAAAAAAATGTAAACTGCAAAAATGGACCACTGTGTATCAGTCTCTCCTATATATATATTTAGAAATCCCCAAATGTTTTCAACTAACTTGTTAATTAACTCTCTTTGTAGATCCCATCTTCCAAGGCCTGTAGGATACAAGCTAATGGCAGGACCTCCTTCCCAGAATGTCCAAGCTGGATACATTATATCCCAGTATTGATTTGTCTATATTAAAGGGGAAAACATTCATTTAAGTAAAAATATATTCCAAAAAACTATTAAAAAAAATTAACGTTACAATTATGTTCCACAGTAAAGAAGTTTTCAAAATCGGAGGCAATAAATTTTTATTAACTCATACATACTAAAAAAGTTTGCATATTGAGAGAGCTACAATCAACTTCTTTTAATCTACAGACTGATCTGTAATTTACAAATGTCTTTAAACAATAATATATTTTTAGACATAAGAATGAAATTCATAGTTAAGATTTGGAGAAATTCAATAACAGCAACATTTAAAAAAAAAATTATTTCATAAAATTATTTTGTCTGCATTGATTAAATCAAATTTTCAATTTTTTTCTTTCTTTTTGCTAAATGATAGATTAAAAAAAAATTAAATTAATATATTTTTTAAAAATATATTAGCTTTTTATTAAAAGTGTTATTTTTAAACAGTGAATTACACCTATGAATAACTTTCAAGATATAATTTCGATATCAATGTTTCAAAAAATTAAAAATCATTAATGAATGTGCATTTGGAAAAATATATTTAAATGTATTAGCTTATTTTATTGAAATGTATTATTTAACAATGTCTGCATTATTTACTTTTATGAAATTGATATTTTCTTTAAAGGTTGTAATAATATTTTATTACAAAACACATTTGAAATCATGAATATATTTGAAATCTTCTATTATGACATTCATTCATATATTAAAAGTACTTAATTCTGTATCTCAAAATAAATAAATAAATAAATAAATAAACAATGACCTATAATCTGTGGACCTCAAATTTTGTCGAATTAATAGACTGCATAAGATATTAAACTATATACTTTACATTTAAGAGACTGTATAAAATAATAAAGATAATCATGGGCAATATAAGCAAAAAAATCATACTAAATCAGTTATATAACAGTCATAACATTTTTCAAAGCTAAAACAGAAATATTTTGATAGATATCATGAGATTACTAATTAAAAAAGTGTTAAAATTATACTGGAATCCTTTACAAATATTACGTTTTTCTTCGAAAATGTCCATCTTTTTCATATCTAAACAAATCAACAGTACTAATTTTTTTAGTTGTTGTATGATATTCCTTGAAGAACAGTCATTGCAGTTAGTAATTTAAAAAAAAATGCTTATTAGCAATAACCCTACAGTATCCAAGGTATCCCCCATCATGTGTCCCTCTACATTTCTTGAAGAAAAAAATACTACAGGCGAGTTAAGGGTTATTTATACTCTTCTTGGTGAACTAATGAATGTTTGGTGATATTCAATTTGAAATTGCTGTTATAACCAGATGCTTTTTCTAACTTTCCAGATTCCTTTTGCCCTTTCAACTTGTGACACTTCTACATTACAAAATTTTTATGTTTATCATCTGGGATACAATGAAGGTTATACAGTGATATAGGTAATTAAATTCAAAGCTTCAGTTGTCATCCAATTGTTTCAGGAGTTAAAACCCAATCCTACCTGCTTTTTGATGCTTTAAACTTATCAAATTTTGCTTTTAATTTTGGCTGTTGAAGTCTTTTCAATTGTCAGAAAGTGGTCAGTGTTGAAAAGAAAGTAAAGAAACTTCAGATGGGTGATTCTTCAGCAGGTTAAAATATAGTACATACTCTCAGCCTAAGTCAAGGCTGTTACAAGGGACTGTTTTTTTAATTCTAAGTGGCACCACTCTCTCAAAACAGAAATTCTTAACACACACCTTGACAACATTTGCAAGAGAAATGTACTTAAAAGCTTTTAAAAGAAAAATATTGCTGTGAACAGAACACAAAAATAGTCACTTGTGGCATTCAGTATAGTGTATAACCTCTATTTTATGACTAAATCACTGTTTATCATGACTTATAAAAAATAAGAGTGATTTTTTTTTTACTATAATTTATCAGTAGTATAATATGTATGAAAATTGTGAAAGAAATATTGCTTCAGTGGTCAATTTACTCTGCAATGTGTGGTAGTATAACATTAATAAAATACAACAAACATAGAAATTGCATATATTTGTCTTATAGATCTTATAGATGTAGCTTAAATAACTAAAAATAATTGAAAAAAAAATAAATTTTCTAAACATGTGGATTATTTAAATGGGAATTCAAAATATAGAAATTATGAAAGTAAAATCTGCAAACATGATAATGTGCAGCTTAAAAAAATTTGTTATCTTTTCAAAAGATTAAAGAAAATGGTACAAAAATAGAAATAACATAGTAAAAATGCAACATTTTACTTTCTATGAAGCAAGATCACATAACAGAATAAACAAATAAATAATATATGTATCAAATATTGCACAATCAAGAGAGATTTTAAACAAACAAGAAAAAAGAAAACAGCCAAATATGTGATCTTTCACACGCTGAAAATTGTGGGTTGTCTTTAAGACAATCTTCTTCAATAAAAACTCAAAGCTAGAATTTTTTTTTTTTTAATGTAAAGTTTACTTTCTTAGAAGGTCTTGTTCATAAAAATGGAAGTAATTTGTGTAAAATATGATTCAAAATTATTTAAAAATTTAAGTTCTTAAACCTTTAAACCCTAAAATATAGGAGTATTTGGCCAGCTATTTAGCGAAGTAGATATAAAATTTAAAGTTTTGATGAATAAAACTTTAAATTTCATGGTTACTTCTACAAATTAAAATAAATGGAAAACTTTTTTATTATTATTATTTGAAAATCAAAAAGAACTTTTGAAGAAATTAGACAGAAAATTTTATAGCCATATAGTTTTTATCTGCCAGAGAAGGAATAAAGTAATATACAACAATAATCTATTCAAATTTTGCAAATTCAGCAATAATGCTCTTCCATTTTTAAAAAATATATATTATTTAACAAGGAAAATATTAAATGCAACAGAAAGCAGTATCTGAAGTGTGAAGGGAGTTATTTTCAGAGGTTGGAAATATAGAGGATGTTTCTAAAAATTGAAAACAAACTTCCAGAGGAGACAATGCAAACATGGCAAATATTTTACATACAGGAAACAGAATATCACAACAATCCACTTATTCATTAAAAAAATGCAGGGTGCTCTAAGGCAAGCTGAACTCAAATTTTCATTCATCATTAATAACAATAAAGATATTTTAGCAAGATTTTCATCATATTAACTTTGAGTTTATTTCTATGTGAAATGTGATGATGTTAAAAATGTCTGAATTTTATTGGTGACATAGAATATGCACTGTCAGCTGCATTTTAAATAATAAAATGTCTAACTGAGTGTTGTTTAGATGTCAATGTTGCCATTTCCAGCTCTTCTCATCTTGTCATCATATTTCACAGAAAGCAAAATAAATCTTTTTAAAAATATCATCACGATATTTTCATTTTTTTTTTAATTAAAATGAAAATCTAAGTATAATTTGGAATAAGATACATTGCATTTTTAACTGAATAATTGGATATTTTCCCCAGAAACTGCCAGTCTTGATGCCTAATACCATTAGTGAAAGTTTATTACATTTTATTTAAAAAGACCTTCTTTCTGAAAAAGCAACACATTATTACCAGACAATATTCAGGAACATGCGTTTATAAATCACTAATTCTTATGAATGTCAACATTAATAGTTAATTTTCTTAAGTGTCACTTTCCAAGTAGCAAGTAAATAATATAACAGCAACTTGTACAAAACTCTTTAACAGGTTAAAAGTTTGTGACACAGAACTTTATGGACCTAAAAATTTTATATATACATTTTAAAAATAATGATATCAAATTTTAAGTGACCAAATTTTGAGTTGATGTTATACTATTAATTAAAAAAAAAAAAAAAAATCAATGTTTTCTTTTTTGTTTTATTTACATTCACAGGTGTAAACATAAAAAAAAAGGATAAAATTTATTTACTGACGCTTTTCTATCTACACCTCTCATAAATTCAAAATATGAGTTTAAAAGAAATGATATAAAAATCCGAGTGATGCCCTGATGTAACTTTAAAAGGTTTTTTTAAATTCAATTAAAGTTATTTTGGTTTGTCTTCCACAGTATATTAATACATCTAAACAATATTTTTAACTTTTCAATTTAAAATTTATCACAGTTTCACTGAGCCTATATTATACCTTGAAATTTATTTATTTTAATAAATTTATTTATCTTTTATGTCATGTTATCCAAAATCACAAGTGGAATTTTTGTAAAAGTTTCCTTTCGGTCATACTATCATCCTTAGTTTGGATACTACGACACAAAGCAAATATTTATATAAATTTTACTTAACTTATGATTTTGGATAGCATGATGCAAAAGATAAATCAATTTATTAAAATAAATATGCTTGAATGCATAATTTAGGCTCAGTGAAAGTGTACTATATTTAATATAGTATAGAAAAATTAAAAATATTGTTTGAATGTTCAAATATACTTTTAAAAAACTAAAATAACTTTCATTGAAATTTAACCTTATTATCACCCTGAACCTTATAGGCCCCTATTTCGAATTGCAATATTTAAAAAAGAGAGATTTTTTTCTTTTTCATTTAGTAATATCATTAAATTATTTAGAATAAGTAGGAGACTTGTAAATATTTGCATTAATCGTACTTAGATATCAGTACTAGGTAATTTCTAGTATTATTTATAATAGTCACTTTATTGTTTTACAAAAGAAATGAGAAGAGCTAATTTTTTGAGTTGCTTAATTTTTTTGTGAGGTAAAAAATGTTTTATTATTGTTTAACCTTCCCTTAATATGTACATTCGTTAAAATTAATTTTAAACATAACAGATTACTTAAAAAATGTGAAAGTGCATTGGCTCTCATGTTTTAGGCTCAGACAGAAAAAAAATTTAGAGCAAGCAATATTAAAAAAAAATCTTTTGCACATGATTTATAGTGGTATTTTTAAAGTATTAAAAGTTAGAAAGACGTTTTCTCTACTTTTGTTATATAATGTAGTGATGAGAGGGTTAATTTTTTTTAATCACATCAAGGCATGACTCAAATTTCAATATCATTATCTTTAAACTCCATATTTTGAACTTTTGAGAGATGTGATAAAAAAAGGATCAGTGAATAAATTTTACATATCTTTTCACATTGAAAATAATGTTTACCCAAATGAATATAAATAGAACAAAAAAAAAAAAAAAAAAAAACTATGAATAATAAAAAAATATAATAATAATAACATTGTTTTACATCAATATTTGATATAATTACTTTTAAAACCTACATTTAAAAATTCTTAGATCCATAATGGTCAGAAACTTTTCATCCATTAAGGCTTTTTATACTGATACTGATTATGATGCTCTGGCCATTGTATGACATCTATGTCAGAAATATATATGACAACTGACACTTCCTATAATAGTAGTTAATGTGTTAAATATCTGTTTAGCTCTACAACAAATTACTCATTGCGCCCATTTTACACACTAACTTTTATAAGCATGTAAGTTTTGAAATATTTATTGCTGATTTTCAAATTTGTAAAAGGTAGTCTTGCAGCAAGATTTACTGTAAAACTCGGTAAAAACTTTTTTTGTATAACATAACAACACCTCGCTGAAAGTAGAATGTAAAGCATTGCTAATAAAAGTATTTAAAAAAAATTAAATATAATAGCTTTTTAGAGGATCATTCAAACTCAATTATGCTATTTAAAAGAGTAAACTCAAATCACCAAACCTTGCTAAATGAAAAAACGGGAAGTGGCTTGCCATATTTATTAACTTGAGGCCAATCTCTTGTATTCAGTATGAATTCCATGTCTGGAAGCTCATTCAAAAGTGGAAGAATAAAGTGTTCAACACCACTGCATCTATAATTTCACAAAATAAAATAAAAATTCAGTTAAAAATTATAGTACTAATTATAATAATTGACACTGATACTGGTATAATGTACACTCACATTCCACTCTATATAACATTTTAAGTGTCATAAATATAGATGCAGATTACAAATCCATCTATTGTTTGCTATTTTTTTAATTTAACTGCCCCCCCCCCCCTCAAAAAAAGAAAGAATTGAATTGTTAATTAAAACAAGAACTACAAAAAATTATTACTATTATTATGTCTTTTAAACATTGCTTCATGATTATGTCATTAACAAAATTTGGTTCATGTAACAATACTTTGCATTAAGTCATTAAAATTTGTGATATTTTATATATCGATATAGAGAACTTGGCTATAATAAAAATTTAAATATTTTTCTGCTTTATGTTACAGTCTCCTTCCTCACCATGCTCTGTCTACAGAATTTTTATCATTAAATATTAATAATTGTAATTGCATATCAAATTGCCAAGTAACAAAGAATATTAGTTTTTTATATTTATTACTTTCTAATCTGTAAAGATACACATTAACTAGGCAATAATAAAATTTATACTACAGAAAATCGCATAGATTGATTCCCAAGAGAGGTGAGAAGGGAAAATTTTAAAAATAGAATATCTTTGCAATACACATACGTTTAACATCTGAATAATAATAAAAAATAAATAAATAAATAAACTATTAAAAGATTGAATAATATAAACTAAGACATATTTGAATACATTTTTTAAAAATAAATAAAATTTATATACAAAAACAACATATAAACAACTTTTGTATATAAATTTTATTTATTTTTAAAAAATGTATTCAAGTCTTAGTTTATATTATTCAATCTTTTAATATAGTGATGCACAACCTTTTTGCCAGAAAATCGTTTGCCACCAGAATATTTGAAAAGTGACGATTGTTTTATTGCATAGCAAAGTTTCTATCATTATTATATGGAAAATTACTCTGCATAAAATTAGTGGTATCAGTTTGGCCCGCGGGCCACAGGTTGTGCACCCCTATTTTAATATAATATCTTTGTTGCAGACACAATATGGATTAGAGAATTTTATAGATTGGAGGGTTGCCCCTAAACACTAAATCGCAGATGTCATGAAAATAAGTATCATAAAATAAAAATACACACATTTAAACTATAAGTAGCTCTTTACTATTATCCAAATAAAGCAATTTTAAATTAATATCAATAAAGTTGCAGCAAAAGTTTTTTTTCCTTTTTGAATGAAATACTCAAACTTTATGAAGGAATGTTAAGATAATTATATGTGAAATGGATGTAAAATTGAATAGAAATGGAAGTTAATATTAAAAGAGAAAAAAACAGAGACTTTATTGCCTAGTAGGAAACAAAATTATAGATGCCAAATTCAAAACAAACCAATAATAAAATAACACATTAATTTATTAAAAAAAAAGAAAAGAAACAGCAGCAACTTTAGGCGAAAGCTTTTTTTCTTCTTTTTTTCACCTCTAACAACAGCTTTAAACCATTCTTTAATAAAGAACAAAGAAATTCACATGTTTCTCTCTTTGCTTTTTTTAATTATTTTATTGTATGGACAAACCAAATGGCAGTTGAGTTTCAGTCAAAAATTTATATTGCAAAGAGAAAGTTTAAGCTATTATATACACATATGTAAAATTATTAATAATTTGTTATCACAAACAAACGTACATATCATCAAAGGCATTTGTACATACAGATGGGGGAGTTTTTGTCACATTTTGGTGATAATTTTGAAAAAATATATAAATATATATGCATAATATATCATATATAAACAAAGATAAAAATTGGGTTTTCTAATATGTTCAATCTGATAGTCATTTTGTTGAACAATTTATTACATTTTAATTTCCAAAGACCTTTTCTTAAAACATTAAATTTGATTTTGTTCCACTGCTTAATCACAATCTTCCTAAGTTTATCCAATGTCTTGGAATGCATCTTATAAAGAGCTTGTTTTAAAAATCCAAATACACATTAATTCACAGCAGATACATTGTGGGACTTTAAGGTGGGATGCACTTAAATAGAATAACCTCAATTTTGATTGTATTTCTCATTTTTTCTAAAAATATTGCAGTAGATTTAGAGATATGATTGGTAGACTTATTTCGATGGAATGTCACATTTGAAAACAGGTGTCAGGTGTAATCTGAGTTAATTTTGACATTTTTGCTCTAATTTTCTTACTTTAAAATTTTTGCTATAAGAAAATCCAGCAGTAGCTGTAAAACTTTTAGAAACATTTCCCTTGTTTTCACAGAATCAATATTTTAGGACCTTTTTTCAGTATTTTTAGTAGTAAATTTATTTTTTACTATTGCAATCAGATAAATACATACCTCATCCATTGTAACTACATATTTCCATTTTTTACCTTCTGAATAATGTTCAAACAACAATCTGCACATAGACCTACACTAAGAAACATGTTTTCACATTAGATGGTGAAAATCATGTTGTTTTTTCTTTTGATTAACTTTATATCAGATTTTATAACTTTGTTTACAAATTCAATACAGATGCTTAAAGATTTTGCGACAGGTTTTTTTTTTTTAAAAAAGGGGGGGGGGGGAGGAGGGTTCTTTTAAAACACGAGGAGTGGCTTTTGTTACAATATGCTGTGAATACAGTGCTTAGGTATACATTTCGGACCTTTTCCCTAGTTAAATGTAAATATTTACAGCTATTTTCTTTTTTATTGTTTTTGTCACATTTTTATACATGTAGAAATATTAAAATCATGCTTTTCACATCTTTTTTTAAATAACAGAATATGAGTATTTCTTTTTTTAAAGTACAAATACATAGTCTTTGATCTATTGTTAGTTTTTCATCGATACTTTAAAGTAAAGAATATTTTTAATGATGTAGAGACAATAACTAAACAGATCATATTTTGAATTGATGCCGTGTTGGTTATTATATTTTAATTTTAATCACAGAAAAAGTGAAAATCAAAACTGTATAAATACCATATTTATGCATATGTCTAAATCATCAATGTGGATGTGCATGTTTTTTTCTTTTTAGAAAAAGAACATTAGTCAACCACTTTCTATATTCATATAACAATTAATAACATGCATTCATTCATTATAAATTTTCTAGTTATACATGGTGTCAAAATTTTGCACACACAGAATAAAAATGTGGAATCAGTTTTATCAGCTTTTACAATTGATTGAAAAGAAGTACTTTTAAAAATTATTCTATAATCAACTAACAACAGATATCTGCTAGTTATGATACCTGTATGTAAGAAAGAAAGAAAAAAAAAAAAAATTGTTATCTCATTTAAAGTTATTCATATTCCAATATATATATATATAAATACATGAAGCCATATGTCATTCATCAGCAAAATCTTAAAACTATATCTACATGATTATTTCTGTTCCAACATTATAAATGTTGAATATTTTAATAAATCATCCATATTTACAAAATTTTTATTGCAGTGATTTCTAATAATGAGGGTCTTATTGACAGTTCAGTTTCAATTTTAGCAAGTTTCGATCCAAATCTGAATTTTGAAAAAGATTTAGCTTTAACCATTTCACTGTTTGCCCTAAGATAAATCAGGGGTAAAAACACTATTTTTTCATACCTGTCGCTGGTTAATGGGAAAAAAGGCAAATTTTTGAAACATGCTGAAACTGTAGTCAGGGCCATCGCTAAGACATTTTATTGGTGGGGGAGAAGACCTTAAATTGCCAAGTCAAATTTTTATATTTGCCAACTTGTTTCATAATTTTGCCAAGTTACCAAACTTAGAAAATGTAATACAGTTCTTATTTGTAAAACTTTCAATAATATTCCGAATTAGAGTTGTAACTTTTGCAACTTTTATCTAAAAATAGGAACTATATTACAGTTTTTATTAAAATTTTAATGAAATTTGCCAAGTGTAACAACATTTGGGAATGTTTGGGGGGGGAGGCTCCCCCCTGTCCCCCCCCCCCCTTAGCGAGGCCCCTGACTGTAGTTGCATCTTATAGGGACATACTTATAGAAGAATCTAGGCACAATCTGTGCCTTTGGATGTGTTTCATTGATTCTATCACTGCTCAATGTTGTGAAATGTATTGATAAAAAACTGATATAATGTCAGTGAAAAAAATAATTCGCAGATAATTGATAAATATTATTCGCAGTACAAACAAAAGTTAAAACAAAATCTGTACAGCTAAAATATATTTTAGAGAAAACTATACTGGATCAAAAAATACATAAGCATTTATTATTATTACTAAAATTTATAAGGAAGTAGTAGACAATGTCTTGCTTATTTTTTAATTAAACTAGAATAAGAATTTGATTTTTGAATAATATTTAATTATTATGAGTTGAAATATTTTATTGAAATGAAGTAATGAGAAAGACTGAATGGTGTGGATAGATGAGAATTGGTTGCAATATTAGATAAAGGATTAAGTACGTGACAGGAAAAATAAATATGTATCTTAAAAAGGAAAATTTAAACAGTTAAACATAATAATCGACAACTCGGTGTAAAATCACAGTCATCAAATTGAATTGTATAAGTACAAAATACAACTAAGAACCATTTATTTTGAACTTTGTTTAGAATTCGCTTTTTAAATTTTCAAACAGCTAAATGGTATACTGATAGTTTCTAACAAAGAATTTTCTGGTAGTTTTATTCAGTAATTGTTTTTAGAAGCTTGGGGCAATTTAGGCTTCAGAAAATGATCTTTGTTAACCATTGTTTACAGAATGATACAAATATGTATGAAAACAAACCTAATGAGAAAAAATATATAGATATATATATAACATTTTATTATCTATATATTATTATTGTTCATACATATAATTTTTTTTTCTTTTTTTTTTTTTGCATACAAATTTTTGCTTACAATAAATGGCTTCTTTATATTAAGTAAATTGTATAAATATTTTTTAAAATGTTTGTGTACCTGAAACAGTGAATCAGTCAGAAAATATGTTGCCAAATTTCTTTTTCAGACTGAGGCCATTACCTCTTTCTCACCAAGTTTCTTATCAAGAAGTACCAGTTTTCTAACATAGTTCAAAAGAAATTTCAACTTACCTAAAAGGAAACATGCAATCCTTCTCACGATAGAGTTTGTGGTCTATTATCTGGTAATGAGTTCCTCGATTTTTACACTCATTAATATCATCTTTGGAAATACCAGTCTGTTGCCAAGGAAACAGATCTTCTTTCATAACACTGTAACATAAATTTTAAATTAATGGTGTAGTTTCAAATTAATTAAAATAACTGGTACTCATTCAATTCCCTGACAACAATTTACATAATAAACTAAATATGTTGCTGAAAAGTGCAATTTAATGCCAATAATAAACAAGCATGGTATCATATTCATAGTTGCAGCATGTGACACAATATACATTTCCATTTTTATTTATTTTGAAGATATACAAGTTTGGTTTTATTTCTTTGTTTTCGGTCACATTTCGAAAAAAAAAAAAAAAAAAAAAAAAAGAAAGAAAGAAACGATTTAGAACCTTGTAGTGAAATATTTTCAAGATCATGTGATTCTGAAACCAAAAAAGTCTGTGTTAATGGCTTAAAATGAGACTATTTAGATTTCTTTTATGAATAAAAAAATATGAAATGCTTGACAGAAGTGTACTAACAAGGGAACATACTGAAATGTTTTGGATGTTTTTTTTTTTTTTTTTTTCAAAAATAGGCCTATTGGAAATAGCATCTCAAGAAATGCTAAGGAGAGTTAAGTTTTGTTTTGCAGAAGTAGAAATACAAGCATTTCTTTAGTTTTTGATATGCTCATAGCCTGAGTTACGCGTTCCTGTGACTTTTTATTAAGTTTGAAATTCTTTTAGCAGTGTAATTTCAACTCAAATTTTTTGCCTATGATAAAATACAAATGTGTGAGATAATGATATTAATACTATAAAATCCTGTTAATCTGTCCACCTTCAGACTGAAAACGAAACTGAATTGGTCAACCTCTAATTTTAGCAATAGAAAATCCAGGAATTAAAAAAGTATATGAACAGGAGTGCGCAGATGGTCATTAAAACTTTCAAAGTGATTTAAATAAGATAGATGGAATAACAATGCAATTTATAAAAATAGATTGTGCCAGCAGTGGCTTTAGCAAGAATAGCAGTAGCGATTGATGAATTATGTGGCTTTGATTGATTATAAATTGCATATTTACAAAATTTTGAAAGTATGCATTTACTATATTAGCTATGGAGCACTTTAACCTAACAATGATGCAAAATGCATTTGGGTCATTCCACGTGAAATCAACCAATTTAAGGAAAACTTGTTGCATCATAGTCACAGATTTTTTTTTAATTTTTATCATAGACAGACATAGTACTGAAACCCTCAAATCTGAAATTTAAAAGTAATTTTCACAATATTGGCCGAGATATGGCCATTTGAAAACTGGCCATTTTTACAAAATGGCGGCCATCTTGGAATTGTATCACTGTCTAAATATGGCCATAACTTGACAACTAATGGCTCAAAGTTTATATATCTGGTACCAATTTGAAGCTATTTGTACAAAGAATGAATATTTCACATCAAAACAATAATAAATTTTCATTTTTTTACTTTTTATTATGTGCAAAGTGAAAATTTCACCCCAAAAAAGGGCAGATTGTAATGGCTCATAAAAAAAATGAATCATCATGAATTTTTCTGAAACTTGGTAAAAACGTTGCTCCATCTGTGTGCTTTAAATAAAAAAAAAATTGGAAAGGTAAAATTTGTTGTTTTAAAATAAATGGTTTTTTACAGATAAGGTGTCATTAACCAAATAATGATATTTTTAGAATCTGTGAGCATTCCTGATTCAAAAAATAATGGTTAAAATAAAATTTTCTAACATCTAAATTAATGTAAAAGTATAATCAAAACCTCATTTGTACTAATTTTGTAGAAATCTGCCTCCAGCCCCCCTCCCCCCTACCCCCCCCCCCAAAAAAAAATAAAAAAAAATAGACAATTCAAAAAATTTTACACTGAAAAAGATAAGATAATAATTAAGGAATATAATGTATAATTATAAAATACCTATAAATGCAATGCATACATATGGTGATTTACTTCATATATAGGGGCAAGTGGGGTAGAATGGGACAGTAGGTTTTTCTCTTTATGTATCATTCTAAATATTTCATCAATCACATATTAGATGAAGTAATGGTACCCCAATCTTCAGTTGAAAAAAGTAGCTAATTTACACAAGCTTGCAATTATATAAAGAAAAAGATTATTTCAAGAATCAAAACATGAATTCAAAATTTTAAATTTTGAATTCAAAACATGATGTAAAAATTTCATTATGTTTCTATAAGCTGATGTAATATTGCATCATGTTCTATATAAGCTGATGCAATTTAAAGAAAAGATTGCTACTGTACCTTCATCTGCTTCTTAATTGGCTATAATCAAAGTATGATGCTATCTTGCATCATGTTCTATATGAGCTGATGCAATTTAAAGAAAAGATTGCTGCTTTACTTCATCTGCTTCTTAATTGGCTATAATTAAAGTATGATGTAATCTTGCATCATAATGTCCAAGAAACTTGAGTAATTCCTTTGGGAATCAGTGAAATTGTCAGACCATTGACATTTAAAAGTGAACAATATGTTGCATGTGTATATGGGATAAATTGGTGGATTGGGAAAATTTTAGATTACTGTGAAGAACTGAACGACTATAAAATTATGTTCATGCATCCTAATGGCCCCAATTCTTCATATTCATGGCCAAAATCCTCAGATGTTTGTTGGATTCCGTATGAACAAATAATAAAAGAAGTGTCTATTCCTTTAACTGCTACAGGAAGAATATATACTGTCCCACCAGAGGAAACTCGAACAATTCAAGCATTATTTTTAAACTTTATTACTAATTAAATCCATTTTAGCTTAAATCTGAAGAAAAAACTGCTATATTATAAAGTTATATGCATGTAAGTAAATATTTTCTTCTTGTTTTGTCTAGATTTGTTCCATGTGTAATTTTAAACTTTGGCTTATTTCTCATCATATTCAATGTTTTGCCCTGGATTTGTATTATATTATTGTTATTTATTTTTTTGTCTCATCATATCTAGATTTTTGTTCATATAAATTTTAATTCAGTGTGAACAAAAAATAACAAATGTCAACTCAATTAACTCATTTATATATATTTATTGTGTTTAAATTACACAATCGAATAATTTAACTCTGTAATTTACAGCTAGTATTTCTCCAACATTTCTGGAGAAAATATTATGTGCCTTTTTTTTTCATGCATTCCATAGTAAGGTATTTAAAATATTTATGTAAATATGTTTTGAGAATTATATTATCATATTTTGAATGAAATGAAATAAAAAGTACTGTAAAAATAAATATTTAGTGTAAATAACTGAAAATTGATATTTCTTTATTGAATTATATAATATAAACACAATACTTTAATTTAGATGCTAGAAAATTTCATTTTAACCAATATTTCTTAAATTAAGAATACTTACAGATTTTAAAATAATCATTATTTGGGTCAATGACATCTTATATGTAGAAAACCATTTTTAAAACAACAAATTTTACCTCTCTAATTTTACAGTATAATGTTCCATATATAGAGAAACTGTTACATCTATGCATAATCAAATCATTATACAGAAAGCGTAAAAAGTATATGAGCTAAATTTACTTTTCATTTTTGAAATAATCTTTTTCTTTATATAATTGCAAGCTTATGTAAATCAGCTACTTTTTTCAACTGAAGATTGGGGTACCATTACTTCACCTAATGTGTGATTGATGAAATATTTAGAATGATACTTAAAGAGAAAAACCTACTGTCCCATTCCACCCCACTCGCCCCTATATGTGAAGTAAATTATCATATATATATGCACTGCATTTATAGGTATTTTATAATTATACATTATATTCCTTAATTATTTTCTTATCTTTTTCAGTGTAAAATTTTTTGAATTGTCTAATTTTTTTTTTGGGGGGGGGGGCGGTGGGGGGGAGGGGGGCTGGGGGCAGATTTCTACAAAATTAGTACAAATGAGGTTTTGATTATACTTTTACATTAATTTAGATGTTAGAAAATTTTATTTTAACCATTATTTTTTGAATCAGGAATGCTTACAGATTCTAAAAATATCATTATTTGGTTAATGACACCTTATGTGTAAAAAAACATTTATTTTAAAACAACAAATTTTACCTTTCCAATTTTTTTTTTTATTTAAAGCACACAGATGGAGCAACGTTTTTACCAAGTTTCAGAAAAATTCATGATGATTCATTTTTTTTATGAGCCATTACAATCTGTCCTTTTTTGCGGTGAAATTTTCACTTTGCACATAATAAAAAGTAAAAAAATGAAAATTTATTATTGTTTTGATGTGAAATATTCATTCTTTGTACAAATAGCTTCAAATTGGTACCAGATATATAAAATTTGAGCCATTAGTTGTCAAGTTATGGCCATATTTAGACAGTGATACAATTCCAAGATGGCCGCCATTTCGTAAAAATGGCCAGTTTTCAAATGGCCATATCTCGGCCAATATTGTGAAAATTACTTTTAAATTTCAGATTTGAGGGTTTCACTACTATGTCTATCTATGATAAAATTAAAAAAAAAATCTGTGACTATGATGCAACACCCATTGGTTGAATTCATGTGGAATGACCCATTTCTATTTGTTAAAGTCTTGAGAATTTAAAAATAAGATAGCACTTTAAAACATGACATAACCAGATTTTTTTCCCCCCTCTGATCATTTTGGCAAACAATGTAGAAATATGTAAAGTGTTTTTTTTTTTTTTTTTTTTTTTTTTTTTTTTTTTTTTTTTTTAAGTGTGTAATACTTATAATTGCTTATAATGCATAAGTGATGACATATAAAAGCACTATTATTTAACATATTAATCCTTCTATATTTGAATAATTTTGAGGCATAGCTATGTAATATAATAAATGATGTTATATAATTGTCAGAAACATTCTGTACAGAATGTGGATCTCAATTTTTAGATTAAAAATTTTGAGGGGAAATGCACTTTATACACAAGTAAATAACTATTGATGTAGTATTTTATTTAATTATTTTTCCCCCATGCTTTACACCACTTAAACAAAATATATAATAATTTATGTCACAACAATAAAGAAAATAATGCAGTAAAAATTCAAATCAATTACAAGAGCTTCTATCATTTTCTAGTTATGAAACAACATAAAAAAAAAAGCAAGCATGCTAGCGTAGCTTAGGATATTATCCCATTGCCGAAATACTTTCAGTACCATGGCTTTGTTGTATAAGACAATTATTCATTTCTAACATGGAATGAAAAAGTTAATAAATTAGTATTTTCCCTTTTAAGTATTTATTTCAATTATCCAGTGAAACCGATTAAAGAAAGGATTATAAATAATACAAAGTTATCCGATAACTGCATAGATCAAAACACACGGACAAGAGTTCATAACTGGTATCAAAGCGTATTGTAAATAATTAGAAATAAGCAGTATAAAAATTTTTAAAAATGCAGAATTCATAGCATTAAACAAGAATATATTTTTAACAAACCTAAAATAACATGAACAGGTATCAGAAGTACATTCTTCATATGATTTTGTAGAGCGATCAACAAGATCTATGATCCTTTTCCACTTGTGATAAGAATGATCTGAAGAAAACGAACAAGTAATTTCAAAATACAATCTTTTATTACATAAAAATAATAAATCAAATCGAAGATAAATGTTTACCTTTTTTGTAAATGTCAGATTTATCCAAATGTTCAGACGAACCACAGTGATTATCAGATGCATCGCATACATCTTCGTTTGCTAGCGAATAATTTATAAGTACAAAAAATAAAATAAATTTATTAACAAAATGCATTGTCATAACAGCTATTTAAAAACAAAAACTGCCGGCAAATCCAAACAACAACAAACAAAATAGCGACGCATGCGTACTAAATGGAGGGAGAAAAGAAGGCAGAAAGAGGACGTTTACAGAGCCTAAACTGGCAACGCTAGAAAGATCTGTAATACTTCTTATTTTAGTTGATAGATGTCACTTGTGTCAACCACCAGTACAGGAAAATCAGTTTTCGCATTATTTTCTCAAAAACAAAAATATACTTTGATTAATTTTGAAACCGTATCGTAATATCTAATAATAATCCATTCCTTATCTTCTACAATCCCCCCCCCCAAAAAAAAAAAAAAAAAATCATAGGAACTGCAAGGGGCCCTCAAACAGGTGCAGGGCCATGGGCTCCGCACAACCCTAATCGGACTCTGTATCCCACATGCTCATGAAGATAGATATAGTAGAAGGAGATCAAAGACGGCGCTTCCACTTTCGCCCCTAAAGTCTTTCCGAGTCTGGCTGGCATTTCCGGCAGTTTGGCAGCAGATGAAATCTAGCGCCCCCTACGTCCCGCTAGCAGATTAGTCGAGAGACCAGTCAAACAAGTCATGTGATCGAAAGTCAGTGCAGCATCACTAGCGCCATGCTATGCACCGGGCAATACTTTGGGGCTAAGTTCTGTTGGGAAAAGCCTATCTTCTCGGTTCTCCTTCTTTTATTCTATCTTCATGCACATGCTTAAAACAACATAAACATATCCGTGAACGTAGTTTTTGATAGTTAGACGTAGTTTTTTTGTAGAACGAAGTTTTTGAAATTCCCATTCAAATTCCATATTGATGAAAATTGGAAATCTTCAGTAATCCGGTTGCATTGTAATGCATTTTAGTTTAGTATGTTTGAGTAAAATTAGCCGAATCCTTAAAAACAAGAAAAAGTAAAGATGCCTTTTCCCCCCAGTACAAGTCAAAAAGACTATTTTGTTTTTTCTTGCAAAAAGAGGGGGGTGCAAAAATTAATCCTGGCCCGGGCGCCAAAAAACATAGCTACGCCACTGAGAAAATTTACACATATAGAGAATTTTATTGCAAGCAGAACAACAATTTTAAATTTATATTATAATATATTGAGTATATGCTGCTACAACAAAGAATTCTTTTCCGATATTTCTAAGAAATAAGCATTAATAACTCACACTCTATAGACTGCTATGCTAAATACCGCCAGCAGGAATGTTCATTTGGGGCTTAAGGGGAATTTGTTGCAATATATTAAGAAATTAATCCCCGAATGCGATGAATATAATAAAGTCATTACGTTAATCCTTTTCCGCACGGGCAAAATTTGTTGATAAAATGAGAAATTATTGACTGAACCGGAATTCACAAACGAATGTTTTGGATATCTTGAAACCCCTAATTTAATCTTTTATTGTAAAGCAAAATGTTGCTAAAATATTACTGGTGCCATTTGCAAGTTTGGAATTAAAATTAGGTATTCCAAACCGCGCAAAGTGTGCCGGAAATGGTTAAAGTATTTTTCATGTATCACAATAAATTATGGAAAGTAATCACGTTCGACACACAAATTAAGAAGTTATATGTTTGCCTTATGCGCAGTCTCCATTGATTGTTACAAGGACATTCTAATTTTCAGTTCACAACTACACAAACATTTATAAACAGACTTATAAACGTATGAACATTTATTACTTTAATTATGTAAACTAAATTCACTTAAAATGTTTTTCATTCCTGTTTTTACATATATGATTTTTTATGTAGTTTTTTATTTTAGTTGTTGTCAAAAAGGTCTCAATGAGAGACACGCAGCTTTATAGCTGCTCAGTGGCGTAGGAACTTTGAAAAAACAGGGGGAGCTGGAGTATCAGCGCCTTGCGAAAGCAGGGGGCAAATCTGGCGGTCGCCCCGGGCGTGGATTTTTAAAAGGCCCCAAATTTATACTGCCAACGCCATTTTTTGGCCTGTCAGAAGAAAAAGTTGGGGGAAAGCAGCTCCAAATTGAAACTTTCCCTAAGCGCAGTTTTCTCTTCGCACGCCCCTGCGGAGCATATTGTTAAAAGCTAGTGGCGAGGATCATTTCATTCATAGTTTCATTCATTTCGGAGGGTTTCTTGTGTTGCAGTTTTCACAAACAAGAGTATAAAATAGAAGCATATCAAAAGATCACCGACTTTTTAATCCAGTTTAAATAATTTATATTCGATATACTTGATGACACTTAATTTATGGACGATACCGAATAAAATATTAAAATTTCAGGCTTCTCCCACTCCCATTTACCAAAAGTTAAAGTTTTATTTCTGTTGTTTGGCTTACAAATTCTTTACAATCTCTTCTAAATCAATTTTAAAGGATTCTTATTTATAAATATGCAATAGCATTATAAGTGATTGAGTCTATATTGATACATAGTTGTTCGGCGATGTGCAAGGGCGGATCTGGAGAGTCCTCAAGCGGGGGGGGGGGCTATTTTAGAAATTTGGAAACTCCAGTCTCATACACAGGTCGGAGCTCATTTTTTTAAATGCGGTTCGTGTTTTGTCTACTTTTTTGCTGTGGGTCGGGTTTGGGTCCGGTTGGCTTCCATTTATTGATCCTGGTCGGGTTATTTTTTCTTGTGTCGTGTTTGCGTCCGGTTGGTTTCCATTTTTTGATCCTGGTTGGGTTTTTCTTCTTGGGTCGTGTTTGGGTCCAGTTGACTTCTACGCTTGGCTGCCGTTCGAGTTAATTTCTGATCTTTCGCTTTTGGGTCGGGTTTGAGTTCGATCGACTACTGCATATTGTTGTAGGTCGAGTTGAATTTTACTTTTTAGCTGTGCTTAGCGCATTTGGGGCAGTTTGACATACAATTCTGATTTGGGGCAATATCGGATTTGGTTTTTACTTTTGCGAGAAGGGTTCGGGTTGATCCGAATTGATTGGGGTGAGTCCTTTGATAAAATTTACGTTCTTTTTCGCAATTTTTGGACCAAATGTGCGTCTGTTTTACGATCCTTTGAAGAAATTCGTGTTTTCTCCGCGATTATTTCACAAAATTTGATGTCCGGTTAACTTCTATTTTTTGCTGCTGATCGGGTTAATTTTTACTTTTTGTTGTGGGTCGCGTTTGGATCCGGTTAACTTCTACTGTTTGCTGCGGGTCAAGTTAATTTCTGTTTTTATGCTTCGGGTCGGGTCTGGGTCCAGTTAACAACTACATTTTGCTATCGGCCGGATTGACTTCTACTTTTTAGCTGCGCTTAGTGCATCGGGACAGATTGTCATACAGATTTGATTCAGTTACAGATTTGGTTTTTACTTTTGCGAGAATGGTTGACCCAGTTTTGATCGCGATCCTTTGACGAAATTTGCGTTTATCCGCGATCCTTTAACGAAGTTCGAATTTATCCGTGAACGTGATCCTTTGAAGAAATTCACGTTTTCTCCTTAATCCTTTCACAAAATTTGAGGGCTTTTTTGAGACCTTTTGATGAAATACGTGTTTCTTTCGCAATCCTCTGACGAAGTTCACGTTTTTTTTAAGAAATTGCCCTTATTTGTGACTGTTTGATGAAATTCGCGTTTTCCATGTTTAATAATTTTTACGATTAACAAGTAAGAAAGTTTTTAACCCAACATGGGCTCGTGGGAAAGAATTTAGAGAAATGCCCGGGTCGCGATCGAGCCAGTAATGTTTATCATACTATCTAGATCAGAGACGTACCGAATGTTTAACTGCACGGGTTGCGGTCGGGCTAATAATGTTTATCATATTATTTAGATTAGATCAGAGACAGACTGAATATTTAGCTTTTATTCCGGGCCGAGCCACGACCAGGAAATTTTGTCCAATGCAAAATTCTAGGAAAAATGAAATCCAGATCAGGCTCGGTCTGGAAGGAAAAGAAAACTGTCCCCACCCGAATCTCCAAAATAAAGCAAGATCAGGACACGACCCGAATCAGAATGAGAGAAAACCGTACTCAGTCCAAGGCTCATGGGCTTAAACTGGCGTGATCCGTGCCAGGCCGTGACGGGCTCGAGCTTCGCCCCAAGTTATTTCTTCTAAGGATGCATAATGTCAATTTGTAAACCCTTTATTAGCCCAAAGGAAGGGGGTTCGCCTCCTCCCGCCGCCCCTTAGATCGGCCACAGCATACGGGCAGTATCGATCCTAGATTGAGCCTTTAGCCTTTATACCGGACGCAGCCTGGTCTTAAAAATTTTGGGTCGTGTCCACGCCAGACCCAACCTGGAAAAAACAGTGTGGCTCGATCCAGCTCTGCAGAAAAAAATAAGATCTGACCCGGTTCTGAAAGTGTGAAGACCTGACCCAGTCACAGTATAAGAAATTAAAGTTGGCGCGACCCGGATCGTGTCGCGCCGGTCTCGAGTTTACGACCGACAACTTTTCCGTGCGGGCGTCTAATGTTGTTCTACAGATCCTTTATTGGGCTCAAGGGGGGGGGCGATCGCACCATCGCCCCTCCCCCTTAGATCCGCCATTGGCGGTGTGTCTGTTTGAAGAAGAACACTGAAAGCTCTGAGCTGTCACTAATGATATCGGAATAATAAATTAAATTCTGCCAAAAGGTAAACTTTAGAAAATAATTTGTTTACTAATTTTTGTGATGACATCATTTTAATTGTGATCGACAACGTATTTCCGCCAGTTCCGTTCGGGACTAGTGTAGGTAGAAGTGTCAACTTTGCAGAAAGATTTGTCAAATCAAAATCATCAGCATCTATGCTTTTGTTTGAGATCTTCTGACATTGTTGAAGCTGTATTCGGGAATATTGATTCGATCTGTATGTGAGAATCAAAAGTTTTTTGATTAAATCGTTTTTTTATGCATTAGTAAGGTCAAATTCTTCGCTACAAACTCAATTTTTCTTATTGTGCTGGAGCGGAAGGATAGCTTGTCTGTTCTTATCTAATTAAAACTGTCTTTTGTTTGGAGACACTCGTCCTTTCCCCGTGAATTTTCTAGAAAAAGTAAATTTTATTTTTCAATTTCTCTTGAGGGAGCTGAGCCCGTCTGAAAAATCCCTGGGGGAGCCAGAGCTCTCCCAGCTCCCCCGGTTCCTACGCCTGTCCATAAATATTAATAAATATTTTTTTAAGTCACCATTTATCAACATACGGGGAAAATAAATCTGAAAACATCCAAAATGAGCCTTGGATTTATATTTACAATTGTGATGACAACAAATCAATAAACTGAGCAGGAGACCAGAGATTTGCGGAATATTTTAGAAGAGGTAAGCGATTTTAATTTACCTTTATCATTATTATTGTTACTGTAATAATATACAAATAATTTGAGGTTATATCGAATACACGTCCTTAGTATAATTGTTGCAGACAAAAGTTATGCTATCATCTTCTGACATGAAAAAATTACCAGCATTTAGGGCATACAAATTTCGCTTTTCCCTTTTCAGTTTTTAACAATAGCAATAACTATCCTTTGCGCATAAATAAAAGAAATAAAATAGAAAATGCAGTAACTCCACTGAAAAAAAATGAACTGAGGTAATAACACCAGTGGAAAGCGTTATTACCCGGTATGCATTTTGTTCAGTATATTTTGAACTATAAGCTACCCTGCGAACACATCCGAGTTCTCCCCAACATTTTGAAAGTATTGGGTCGTTCGGAAAGTCATTTCCGTTTGGGAAAATCAATTCGTCCCGAAAAATTTTGTCCATTAATATCTAAATATTAGATATCGAAAACAATATCTAATAATTAAATAACAGAATTTTCCGGTACGAATTGATTTTCCCAAACGGAAAGGACTTTCCTAACAATCCAATACATGAAATACACTACAAATTTATGTAGTAAACAAGCATTTCATAGTAAATATATAGTCTTCACATCACAGATTTTACCTAGCAAATTTTAGATCGGGCGTTGACTCTTATGTGCTTATTCCAGCGATAAGGTCTACAAATGTAACGAATAATTTTCAGCGGTTGTTTGTGATTCAGATGACGCAGAACCCGTAGTGTCATTTCCCGCATTCCTTCACAACTATTAATATTAACACTTGGCGTTATTACCCACTCTGGCGATATTACCCCAAAACACCATATTATCAGAATTACGTTTATTGATACATGCAGAAGACATATGTATCGTACTGCATTTTGATAGTTTATGTACAAATACACTACACATGTTACGTGTGTGTAGAGTGAGAAATTCAAGCTATTAAAAAAATAATAATAATAAGCGTTCAAATATATCAGTTTGAGGAATTAAAATAGTGTTCTCAAAATAGAGGTGTCTGCTTTTTTGGATGTAAGTTATTATGGAAGTCTTGTATATACACTATATGGCCAAAGTTGACCGGCCACCTGCAATTTTAGACAGTTTGTTAAATATTTAGAAAAATACATGAGGAATTATCCTGAAACTCCAGATGTATAAACATAATGGAACAAGTCATATATTACCACGAAGATTTTTTTTCCCCCGAAATCCCACAAGGGACCGTCAACAAATTCAAAAAGAACAAATAGTGTTTGGATAACCGTGTCAAAATTAATGTATAAAACTCGTTCAACCTGTAGATTATGATCAAGTGGCTTATTGTAATAAACTTCCTTAAATTTTATAAGAACAGCATGCATGCTCGTGGAAAAATAAAAGTTTTTATAAAAACTTTTGCGAACCAAATTTTGCGAAGTTTTTTGCTTGTAATTTGCAGAGTTCGTAATATATAAAAAATGTTCTTTTCAGAAAATATGACAAACATTATTGTACATAATACCCTGTAATGAGAATTAAAAAAAACGATAAAAATTGTATGAAAAATGATCAGGTTTACTAAATAATTATCCATTGCGCATGAGTGACAGCTAAAATAATTTTATTTACGTATTGCATTTTGCTAAATGTATAGAGCAAGTTTTGTGAAAGTTTCAGAAACATAGCTTGAAAATTCTGATAGTTATCGTCGATAGAATAAGTAAAAAATCCGTTATTTCTAAAGTGGAGTAAAAAAAAAAAAATGAATGGTTGTATACAAATATAGTAGTACGTGCAATGTTGTTTAATCTATATTAACACTAATCAGTGGATATATGGATACAGCCCCTCAACTTTTTACTTCACTTTGGAAACAAAGGATTTTGAGATTATTTTATAGACTATAGTTTTCAGAATTTCGAAGCTATATTTTTGAGTCTTTCACAAAATTTTCTGTATACATTTAGCAAGCACATTATGTAAATTATACTAGAGGTGATCAAATGAAAAGGTACGGAACAATCTAACTACCAAACCGGTTGAAATTTGAATATGCCGCTTTGGAATAAAGTAGTGAGAGATCGAGAGATGCGATTGGAGTGTCCAGCGTAGTTGTGAACATGCGCGGGCGCTTGTGCATGAAGGGGGAGAGAAGCAGACAGCAAGAGAGTTCCGTCCAATTGATGCGGCAGTTCCTGTGAGAGCATCATGGCTTTTCCATTGCAAAATCCAATGATTGAATAGCAGCGAGGTGTTATCAGATTTCTCACTGCGTCAGACTTTGATCAGACCCTCGCTGCTCTTTAATCATCAGATTTTGCAATGGAAAAGCCATTATGGCTTCACAGGCACTGCCGCGTCAATTGGACGGAACTCACTTGCTGTCTGCTTTTCTCCCCCTTCATGCACAAGCGTCCACGTATGTTCACAACTACGCTGGATAGTTCAATCGCATCTCTCGAACCCTCACTACTTTATTCCAAAGCGGCACATTCAAATTTTAACCGGTTTGGTAGTTAGAGCGTTTCGTACCTTTTCACTTGACCGCCCCAAGTATTTTGATTGCATTCACGCATGAGCAGTGAAACATTATTTAGAAACCTGATCATTTTACATACAGTTTTTATTATTTTTTAATACTGATTTCAGAGTAATGAGTACATTATATTGCTTGTTATATTTCTTGAAAAGAACTTTTTTTATATTAAGAACTCTGCAAACTAAACAAAATACTTGGCAAAATTTGGGACTGTTTTTATAAAAATCTTCATTTCTCTACGAGTATATATGCTATCCACATAAAAATCAACACAGTTTATTACAATAAGCCACTTAATCGTAATTTATAATTTGAGCACTTTTGCTTCATTAGTTTTGACAGGGTTATCCAAAAGATATTCGTTATTTAGGATAATGTCAAGATACGACCTCATGTGTTTTCTTAGATATTTAACAAAAAGTCTAAAATCGCAAGTAGCCGGTTACCTCTGGCCATGTAGAGTAGATTTTTAACCTGAAAATATATTATTTTGAAATTCGGGTCAACCCAAACCCGACCCGCTAGACTCCAAACCCAATCTGAAACATATCTGAACACAAAACAATAAAAGTCAAATCGACGCGCAACAGGAAAAAAAAAAAAAAAAAAAAAAAAAAAAAAAAAAAAAAAAAAAAAAAATAATCTAGCTCCAACCTGAGACATTTCGAACTTCAGGTCGGGTCGGTGCGAGTAAAAGTTGGTAACCCGACCCTATGAAGAATCTAGCTTGCTTCAATTCATTTTTCAAGAACTTTTCGAAGCAATTCTAATGTTATTATTACCATAATAATAATAATAATAATAATAATAATAATAATAATAATAATAATAAAATAATAATAGTAATCTAACTAATTACAACAACCATTTGGAAAAGGACTTTTTCAAAGATTAAAATTTAAGACTCATAAATAAATTCTATAGTTTAAAAAAAAAAAAACATGATCTTTTTTTATCAATCGCTTTAACATTAGATTGTTCCTTTTTTCGTGATCGTCGCACATTTCGTAATCGGTGGGATCGATAATCAGACCTCGTTTCTGTTGCTTTAAAAGACGATTTTTCTGAGTTATTAAAAATCAGTAAAAACTTCATTTTCAGGACGATCAAAACGTGGCTTACGTAAGTAACACAGTCATATATTACATACGCCATGGATTAAATATTAATATTCCTCGACCAATCACGAAAAAAAATTAATTGCAGAAAAAAATTAATTAATTTCCATTCTCGCCCAATGATTAAAGAAAAAAAAATTGCAATTTTTTACAATTATTCACCAATTTATTAAAACTTTAAAAAAGGTTTTTTTTGAATAAGAAATTCGTAATATAGATGGGTTTTTATAAAAGATACGTAGCAACGGATGAGTTTAAACGTCAAGGTTATGAGGTGACTGCAATGTGACCTTTTTATGATAGTTTTTTTTTACATATTAACAAGTTTCACAAACTGATAATTATTATATCACTACTGATAAATTTTAGCACTCATATTTAGTGAATTTGAAGAAGGCGAAAAAATGTGCTATTTGATCGAAAAAGTGAAAATAAACTTACAAGGGAGGTCTCCTCAAAGTTCATGACAAGAACAACATGAAAAAATTACTGATGATTCAACATACGTACAGTCAGAAAAATGAAATAAAATAAAATTAAAAAAAAAAAAAATCTCTCATAGTTTTAACCTCAAATTATTCCAAAGAAAAAAGAAACTATTTGACTGGAAGTTATATTTTCTTTCATATTATGTTTTGAAATTAAGTTTATAGGAGGTCGTCTTTATATTGAAATTTATCAAACTCTATAACTTTCAATAAGCGCTCCCAATAACGATAGCATATATTTTTTAATTAATTACCTTAGGAACCAAAACTTTTCCAGCTTCTCATTTTAACAAATAATGTAAAATCGATAAATATAAAAAGGATACCAACTTACTGATTCACAAATCTCCCACTAAGCCACAAACGATAAACATATAAAAATGTGACTCATAGTAACATCTATTATTTTAAATAATGTTTTATTTATATTAATCTTTAACTGATGTGACAGAAATTATCACACGATTGCTGTAGAGCGGTCTGTAAGATCGCTTCATCGTAAATAAATTAAATGGGCAATTAGCTCATAGGACGGTGTTTTTGTACTAAACATTTTGTTCAGGACTATTAAAATTCACCAATTCAAAAGTCTCTGGTTATATTTCAAATCTGAATTGCTTATAAGGCGCACAGTCAATAGAGTGAAAAATTATGCAAGCCAGGAATCGAACCCTTGTCATCGGTACAGTGCACCGACGTTCTACCAACTGAACCACTTGGCACGATACCCTTCTCCCTATCATATGTTGGCAAGACTACATGGAAGGAACATGGAAGGAAACATGGACATTGGACATGGAAAGAAAAAATAAAAAAATAATATGAATACAAATGGAATTTGTACACTGTAAAAAAAAATCTATGAAGGTACTAAACATTTTCTAGGAAACTGGGATTCCAAGAACTTTTCATGTAACGATAACAGGAAAAATTCATGTAATCGATTCTGAAACTTGAATTTTTGCTGTTACCGTTACAGGAAAAGTTCTTGGAATCCCAGTTTCCTAGAAAAGGTTTAGTACGTTTGCAGATTTTTTTTTACAGTGTAGAACCAAATCAGAATCTTCAGGTCCCAAATACTTTGGAACTACAAATGAAGTGTGTGGTTTCATCTTCGTAATTGCCATGAAAAAAGCAAAACAATACGAATTTGGGACTACCAACACACATAATACCAAAACCAAATGAAGAAAAAAACATCAAAAACAAGACACATCAAAACTACCAAATGGGATAGCAAAATGAAAAGGGAAAAATAAAAATAATAATCATCAATATGATAATAATATATAAATAATTGAATTAAAAACAGTGTAATATATATATATATATATATATATATATATATATATATTTCGTGAGCTTCCGACTTCGAACTATAGAGAATCCAGCATCGATGAATTTGAGTAATTCTATATAATTCTTGGGACAACTTGCATTCTCTAACAGTAGTAGGAAAACGAGAGTACGGGCTCAGCCGGAGGGGCAGAGGGGCCGCCCGCAGCATCCCTCCGGCTGCCCCTCCGGCTGTCCCTCCTGGTCCCGCCTGCGGTGCCGCCGCTCGAAATCATACTATAAGATGAAGATTAAATTTATATATGAATTTTGAACAATCGTAATTTTAATGAGTATTATTAATTAAGCGAAACAATTAAAATCTCATTTTTTAACCATTTTATTTAGATTTCTTCAACTACAAGATGAGATTATCAATTTAACACAAGAAAGTTAAACATATATTTGAATTTTGCTTGATAGACATCTTAATGAGTAGTATTAATTAAATAAAAACAATAGAAAATATCCAGTTTTATAGAAAAAGACTGATTTCTTACGATTTTTATCAACTTAAGAGAGAAAACTTAAACGTACATTTCAGTTTTTCAACAGCTATAACCTTAATGAGCATTCATAATTAAGTAAAAAACAATGGAAAATATCGATTTTTATAGAAAAAGACTGATTTCTTACGATTTTTATCAAATACAATATCAATGTATCGACTTAAAACTTAAACATACATCCTAGTTTTTCAACAACTATAACCATAATGAGTATTGATAATTAAGTAAAAAACAATGGAAAATATCAAATTTTATAGAAAAAGACTGATTTCTTACGATTTTTATCAACTTAAGAGAGAAAACTTAAACGTACATTTCAATTTTTAAGTGGTTATCATCTTAACGAGTATTTTTAATTAAGTAAAACAGCGAAAAATATAAATTTTTATTTGATTTCTTAAGATTTTCATCAACTACATGAGAAGTGTACCGACTTAAAAGTTGAAAGTTAAACATACATCCCAGTTTTTCAACAGCTATAACCTTAATGAGTATTGATAATTAAGTAAAAAACAATGGAAAATATCAAGTTTTATAGAAAAAGACTCATTTCTTACGATTTTTCCAACTCAAACTTCAGAATACCAATTTGAGAGAAAGAAACTTAACCATGTATTCAGTTTTGAACAACCATTTCCTTCATGAGCATTTTTATTTAAGTAAAACAATGGAAAATATTAAATTTAACCAATTTCTTTAGAATTTTTCAACTATAATATCAACTTAAGAAAGAAAACTTAAACATTTATCTTAGTTTTTGAACAGCAATCCCTTAATGAACATTGTTAATTAAGCAAAAAACAATGGAAAATATAAATTTTAACCGATTTCTTTAGATATTTTCAACTTAAAAACGAAATTTAAACATACATTTTTAACATTCGAACAACTATTACCGGAACGAATTTTAATAATTAAGCATTTAACGAACGAAAATAGTGATTTTTTATTTTATTTATTTATTTATTTATTTTTTTTTTTTAAGCAAGAAGGCCAATTGTATAAACTTTTACAGTAATTTGACATTTTAACATACTTTAAAAAACACTAGTTACATAAGATTTCAAACTTTAGATGACTAAATCTCAAGATATATTTTTCTCGAAAACAAATATAAAATACATTTTTTAAACTAATTTCCTCAATCTTACGAATTCAACAGGATTTTTACCGATGCAAACATTAGAAGCGAACAACAAATTCTCTCCCCATCTAACCTCAAAATTCTTAAAGGGAGAGTACAATAGGTTTTTCGACGTCACACTTCGTAAGGTTTTCATTCAAGAAAAATATCTTTTACGTTATAAAAGTCGTTTTCTTAGAAGGATATAAACTTGTGATTTTTGTTTTTGAACAATCATTATCTCAATAAATATTAATAATTAAGGAAAAACAATGGAAAATAATATGTTTTAAGGAAAAAGACGAATTTTATCGAATTTGATTAATTTTTACACTAGTATTTTCAAAAAGCAACATGGAAATATCGATTTTTTTAACTGAACAATTTAACGCATGTTTTAGCTTTAACAACAGAAACTTAATAAGTATCACTAATTAAACAAAAAAACAAAATACTGATTTTCAAGAAAAGACGAATTTTTATACAATTTTCAACACTTTACCTTTCTGAAATTTTTATGTTATCAAACACCAAGTTATTTAAAATATAAATATTATGCTTAATGTTTAGATAGTACACATGACTAATTCCACTTATTCTTTTCATATTATTAATTAAATTGACACATGTTTCACTCTACACTTCAATGATTTCTGAATTTTTACAATACTCACCACCGATTTTCTAAGATTTTCCGATTATACATTCCTCAGAAGTACATATTCGAAATGGTACAAACACTTTACATATCTAAAAAATATCATTGAAGTAGCTGTATTTAATATTTTTAACACCAATTTTCTAAGATATTCTAACATTTTCCAATTATACATTCCTAAGAAGTACATTTTCGAAATGCTACAAACACTTTACATATCGAAAAATATCATTGAAGTAGCTGTATTTAATATTTTTAACACCAATTTTCTAAGATATTATAACATTTTCCAATTATACATTCCTCAGAAGTACATATTCGAAATGCTACAAACACTTTACATATCGAAAAAATATCATTGAAGTAGCTGTATTTAATATTTTTAACACCAATTTTCTAGGATATTATAACATTTTCCAATTATACATTCCTCAAAAGTATATATTCTAAATGCTACAATCACTTTATATATTGAAAAACATCATTTATCTACTAAGTATTAGTCAAAATTATAATATGTTTTCACCCTATAGTTAAAAAATATCTGAATTATCACACAACAACATTTTTCAAATATGAATATTATTTTAACAGATTAAAAAGGCAAAACATAGACGAATATAATCTTTAATTTTTGTAATCATTTCATATTTCATACCAAACTATCTGAAATTTCAACCAAATAAGAGCAAATATTAGACTAAGTTTTTATCATTAATATTGCTTAGACCTTTTCATCATAACTTTTAAAAATGGTAATTATCCATTTTTTGGGTTCATTATCGAAAAACTGTAACTGAAATTACATAAACTCAATGCAAAAAAAACCCTGTTCTCACACAATTTCTTAAAATTCAACAAAGAATTGACTATTACTGCAATACTTATCTATATCAATTTCGATTCTCGATAATATATAGGTATTTTATTATTACACACTTACATCTCTTTTCAAACGTTTATCAGAAAATAAGTCAATCAAAGTCTAGTAGTTATCACATCTATTCCCCAGAAATATTGCTATCATGCGAAACAGTAAAGAAAATTAATAGATATTTAATATTTAATAACCTCATACGTGAAATTACTGTCGAATGAGAATACTAATAATCAATAAAATCAACTATTGAACAAAAATATAGTACAGATTACCGAAAATTCAAATGTTTTCTTCTACAAAAGTTACAAAAATTAACAAATGAATGACAAGTTAGAGAAATAACTAAAAAAATTAATGAACATATTTACAAATTTATTAAAATCACACCTTTTTCTGGATTATAAACCACAATTTCTTGAAAAAATTAACACCGAATTTATCAGATTTTAATCATTGTATTACATACACTCAATAAATATTCAAAATTAATCAAAAAATAATTTTTTAGTCTCATCAATAAGCAGAAATTCTATATTAAAAGAATATTTTCATAGTAGTACTTATGAAAATGAGAGTTTACAAACTGATTTTTATAATTTTACCACATTTAAACTTAATTTTTATGCATAAAACATTATTTAATCAAATTTTATACTTTCTAATTCAGTAAAATTCAATACTTTTTAGTTTTTAAACCAATACCACAATATTTATTTACATCAAACTTGATTCTTCACCTTTTATATTTCCACATTACACACGTGAGATAAATACTAACTTGGATCAGGAGTTGAAGTCAATTGATTCCATTCGATTTTCATCATGTACGCATTGCTCCTACACGAAATTTCTTACTGCTATAATCATCTAATGTATTAAAACTAATCTACTCATATTTTTAATCAATTCATCAGATGTTTCATCTCGCACTTCTGAATTATCGTGCATCAAGTTGCTTAAAATATAAATACTATCTTTATAGTTTTAATGATATATAGTATACATGGTTTATCTTGAGTTAACACTTCCATAGTATTAATCAAATTATATGTTTCATCTTGCACTTGATCTTAATGTTTTCATCTTGCATCTGAATTATCGTCCATCGAGTTTTTTAAATAATAATATATTTATAGTTTTTGATTATACATAGCATGTACAAATACAATCTTTAATTTTAACATTTCATATTTCAAATAACCTATTTCCGAAACCAAGCTATGTGAATTTTACCACAATGCTTATTATCATAGAATAATTTGTGTTTCACACTTTTCTAAAAATTATCAGATATGTACCCCTCAGAGAAATTACTATCATATGAATAAATGAAGAAAATTTAATTTATATTAAATGTACACGAAATTGATTGCAATATACATGAATTTAATAAAAATAAATAAATAAGCGATTATTTATACATTAAACCTTTACTAAATATATACTTCTTTCATTAAACAGATGTTTCAACAAGATGAACCAAAACAGCAGCAAACTTCAGAAATTAATGATCCGAATGATTCATCTCTAGCACATGTAGCGTTAACGAATAACACATATGTGAGTACTTATATGAGAAATACTAGAATTCGTATATGAAACGTAATTAGAGTAAATACAAAATGATTTGTCTTACTACCTACACTTTAACAAGTGCTTTTTACCTATATTATTGAAGAGAATCCTAACTGTGTCCATTTATTTCTACTACAGATGTGCTCTATTTGCTACAAACACTTCTTAAGTAAATGGAATTTAACAGAACATACAAAAATCTTTACAGGTGAAAAACCTTACACTTGGAAAGATTACCATAAATGCTGTTTTCAAGGAGACGTGAATCAAAAATGCACACATCATCATATAAAGCATCATCAGATTATGTAAACTTAGCGAAGATATTCAAAAATTAGTCAGACTTTTGTAGAATTTAGAAATAAAGGAAGATATTTAGGCTATTTATCCATCATATTTTCACAACATTTACCACAATATCTCAAACTTAAAATTTGGAAGACATACACACTGCTGAAAAGTAATTTTGTGATTCTTCTAACCAGTATGAATGTATAGATGTTATTTTGCAGTGTATTCTTTAAATGCTCACATTAAATATTCTTTTATATGCATATATCGTTGTGTTTATTTTTCTAATACCTATTACATTAATGAAATACATAACATTTTAAGTGAAATAACACTCTCACAACTTAAAAAATGCATAAGAACATACAAAAATAAACAGATGTATAAAAAAATATGCAAGTTTACAAAATATTTTCAGTTTTCTAGAAATATTAACAAAAAATATTTACAATATGAAAAAATTGTAAAAGTGAAAAGAAAAAACATAAATGTAAAAACAAAAACCACAAAGTGAAAAACTCATAACAAAGTTTTTGAAAAAAATATTTACAACAAAATTTTTTTTACAAAAACCAAAACTTCCAAAAATATTTTTTTCAAAAATTTTTTTTTTTCAAAAACATTTTTTACAAAAATTTTTTTTTCAAAATAAGTTTTTACAAAAGTAAAAAAAAGAAAATCACAACGTTAAAAAAATGAAAAATTTTTGTTAAAAAAAGTGTAAAAAAATTGCAAAAAAATGTTGCAAAAATTTCAAAAAAAGTTATGAAAAAAGCTTCAAAAATTTTGTTGGTTTTAATGCAGTATGCAATGGCGAAACCATTGCATTTGCTATTAAAAACAACAAAATTTTTGAGATGTATTTTTGAACAACAAAATTTTTGAGATTTCGAAAATGTACTTCTTAGGAATGTATAATTGGAAAATGTTAGAATATCTTAGAAAATTGGTGTTAAAAATATTAAATACAGCTACTTCAATGATATTTTTTAGATATGTAAAGTGTTTGTACCATTTCGAATATGTACTTCTGAGGAATGTATAATCGGAAAATCTTAGAAAATTGGTGGTGAGTATTGTAAAAATTCAGAAATCATTGAAGTGTAGAGTGAAACATGTGTCAATTTAATTAATAATATGAAAAGAATAAGTGGAATTAGTCATGTGTACTATCTAAACATTAAGCATAATATTTATATTTTAAATAACTTGGTGTTTGATAACATAAAAATTTCAGAAAGGTAAAGTGTTGAAAATTGTATAAAAATTCGTCTTTTCTTGAAAATCAGTATTTTGTTTTTTTGTTTAATTAGTGATACTTATTAAGTTTCTGTTGTTAAAGCTAAAACATGCGTTAAATTGTTCAGTTAAAAAAATCGATATTTCCATGTTGCTTTTTGAAAATACTAGTGTAAAAATTAATCAAATTCGATAAAATTCGTCTTTTTCCTTAAAACATATTATTTTCCATTGTTTTTCCTTAATTATTAATATTTATTGAGATAATGATTGTTCAAAAACAAAAATCACAAGTTTATATCCTTCTAAGAAAACGACTTTTATAACGTAAAAGATATTTTTCTTGAATGAAAACCTTACGAAGTGTGACGTCGAAAAACCTATTGTACTCTCCCCTTTAAGAATTTTGAGGTTAGATGGGGAGAGAATTTGTTGTTCGCTTCTAATGTTTGCATCGGTAAAAATCCTGTTGAATTCGTAAGATTGAGGAAATTAGTTTAAAAAATGTATTTTATATTTGTTTTCGAGAAAAATATATCTTGAGATTTAGTCATCTAAAGTTTGAAATCTTATGTAACTAGTGTTTTTTAAAGTATGTTAAAATGTCAAATTACTGTAAAAGTTTATACAATTGGCCTTCTTGCTTAAAAAAATAAATAAATAAATAAATAAATAAAATAAAAAATCACTATTTTCGTTCGTTAAATGCTTAATTATTAAAATTCGTTCCGGTAATAGTTGTTCGAATGTTAAAAATGTATGTTTAAATTTCGTTTTTAAGTTGAAAATATCTAAAGAAATCGGTTAAAATTTATATTTTCCATTGTTTTTTGCTTAATTAACAATGTTCATTAAGGGATTGCTGTTCAAAAACTAAGATAAATGTTTAAGTTTCCTTTCTTAAGTTGATATTATAGTTGAAAAATTCTAAAGAAATTGGTTAAATTTAATATTTTCCATTGTTTTACTTAAATAAAAATGCTCATGAAGGAAATGGTTGTTCAAAACTGAATACATGGTTAAGTTTCTTTCTCTCAAATTGGTATTCTGAAGTTTGAGTTGGAAAAATCGTAAGAAATGAGTCTTTTTCTATAAAACTTGATATTTTCCATTGTTTTTTACTTAATTATCAATACTCATTAAGGTTATAGCTGTTGAAAAACTGGGATGTATGTTTAACTTTCAACTTTTAAGTCGGTACACTTCTCATGTAGTTGATGAAAATCTTAAGAAATCAAATAAAAATTTATATTTTTCGCTGTTTTACTTAATTAAAAATACTCGTTAAGATGATAACCACTTAAAAATTGAAATGTACGTTTAAGTTTTCTCTCTTAAGTTGATAAAAATCGTAAGAAATCAGTCTTTTTCTATAAAATTTGATATTTTCCATTGTTTTTTACTTAATTATCAATACTCATTATGGTTATAGTTGTTGAAAAACTAGGATGTATGTTTAAGTTTTAAGTCGATACATTGATATTGTATTTGATAAAAATCGTAAGAAATCAGTCTTTTTCTATAAAAATCGATATTTTCCATTGTTTTTTACTTAATTATGAATGCTCATTAAGGTTATAGCTGTTGAAAAACTGAAATGTACGTTTAAGTTTTCTCTCTTAAGTTGATAAAAATCGTAAGAAATCAGTCTTTTTCTATAAAACTGGATATTTTCTATTGTTTTTATTTAATTAATACTACTCATTAAGATGTCTATCAAGCAAAATTCAAATATATGTTTAACTTTCTTGTGTTAAATTGATAATCTCATCTTGTAGTTGAAGAAATCTAAATAAAATGGTTAAAAAATGAGATTTTAATTGTTTCGCTTAATTAATAATACTCATTAAAATTACGATTGTTCAAAATTCATATATAAATTTAATCTTCATCTTATAGTATGATTTCGAGCGGCGGCACCGCAGGCGGGACCAGGAGGGACAGCCGGAGGGATGCTGCGGGCGGCCCCTCTGCCCCTCCGGCTGAGCCCGTACTCTCGTTTTCCTACTACTTCTAACATTTCAAATTTTAATTGCTTAAAACGTGCACAGCAAACAGAATGCAAAAAATATTGAAGTCGGAAATCGAATCCAAGTCATCGGTATAGCGCACCGACAATATAAAATGAAAGTCAAAGTTGGTATAGTATTGAATAAATTATAACGTAACACTAAAATTTGTAACTGCTTTTTAAAATATTAAGATGCATGAGACAGAAGAGAGTTTTGGGATTGGCGCATCCCAACTAGTTCTATATCAACACCGAATTGTCAAATAATATTTGCCTTTTTGATAAATTTTACGTTGGAACCAAACAGGAAGTCATTGGGCCAATTAGATTACGAATGATTGTTTTTAAAACATTCGGAATGGGCTGATTTTCGATTCTCATATTTGAAGCTTCTAAAAATTGATTACTACTAAAGAAGCAATAGGTCGCAATTTATAATTTTTTCGAAAATTTATCTAAAAAAATTCACACTTTCAAGTTTAATAGTAATCTACACAGTGTGTCCACTCTCAACAGTGAGAATGGCTAATTCCTAAACCGTTTGTCAAGATATATATTAAGGTAAACGCACCAGTAGTGGGCCACTTAAGGACATTTATCTAATTATTATTAAAGTATTAGTGAATTAAAAAAAATATATTTTTTTAGCCTAGTCCTTACCTTTATGTATCAGAATAAACATTCAAATTTTTAAAATATTTTCTCTAGAAAAAATGAAAAATAAAAAATGCTCCTTCCTCTATGCTCAGTACACTGTAAAAAAAAAGGGTCGATCTACTAAAAAAACTTTAGTGATCCTTGTAATTACTAAAAAAATTTTAGTAATCTTAGTCGGTTACAAAAAAATCTGTAAGAATCATTAGAAAAAAGTTAGCAACGAATAGAGTTACGCAGTTGGTATGGCCTTGATAGCATAGTGGTTATAGTAACGGACTCCAGGCTAAAAGGTCCCGGGTTCGAAACTTGCCACCGCCAAGTACGCCCCGAATGTATGTAGTGTCTCGTTAATAAAGAGATTATAAAAATCCTGTCGGAGCAGGTAGGAATGTTTGGTGCTGCCATCTATTGCGGTTTTGCCGAAAATCTTCCGCTTCAGAAGTCTGGATTCAGCTCAAAGGAAGCTCCTGCCCTTCAGGCGCACGTAATGATTATTAAAAATAATTTTGGAGCTATTACTAAAATTTGCTTGGTGGCTCATACTAAAAATTTTTAAGTTAGTTATAGAAAAAATTCTTTTGTTCAGTTTACAAAAGAAATGCTTGTTTCACTTGCAAAAAAAAGTTTGTAATGGTTACTAAAAAATTCTGTGGAATACAAATTTACTAAGAAATTTTTAGTAACCTCTTGAATTTTTTTTTACAGTGTAGTGGGCCAAGTAAATTTCTAATGCTCCAGTAGGGGCCCCCTAGAAGTGGGCCTCTCCATTCTTGAGTTTAATGCATACTGTACAGAAGTTATAATTTGTTTTACATTTCTACACTTAAATATACACAATAATGAAATCATGTTTGAAGTTTTGATGATTGCGTAAAATAATTTCAGCTTCTATTTAGTTTTTTCGTATAGTCTGTAAAAACACCCTTCCAGCTCAAAGACTATGAGAATAATGAAGTTGTCCCTTTGCCTGATAACAGATAAGGGTTCCAGTCAATCAGCAATTAGTTTATTATATGACAGGGGTGACTAGAAAACTTGTTTTTCATCTTTGAAAACTGGTGGCCCACTATTGGTACGTGGCCCACTACTGTTAGACTTATCCTACTACAATTTTTTTTTCTTTAAGTAATCGTATTTCTTTTTTTTTATTATTCCATCTCGCACCACGTTCTCAAAACAAAATCTTTCTTATGCACTTTGACAGCATGTGCAAAAGATTTATTATTGCAAAATTTCTTTTCTTTAAAGAGTCGTATGAATAGAATATAAAAATAGACGCCAGTATTCAAATGCATGACGAGTCTCAGACGCCAGATGTAACCAAAGGATTTCGGTGGTTCTGAACTTCCTTGCTCAGTAACACCAAACTTCCTGACTCATTTTTAAACATAAAGGCATCCAATTGGCACGTCTAACTATTGAAGCTATTTGGAATCGAATAGTTTTTCCTATTTTTTATCAATGCATTAATTGATTGAGTTATAAGACATTCTCGTGAGATACAATAAGTTTTTACCTCTCCTCGCATTGCTCCGCCGGGAATTAGGTTTCAAATGCCCACTAAGTGAGTATTTTATGGATGATATTCTCACTCTAATAAAAAATTGAAAACCCCATTTGATTACATAGTTTATGAATAAGAACACATGCCATTTTCATGCGTTTCCAATGAAGAAAAAATCAGAAATGTGTCTAACAATTGTGATTTTGGATTTGAGCTTTAAAGATAGAAATTTTGCAATTTAATAAGGCAATGGTTTTTATTCACAAACAGTGGTGTATTTAGCCAAAAAGGTTTGATATCGCTGGCTTAGAGTTTATTATAAGAAAAAATTAAACATCATATGAATATCTTTCACAGTTAAGTTTCTTACAAATTACAACAGTTAAAATATTTTTTTTACACTGTAAAAAGAAAAAGATAATCAACAAAACTATTTTTTGCAAAAGCTTCAGAAATCTTCATGGTTTACTAAAATTTTACCTGCACAGAAAAAAAAGATGTAAATCTACAAAACTAGTTTTGTAAAGCTGAGAAATATGTAAGCTTACAAAAATTTTATCGATAAAATGGGATAATTACATGATTTTTTTTTTTCAGTTACATAAAAGTTCTAGGCATCCCAGTTTCCTAAAATATTCTTAGTAATGTTACAGATTTTTTGTTTTGCAGTTTAAACCTGTATCTTTTACATAAATTTATTTTATTGAAGTTACATAAAAAGTTCTGGGCATTCCAGTTTCCTAAAAAATTCTTAGTAATGTTGCAGACTTTTTGTTTTGCAGTATAAACCTGTATTTTTTTACATAAATTTCTTTTATTGAAATTACATAAAAAGTTCTAAGCATCCCAGTTTCCTAAAATATTCTTAGCAAAGTTACAGATTTTTTGTTTTGCAGTATAAACCTGTATTTTTTACATAAATTTCTTTTATTGAAATTACATAAAAAGTTCTAAGCATCCCAGTTTCCTAAAATATTCTTAGCAAAGTTACAGATTTTTTGTTTTGCAGTATAAACCTGTATTTTTTACATAAATTTCTTTTATTGAAGCTATATAAAAAGTTCTAAGCAGTTTCCTAAAATATTCTTAGTAACGTTACAGATTTTTTTGTTTTGCAGTATAAACCTGTTTTTTACATAAATTTCTTTTATTGAAGTTACATAAAAAGTTTTAGGCGTTCCAGTTTCCCAGAAAATTCTTAGTAATCTTATAGATTTTTTTTTTTTTTTTTTTTTTTTTTTTTTTAAATTGTGTACTTTTTTTATTATAATGTTATTAACAAATATAGAAAATGCTTAACCCTTTAACAGACAAAGCATTTTCATTCCCAAGATGTTGAAATAAATGTTTGACGCCGGTGATTGCGAACAAATATATTAGTAAATAAGAAAATGTGATTTTTCGCATGCATAATAAAATAGATTTTTTTAAAATTAAAATTCCGATGTCGTTGTTGCATATCGGAATTAAAATTTTGTGGTTTCGTAGAGAAACTAATGAACGTTAAAGGGTAAACATATGCAATTAAACATACTTTATATGTAATGGTGCAGAATGTATGTCTGAGAAAATATTTTGACAGACTAACAATTCTGTTCTTTCCCAAATACTGATGAAATATGGATATTAGTAAGAACTTCAATATTTTTTCTGCGCGTTTTATAAAGAGATACAAAAAAAAAAAAAAAAAAAAAAAAGAATATATCAGTTTTAAAACATTTTAATAAACAAATAGAAATTTTATTTATATATATTTACATTAAAAGCGTACTTATTGCTTTTTATTGTGTTAAAGTTTTTGAAGAAACAGCAAAAGAAGAAAAACAAAGAAAACTATTTGATATTATTTTAGACTTTATCACAACACGGCTTGACATTTAAAAGCAAATCAGCACCTTTTATGATATAAGAATTTTAGAGGTCGAACTATGAAGAAAATTTCTCTAAACAGGGAAAGATATGCAGTAAGCAATTCTTTTTCATGGAAAAATAGTCATTTTGAAACTTTACAAAAATGATTTTTATTTATCTTTCAAACAGTTATCAAAATTCTGTGAAAACTTCGCGACTTATGCAATTTATATGTTATGCTTAGATTTACAAAAAAAAAAAAAAAAAACTAGTCAGATGTGGCAATCTTAAAACTATCATCTATCTTATGCATGTTAATACTTTCTGAAAAATGCAACATAGCAGCGCCACCGGTTAGGTGGGTTAAACCAAAATAAAATCAACAACAACTTATGTCCACTTACTACTGAATCTGAAGTTTAATGAAAATCCGCGCTTTAGTTTTTGTGATAGAGCAATTAAACATTTTCAAAAAAAAAAAAATCTGCACATGTTGGGTGATGTACAACAAAAACTAATCAGGATATTTTTTTTTTATCAGGTACTAACTGAATCTGAAGTTTGTTCCATGCATTAGTTGAGATACATTTATTGCGAAATCGTGAAAAATGCAGCATAGCAGCGCCATCTGTTGGGCAAGTTACACTAAAAACTAAACAGCACTAATCTATATAAGGGGCTAACTGAATCTGAAGTTTAAGAAAATTTCATGCGTTAGTTCTTGAGATAGAGCTATTGCGATAATCACGAATGCGATAATCATCATGTCAGTGCTACCTTTGAACTTTGAATTGACAGTGGTTTGAGGCCTATAGCTACTAAGACTGTCGCCTCGATTGATCCATAATACACAGAAACAGAGACAATACAGAACATTTTATATTACATATATCCATTACATATATTTATTACACTTCAAAGGGACAACACACCATCCATGCCCGAACCCAGATTCGAACCGGGGACCCGCGGTGTGGCAGCAGCTGCCGCTATCAACCACGCCACTGGGTCGGCTCAGTGCTACCTGTTGAGCGATTTGCACCAAAACGTAAACAGCATCCTGTTATATCAAGTACAAATAGTGCAAGATTCGGTAAAGAACTATAGAATAATAAGTAACGTACTAAAAGCGATCATGAAAAATTATCGATGCAAGTCTCATCAGAATCCGTTAATTAGACTTATTGAAAAGGTTAATCGTTCATAATAATTGGGTTCGCCTGATTCTAGAACTTTCAGCTGTGATTCTACAATCAAGTAACCTGAAAACCAAGCGAATGATATGTATCTTATACTAAAACATTCATTGATAAATTAACTAACTGATCAAGTTCCATCGAAATTCACTTACACTGCCATTTCTGTGGAGCCAATCTTCCCTTCAATATGGCATAAATAACTTTTCCGCGCAATCATTTCCCTTGCTTTTTCACCAATCTCTGTTTAATTTTTTATAAACGCTTCTGTTTCATTATCCTATACGTCCTTATCAGCTTTGTTTTTATTGACAATCTAGACTGGATTGTCATCTGTTACATCGTCAGTTAATTCTTCACACAATCATGCCCCTATCACATCATCACGTTTTCAAAATTTCTTATTCTTTTGTTTCCTGTGGGTTAAATTTATTTGTGAATTAATTAACTAGCAAAACCGATAAGAATTGCGTAATTCCCAATGGTTACGTCATATTGAATTCTTTAGAAGATTTCAAAACGTCACTTCTCAATAACGTCCCCATGCTATCGCTTGATATTTTGAAACCTGATATTATCGTTATAATATTCACGTCTTTCATCATGACACTTTTTGTTATTGAAATTTAAAGCAATTGAACTTTATCTCATTAGTATTTCTTCGCAGTTCTAAATTTTCTCATTAATGATTTTTAAATCAATATTGTACGATCGTTTTAGTTCTGTTCGTGCTGTGTCTTCTCTCATTAAATCATTAATTGTCACCCTTATTTACATAGAATGAACTAAAACTGAGGTAAGCTTTATAAATTTTTAAGGTTTCAAATCTTGTTAATATTCCTTAATCATTGAAGCACTCTTTAAGGAAAGCATTTCTACTGAAATGTATAGTGAACGAATTGTTTCTTAAATAATAAGTTATTTTTAATCGAGTTTTTTTATGTACGTTATTTCTTATATTTCTTATATATATCTGTATATATATGTGTGTGTGTGTATTAATTGGTGTAAATACTGCTAATGCATATTTCTTATTATTATTGCTCAAGAAGATGACTTTTAGTTTAAATTCTTATGTGTATCTAGGCTTTTTATGTGTTTTGTGGTACTTATTTATATTGGTGTACTCATACAAATCATTTTATAGTTTGGTAAATTATAATTATAAAATGTATAAAAAAAAAAATTTTAGTCTATTATTCGGATAATTATTGTTCATGGCAATCTGAATGTTTGTACTTATTTGCGAATTTTTTCATGTATTTTTATTCTTTTTGTTTCATTTATTTCCTACAAGTGTATTTTTTTTTTGTCAATGAGTATGTTATTAGCGGATCGTAACACTTATTAATTAACAATTGTCTTTAGAAAATACAATATAGTTAAATCTTATGTCGTCATTTATGATAAAAAGAATACTCGTCTCAGTTTTTTTTTCTATTTTAACAGTAGAGTAAACTTTCATCCCTATTATTATTTTTTAATACTTCATATGATGCTAGCATCTAATATTTCATTTATTTGAACCCAAATAACAGCTCAGCATTTACTTAGAAAAATAATTATTTCATAACTTGTTTTGGCAAGAAGGTGTGTTTGTAAACAATCACGTGAGTAAAATAAGGTTACATGTTTCAATAAATTATTGATAAATAATTTTAAAACTTTTCAAGAGTAAAATAAAATTCTAAAAATTTCATTTGTTTGTGGTGTATTTGCTAATTTTTTAAAACCATACTAATAACTCTATTCAATAATTATTTGCTTTTTTTCTCACGTATCGTAAGCGAAAGCTTTTATTAAATAAAAATCTTTAATTTAGGTAATACCAATATTATTCTTTATCTAATTATATGAATAAAACGAATTTAAAATAATTTATTTTATACTTCATGATTGTGTATTAGTACTGAGTTAATTTTTCATTTGTCCATTAAGCTAGTATCACATAAAGCAAAATAAATTCAACCAAATTCAAATAAATTGCATTAAAACATGTCTTTTAATTGAATTAAAACAATTAGTCAGATAATGTAGTAATGATGTGGGAAGAAACTATTCATGAAAATTTATGATTATGTAAGTCTTGGAGTTTCTTGTCATATCAAGCATTTCGTACTTAAATTATTCATTGAGTTTTGATTTGTCCCCATATGGGGCAATGCAGCAAAAAGAAACAGAAAAGCGTTCGCACATATGTTTTCCGCTTGTGAAAATAAAATAAAATAATATAATCGCTAAAAAATTCTCATTCTTTATTGTTAATTTTGGTATAGAGGTTTTTCTCTTTTACACATTTAAAACTGAATTGAGAAAACAAGTAAGGAAAATCATGCGATAAGCATAGATTATGAAGCGCTTTCCAACACTTCAGAAATCTTTATCAAAACTTCGTCATTTAGGGAAATAAGGTTACTTTATATATCCAAATATGTATCTCAATACTTTTGAACAGCCCTGTATTTGATCTGTCGGTTTATATATTATATACTATGCAATGAGAAAATTTAGTTTAGCAAGATAATGTCGAGCAGTTTGAAATTTCTTTTTAAGCAACTTATACGAATCGATGGAAGCATACTTGAATACTTTTGCTTAGCCCTGTAGTTTACATTGTACCTTTATTAAAAGTCAGTAATAAGCTAAAATTTATTTTAAACTAAAACATTCAGATTTCTACTAAAATCACATTCTCAGAAATTATCATTCATAAACGTCCATGAATTCAGTTCTTTGTGTGGCCTTGTATATCATATTATCTATATTCTGCAAACATTTCTTAGTAAATTGAATGCGGTTCAGCGTAAAAATGCATAACATATTTAAAAACCACCTTTAAGTAATTTAAGCTCATATTCAGAAATGTTTACAACCTCTTTTGGGTATTCCTGTATATCAACTATTGAATTTTTACACACCATTTAATATGCATAGGTTTAGTGAAACTTCAACGCGCATATCATAATAAAAATGCAATTCATTCATTCATTATGCATCATCGGATACATATACAATACTTCGGAAAGAATATACGATTTGAAATCTTTTGTATGTCCCTATAAATTCTATGTACTTCATATTATGCATGATTGTATTGTGTAATTTATATTAAGCCTCAGCTATATATATCAATTTTATTATATATGAAATAGCTTAAATTTAATTAAAATTTGTCGCAAACAATTCCCCCTTTTACCATTATTTTGTGTCGCCCTGTAAATGAATAATAGCTATAGTTTCACCCCATTTTTTTTTTTAACCGAATGCATATTTTAGTTCATTTATAATTGCATATACATTTGAATGTGTTTCAAAGGATGTAACATCTTTAAACTTCATCTGAAACGATTTTTTCCCATAGGCCGTAATGTAACGGTAAACTTTTGACTATCCCTGTAAATAAGCTAATCATGGTAGAAACTTCATTTTCAATAGGATCCGTGCTAGGGTAAATGTCAACAACACCTAAAAATTTCATGGCGATCCGAATATATTTACCAGAGTTAGAGAGCGGACAGACGGACAGACAAACCGAATGCATAAGCACTTTTCAACTTTGTTGCAAAATGCTAAAAAATGCCAAATTTTTAATCGTTTTTAACCATATAAATGCATTTTTTTATGAAACACTCTAAGTAAGTTTTGCTAGCTATGTTCTCCTGAGAATAACCGCAATTTAATATTTTAACTTATAATTGATTGCGCTATGAGCATATCTATCGCCTTAGGCTTAAAAACCCTGTATTTAGTTTAGAAAATACTTTAATTTCATCTTAAAAAAGAAAGAAAGAAAAAACATGAACTATATTTTATTTTACTTACAGAATGTTTTTTATTTTTTTCTTATGCGCACTGTTTGTAACAATAGGAGAGGGTAGTGTGAAAGAAGCGCCCATAATCGACCGATGATAAAAAAAAAAAAAAAAAAAAAAAAAAAAAAAAAAAAAAACACGACCGGTGGCGGGTTAAAAATGCAGGTTCTCGAATTTTAGAAATAACTGAAGAACTCATAGTTAATGTCTTTTAGAAATTCTGGTCTCTGTGTCTCCTCCTCCTCCCCCATAAACAGTACTTTCGAAACATATTTAAAAAGCTTAAAAAAAAAAAAAAAACTATCCGCATAAATTTAACAAGAGATCCATGTTCAAACTTTTTTTTTCGTGCCCTTGATGCAATTTAATATTGAATTTTTTTGCGCGTGGAACTTTGACTATGTCTCACTGAGGAATTCTTGGATGATATTCAATGGAAAAAATTCTCCTATATTCTCAGTTTATTGTAAGTATTGTCTCGATTTTGCGTTATGATTACACTAAATCGTATCTACTTAACGCTTACGAGTTTTCTGCTTCCGGTTCTTTTCCCAGTTGTTCTGTAAGGGTGTTCTTAACTGATCCGCTCAACAAGCGAAAAACGTTTTGACACATTTACAAATTCATTTTTTAACAGAAAATTATAAAATTTTAATGTCTGACTATGAAAGCGATTTCTAATTGAACTTATTTTTCCATTTTATGATAATTAAATTACTTATCGAGTTATAAGCTATTTCGATGACGCAATCACCCGTTTTTCTCCTCCTTTTCGACCGGTTTTTCTGCTTTCGTCGGGAAATAGGCTCAAAAGTGTCAACTTTGAAGTCTTGTTATGAAAAATCTATTGTGTTTTTAAAAAAACAAAAGAATGAGTGCCATTAGACAGTTTCTGAATAACAACACCTGCTATTTTCATGCATTTCCGAACAAAAATAAATTAATGCATGTGTCACAAAGTTGCCCTTTTTGATTTAACCCTTTGACGGTTAAAGCACTTCTATTCATAAAATACAAAAATGATTGATTGACACCGGAATTTAAAAACAAATTTATTTCATAATATATAAATGTTTTTTTTTTTTTTTTTTTTTTTTTTTTTTTTTTTTTTTTTTTACGTTCTTTGTAAAATTAAAATTTTCATTTAAAAATTCCGGTGTCAGTATGGCATTTCGCAATTCAAATTAAGTGGTATTCTGGGCGCGTATACGCGCTTATAACCACGAAAGGGTTAAGAACATCGTTAACTGCAGTTAGCGGTCTCATAGACCGCCGAGTTTTTCAAGTTTCAAATTTTAACTCGCAATTTTTAGTTTAACTATTAGATACTGATCAAAATTTGTTTCGTTTGGAGCCCTATTACTATTGCTAGAGACTGTTGAATAGCCGAATTTTATTTATAATAGTCCTTTATATAACGTTTAATACAAAAATAGTATTCTGAGAGCTAATTTAACATTTTATTCATATTTAGATTAAGCAGTCTGACAGACCACTCACAGTAGTTATGCGACAATTTTTGTCACAGCAGTTAAGGGTTAATATTGATGTCTATAAATGGAAGAAATTACCACTTAACACGGTAAAACGAACTCGTAAAGTTCAAACTCTTGAAAAATTCATATAGACTTGTGTAGAACGTCCATGACGTTTGAGAATAGACTCAAAGTCGGATGCGCTGAGCGTCTTCGTAACGGCTTAAGAGGGCTGGTCATCGGCTTTGGTATTTCCCTCATTAATACAGGGCTCCCAAATGGTCCGCGAACTGAAAATCAGAAAATTTTTAGAGAAATTTTCTTTTTAGATTTTTTCTAGCAAATTGCCAATAAACCAGCCTTGGAAGTTCATTCTAGCACAAATTCTATAGAAACCTATCTTGAAATTTTCTGTTAAAAAATACTGATGTTCAGTTCGCAGACCATTTGGGAGCCCTGCTAATATGAAGTCTATAGGTGTTCTATACATTCGTATATTTAAAATACTGCCTCTGGAAATTAATATTTTTAACTTCTATTTTTTGTATACGCTTCTTAAAAGATGTCTCTGTTTTTCTTAATTTCCAAAATTTTTCTAAAGTATATACTAAATTTATATGAAGTGTTAAAATTTTGTTCACAGTTTCAGCAGTTAAGTTCATCAGTTAGTTTAGTACATCAGTTTTTAACACATAAAATATTAAATTCAGCATAGATTTTAGAAATATTTTGAAAACTAAGAAAAAAAGTGACATTTTTTAAGAAGAGGACACATGAAAAAGGGAGGAAAAATATTAATTTCCTGAGGAGATATTTTGAATATAAGAATGCATCAAATCCCCATAAATTTAACATTACACAGGATTAATTCCGAAGCTAAATGATCAGACTCTTAAAGGGTTAAACACGTACACCAAAATGAAACTTAACAATTGGAAAGATATTTCAAGAAATTCAACATATCTCATTCAAAATATTTTTCCTTTAGTACAATATCTAGAAAAAAATGAAGTAATTAATGTCGAATACATTTTGCGACCGATGATTGCTTTAAATTCCCATATTCTCATTTTTTCTAAATAACTGAAGAACTGTTAGCTGCAGTCTTTTGAAAATTCTGGTCTCTGATGCTTTTCTTTCACAAACAATTTTTTTTCCGAAAATATTTCTAAAGGGTAGAAAATTTAGCTGCATAAATTTAACAAGAAATGCATGTTCAAATATTTTTTCGTTATCTTGATGCAGTTTACTTTATTGTAGAATGTACTGCATATGAAGCTTTGAATTTGTTTCATAGTGGAATTCCTTGATGTTATTTGTAAGAAAAACTCTTCCAAGTATATAAGAATGATTTCTACGATTCTTTTCCATTTATTCTTTTTTTAAATTAACATTAATACGAAGAGATATGCAAAGTTCCGTAAACCCAAATTTACTAAAAAGAAAGCGCGCCAAAATTTTTGAACAGTTCTTTATCACTGTTATTGTGAAAAATCTAGTAAATTATGCTTTACACATGTACATGGCTTCCCAGATTTTAACATATTAAAATATCTTTTTGGTTATGAGTTACTATTTTTCATAAATTGGCTGGTTCCTACAAGTTATATTACATATAATGGTTGACGCTTTTATATGTGCCAAAAATCCATACATGGATTTCTGGCAAAAAAAAAAAAAACCAAACTATAAACCTATAAAACTTTATTGGCTTTTTTTTTTTTTTTTTTTTTTTTTTTTTTTTTTTTAAGATTTTAAAGCAACTTGTAGTGGTATAAAACCAATCATACTTGTAAACCCCATGACATAAAGTTATGATTCGTACAATAATAGTAACAACAGTAATTACGATTATGATTGGCATTTATACATTAATTACAAATCAAAATTTATTTTAATTTCATTTTTTTTCTCCTATTTTCTCAGCTAAATTTGTAAAGATTATTTCCCTTTTATGCTTTTGATGATATGAAATAGTGATTTTTTTAAACGTGTATAATAAAATGAAAATTATAAATACTAAGATTTTTGAAGAAATTAAACGTATCTCTTCTAAGCATTTGTCTTCTACTGTAACCTTAAAAAAAACGTGTAGTAATTAATATCAAAAGCATTTTGCAAAAACCTTATTTTAACACGCTTTTATTAACTTCACCTGTATGTGAGTTTGTGGGTTTGTAACTCTCCTTATTATCTAAAGATTTTCCTTATTATCTAAAGATTTTCTCAAGCAATTTTGACTAAAAATTGCATTCTATGGTTTTCGGGCACGAGAAAATCATTGGGCTAGGTTACATGTTCGAGAAAAAAATTTAATGGGTCATATTGGGTCATTAAGGGTCTGGGTCAAGCTATTTATATTTAAAGAACGGAGTGATCGATTATAACGAAATTTTGTATGTAACAGTTTTTTGGCACGAGAAAACTATCGGGCTGGGTCACATGTTCGAAAAATTTCGATTAGTGGGTCATTTTTGGGTCATTATGGGTCAAGCCATTTTTATCTAAAAAACGGCTCTAACGATTTTGACCAAATTTTATATTTTATCGTTTTGGATTACAAGAAGACTATTGGGTTAGGTAACATCTTCAAGAAAATTCGGTTAGTGGGTCATTTTTGGGGTCATTGTGGGTCATGCTATTTTTATCTAAAGATTTTCTCACGCAGTTTTGACTAAAAATTGCATTCTATGGTTTTCGGGCACGAGAAAAATATTGGGCTAGGTTACATGTTCGAGAAAAAATTTTAATGGGTCATATTGGGTCATTAAGGGTCTGTGTCAAGCTATTTATATTTAAAGCACGGCGCGATCGATTATAACGAAATTTTGCATGTAACAGTTTTTTGGCACGAGAAAACTATCGGGATGGGTCACATGTTCGAAAAATTTCGATTAGTGGGTCATTTTTGGGTCATTATGGGTCAAGCCATTTTTATCTAAAAAACGGCTCTAACGATTTTGACCAAATTTTATATTTTATCGTTTTGGATTACAAGAAGACCATTGGGTTAGGTAACATCTTCAAGAAAATTCGGTTAGTGGGTCATTTTTGGGGTCATTGTGGGTCATGCTATTTTTATCTAAAGATTTTCTCACGCAGTTTTGACTAAAAATTGCATTCTATGGTTTTCGGGCACGAGAAAAATATTGGGCTAGGTTACATGTTCGAGAAAAAAATTTAATGGGTCATATTGGGTCATTAAGGGTCTGGGTCAAGCTATTTATATTTAAAGAACGGCGTGATCGATTATAACGAAATTTTGTATGAACAGTTTTTTGACACGAGGAAACTAATGGGCTAAATCACATGTTTGAGAGATTTCGACTATAATGATCATTTGTGGGTCATGATGGGCCATAATGGATCATGTCAAGCTACATCTAAAGAACAGGTGGATCGATTTTAACGAAATTTTGTATATAACATTTTTTTGGCACAAGAAAATTATTGGGCTAGGTCACACTTTCGAGAAATTTCGATTGATGGGTCATAAAGGGTCTGGGTCAAGCTATTTATAGAACGGCTGGATCGTTTTTAACGAAATTTTGTATGTAACAATTTTTAGACACGAGGAAACTAATGGGCTAAATCACATTTTCCAGAGATTTTGATTATAAGGGTCATTTGTGGGTCATTGATGGGTCATGCTAATTTTATGTAGAAAATGTCTCTCACCATTTTGACTATATTTTGTATTATGATATTCTCGGGCAAGAGAAAACCATTGGACCAGGACACATACTCGCGAAAATTCGATTAATGGGTCATTTTGGGTGATAATGGGTTAGGGTTTTTCTAATTATATATAACAACGATACAATCAATTTTACCTAAATTTTGTAACGAAACGTCTTTTGTTACGAGAAGACTAATGGGCAGAGTCGCAAGTTAAACAAAATTATATTAGTGGGCCATTTCGTTTTATTGATGAATGCTGTCAAGCTAATTTTAGCTAAGAAAAGGCTTAAACGATTTTGATTCAACTTTATATTCTACTGTTTTTGATTACCTGGAGACCTTTGAGCTAAGTCACATGTTTGATCAAATTTGATTAATGGGTCATTTTGGGTAATATGGGTCAGGGTCATGAGAAAATGGCAGCAACCAATAAGTTGGCAATATTTCACAAAATATTGGCGACATTTGGCCGAAAAATTGACTATTAAGATTACGAAAGCCACAACACGTATTTGGTGCCAAATGAAAGAATGTCTCCAAATTTGGCTATATCTGGCAAAAAATGTTGTCTTTCATAATGTGAAGAATTTTTTTTATACATTCTTAATAGGATTCGATATGCATGGTTAAATTAACCAGAGTCGACCAAAAAAAGTGATTTGGATAGATGTCCTTTCGTTGTAAATTTTAAAATAAATATAGTTTAAAAAAACTAAAAACCACGCTTTTAAAGTAATCAAACTCAAAAGTGAAAAATAAATATAGTTTAAAAAAACTAAAAACCACGATTTAAAGTAATCAAACTAAAAAACTGAAAATAAATATAGTTTAAAAAATCTAAAAAACACGCTTTTTAAGTATATCAAACTAAAAAGTGAAAAATAATTCGTACTATAAGCTGAAAACAAAAATAGATGAAAAATACTGTATTACTATAAAATCATTGTTATATAAGAATCAATTAATAAGCCATAAATAAAATTATCGTGGAAAAAAAGCGTGGGGTGCTTCTTAAGAACTGATAGATGGAGCATGGTAGATGGAGCATCCCACGCTTTTTTTCCACGATAATTTTATTTATTGCTTATTAATTGATTCTTATATAACAATGATTTTATAGTAATATAGTATTTTTCATCTATTTTTGTTTTCAGCTTATAGTACGAATTATTTTTCACTTTTTAGTTTGATATACTTAAAAAGCGTGTTTTTTAGATTTTTTAAACTATATTTATTTTCCGTTTTTTAGTTTGATTACTTTAAAAGCGTGGTTTTTAGTTTTTTTAAACTATATTTATTTAGGTAAGAGTGCACATTTTGACCTTTTGAAGTACCAATGTCGTCATAATATCTAACCAAATTTCCTGCTCTTTTTGATTATTTTGTGTGTGGCTAAAATTGAATATCTTAAACAGCTAAAAATTCTAACGGCAATGATTTTTAATTTTATTAAATGCTTATCATCAAACAGCAGATAAACGCGTGTTTTACTGATTCCATGTTTTTTAAAGAACATAAAGATGTTACTGTTACATTTTTTACTTAGTATGAGATATTTGGCTAAAACTCTGTATTAATTACAATTTATGCTTTCTCAACATTTTTTGTGAAGCGTGTGTTTTCGGTGCATTCGTTTCTCGTATATATGTACATTTTAGCAAGGTGCTATTATTTTTTACTTGAGTATTAGCAGTTTCTGGTAACTATATTTCTTGTTCCTTCGTATTATTGTATCTTCCATTGTCCTGCGTTAGAATTTTTTTTTAAAATGTTAAATCAGAGGGGATTCTTTTAGATTTTCCTGCAGTGCAAAAGGACAAATTTCATCATCTATCCTGATAGTTACTACAGTGATCATGAAAGTGACCTTGGTGTAGCTTACATTGTAAGGAAAGAAGGTGCCATTCTGCATAATCTTCTGCTTCTATGATGATTTTATACCAAAATCAAAAGTAAGGTATGGAAAAGTAAATTTTCCAACAGTATTACGTTTTTGAGGTTACCCAATACGTTTACAATGTCAATTTTCGGTAACTACCACAAGATGTTTTTTATTGTTTTATTTAAAAGACTGTACAATTATGTATTCAAAATAGTTTTTGTTTTCTTTGTATGACCATTGAAAGTGTAGTCATGGGAGTTTTTTGTTTCATTTCTTAAATTAAAAGTGTGTTTTTATGTAAGCGGAAATGTGTATTTAAATAACATAAAGAAAATATAGAGATTGGGGAAGGTGAGTGCAACAGAGAAATCTGAAGATTTGTAGGAACTTGTGGCTAATATTTTAAATAATAGATTTTCAAAAATAAACATTAGAAATACGTTTTCTGAAAACACACGATTTTCTTTTCAATCAATTACGAAAACAGTTTTATCTCATTATATTTATATAAAACCGATCGCCTAGAACTCATATGTAGTTGTGAGTATACCAGCCCTGCAACAACGATATTGGATGGTTTTTGTGAATGTAAATTTAAATACGATATTTTTCTAAATTTTTCTCCGATTGCCGGTGCGTTATTTGTAATAATTGTTAGCGCTGGCAAAGCCTGTCAATGCCTATATTAACTGATGGCACCTGGTGCAAGAGCACCACCAATTCTTGCGACTATGTATGCAATGAACCATCGGTTTAAATATGTGAGAATTGCCCAAAAATTTTCAACTATTTTTATAAATTAACATACAGAAACTATATGAAATGTCACAAAAGTGAGTGAGTTTTTTCATTTCATCACTTAGATTGTAGTTCATTGCATTTGTAGTAACTTAAATTGTATATTTATGGAGGAGAAATAGTAAACTATCATTACTTTTCTCATGAAGACATTTTTGATAAATATCAATTATTGAATTATTATTTCTTAAGATAGTGAAAATTGAAAAGAAAGTTGCATCAAATTAATTTATTTAACAAATAAAACTTTTTTGTATGATTTAATATATTTGGAACAATCAATATTTTACTCCATTTTGCTTTATTTAAAACAAATCGGTGTCAAACGTAAGTGGGATATTTCAATCAATCTCAGTTTCAAACCTACCCGAATGGTTTGAAATTGAGTATCTATATCCTTCGCAGAGTTTTGTCGAATCGCTTCAAATATTATGAAAATCGAATCAAAACTTAAAAGAATATTGATAAAAGTTTTCTTCACTGTAGTAAATCCTATCATAGATAATTAATTTATGATATCGATGATTGGTTATGATTCTAGATTGCCAAGGTGGTAACGTCCTATTTCCGATGGAGTCTCTTTATTTCCGTACTGCTGAATTTAAGATACAAATCGTCATAAATTTTGTATTCCTGTATTTTTGAATATGAATGCAACAGCTATTGCACCAAGATCTGAATATTTATAAAATTGGTTATAGTACGAACGTACCTGATTTGCGACGTTTTAAGTACAATTTCTGACTTATTTTTTAAAGTTAGAAACCCACCAAGACATCATTTGTTCCCATTCATTGTCGGGATAATTTCACGTTTCTCAAATTTTAAAGCTTCTAATTTTCCAAAGGTTATAAAAAAGTTTAGTATTTTCTCTAAGACTCTTTCATATTTTTATATAAGTGCATTCCGTGCAACGTGTAGTTTTATTGTCTTTTTGTTCGTATCTCTGTCATAATGAATGTTGTATTTAAAAACATTAAAATTGATTTTTTTTTTTTTTCATTTATCTGTGACTTACGTGTACTCTACAGCATGTCCACTCTCAACAGTGGCCACAGGCTAATTCCTAAACTGTTAGTCATAGATGTATAGTGCTATTTACAAAAGTGTTTTAAATGAGGTAAAGAAATATTTTGAAACTGGTCTGGGTCAATAAAATCATTTCTTAAAAATTTACTAAAGATAAATTTTTATTCGCCCCCCCCCCCCCCAGCTCATAAGCTATATTTAGTAATTTTTTCCTATTACACTTATAACTAAGATTTTAAAAAAGTCCTGTTCACATAACATTAAAATTGACTGAGTTATGAAATTTTTAAAATTCATGACTTATATCACTTTCCTGCATTAAAAACAAACGAATTCGATCATGATTTAAGGCAGGGCCGTCCAACTTCAGGCATTTTCTTGGCGCCCTTTTGAAGATTTCCTGTTACTAGACTTTTTAGAAGTAAAATTGAATTATTAAGAATACTTTCTGTAAAATCATAAGTATTTGCATCAGAGATATTTTTAAAACTTCTGAAAACACATTAAAACCAAAAGCATACTTTGAAAATTTAATCATGCGTATTTTCACGATTTGTATAGGTATTTTTTAAAAGTGTAATTATGATGGTTTGATGCGGTAATAATTGGAAATAGCTCTCTTTACTTATTAAGTTACATGTAAATAAAAAATTTCTCACATTCCAAGTCTTTTTGAAGGTACATGTGCATGAAAGTCCATATCTTTTCTTTTATGTTGGCAACTGGATGTTTTATACGAGGAATAAGGGGGCTAATTTTTCGTTTTTGAGTTTTTAAATTTTAGGAGTTTGTTTTTAATTTGCTTAGAAAAATTAATAAGAATGAGTAGTACATGCAAAGAGTAGAGCAGAGTAGAATAATTTCCATCTATGAAAGTACTTTCAGCCTCTCTCTCTCTCTCTCTGGGATCATCCATATGAATTGATCATCATCATGCCTTTTTTTTAATATATTATAAAACTAAATACACCTTGAAAATAAGTCGAAATATATTCTCACATCCTAAAAAAACTTAGCAATATGTCTGAATTCTACGTTTATTTATTTATTTATTATTGTTGTTATAGGCGCGATTAAAATTTCTGGTATCGTACCGTACAAACATTTTTGAGATAGAGTTATCAAAGAAAAATGTATAATTTGAAATTTAAAATTATGTAACTCCAGAATTGTAAGGGCCTTTTGTCTTCCGCTCTACGATTCATTTACATTATGTTAAAATGAGAGAATGAATTAAATGTACTGAAACTACTGAGCAATAGTATCACTGTGAGATAGAACTACTGTGTAATAGATTTTCAGCCGTGTGAATAATGGCGCCCTTCACTGAGATCCAGGAGCTGAGTTGAGTCCCTGTTTACAAACAGGTTGGACAGGCCTGATTTAAGGGATCATATGCCAAATGCTTGCAGTACTTGAAGAAATTAAGTCAATCAGAATATTTGTAAGATTTTTTTTCAAACACAGATACACACGAAATAACTTTTATTAAGTTTCAGATTGTCCAAATTAATTGTATTTTAACATATATTTTATTTTGTAAGGATTTGAGACCATTTATATTCATGATTACTTCTAACAAATATTATGTTACTTTTATAAGTTTTTATTAAACTTGAACGATCGTATATATTTTTTTCAGTTCAAAATTTTTACAAGAAATTTATTAACTCGAATACATTAATCAACTCGAATTAATCAATACTTTAACTCGAATCTAATATTATTATGATTTTCGGTGGTTACCATTTATACTTATTTTACAGGATAACACAAAAAATTTTGGATAGATTACCGCCAACAAATTTAAGAAAAGTTTTAGATTGGATAACGCAACACGACGATGCTTGTGTTTTTAAGTAGATTTCGATTTGCCTACTGCGGTTGCTGCTATGTTGGATTTTCTGAAACATTTTTGCAGATCTACGCCGATCATGACCCCTAGACCCCAAAACCACCATCAGTAAAAAAATTTCTCTTTCTCTCTCTCTCTCTCTCTATATATATATACATATATATATATATATATAAATACTTTTATAAATATAACCAAAGTAATTCAGATATTACCATTCAATAAACCAATGAAACCAGTATTTTTACAAGCATCTTATAGAAAACAGTTGAAGTTTGAAGTGTAATAGAAGGCAGATTACCAAAATAATAAAAGATACATGGATAAATGGACATTAGAAGGCTTTTTCATTAAACCACACGTCAGGGGTGCATAATTTAATGAAAAAGCAAAAGCATTCAACCAGTTTCTGTTATGGGACGTACTAAAAGCTAAGAAATTCGTCCCACAATGCACCCTACTGGTCGGATTTTATTTACTGTTACAAATTAGGAAAAAAGATATTCATGAAGAAAATAAAAACAATATGACATAATAACAATAATATAATATTTCTTAACAAAGTATATATATACTAAAATATTTACTATACTTACATCTAGCTTGATGTGTGTAGTTCAAGTGAAACTCAGTTAAGTGTTAAAGTAGATATAAATTACATGTGACTCTGTAACAGGTAAAGTTATAGTCACAGTTATAAGTTATATAGATAATAAAATTAAAATTGTAACAATAATTATATTAAAAAATTTAGCAGATCATATAGTATACCATAAATATTCATTATACATTTAGAAAAAATAATAATAGCTACTGTTAGAGGTATTATATTTTTTAACAATTATTAATATTACTATATTAATTATTTAACTAAAAAATATGCTACTACAACTAAAATATTTACCATACTTACATCTAGCTTGATGTGTGTAGTTCAAGTGAAACTCAGTTAAGTGTTAAAGTAGATATAAATTACATGTGACTCTGTAACAGGTAAAGTTATAGTCACAGTTATAAGTTATATAGATAATAAAATTAAAATTGTAACAATAATTATATTAAAAAATTTAGCAGATCATATAGTATACCATAAATATTCATTATACATTTAGAAAAAATAATAATAGCTACTGTTAGAGGTATTATATTTTTTAACAATTATTAATATTACTATATTAATTATTTAACTAAAAAATATGCTACTACAACTTCAAGTACAAACACACACAAAAAAGTGTTTTAGTGCTGCCATCTATATGATCAATACAGTAGACGCTCGTGTTTACGAACCTCTTTTTTGCGAACACTTGCGATTTTACGAACTAGAGCGTGGTCCCGAATACATTCCCATAGACGCTATGTAAAATTTCGCTCCCATTTACGAACTAAAAATTATGAAAATCTCTTTTTTGCGAACTTAATTTTTATAATTCTGCATTTTTTTTTAAATACCGAAAAGAACTGCCAACGTTAATTATACTCTCAACAGGTGAATTTCAAGAATGTGTTATTTTCTCCACCCGCTTTTGGGTGGGAGGCGGCTTAGCAATAAGTTTATTTAGCATCACGTGGTTTATTATGACTGATTTTAAAGCCACGTGTCTGGAAAGTCTCTGATTGGCGACTGAAACTTAAATGTAAAGCAGGTGTCATTGTTGAAAGGTGAAACGAAACCTTTTAAAAGATTGCATTCTGTAATCGTCTATTTTCTCATACCTTCTTGACTGTTCAATCTGTGAAGTCTCGTTAGTCGAGAGGGAGATTGGGCCAGAACATTACAGAATTTCAGTATTTCGCCCAATTGGAGAAAGCTTCGATTTCTTGGATGAGAATAATGAGAGGACTGAACATTCCCATAAATCTTCTTAAAGAACAATCGAACTTTTTTGCTTTGAAACTGATCATCAAAAACTTCAAGGCCCCAGACGGTTGGTTTAAAAAATTTAAGTCCAGGCATAGTTTGAGCTTCAGACAATTGTGCAGTTAAAGTGGAACAGCAAATATGACTTTGGCAAATGAATTGAAAGAACGCGATTTAAAAACATTGCTAACTGAATATGCTCCAGAGAATATCTTTAATGAAGACGAAACTGACCTATTTTTTAAGATGCTGCCGGAAAAACACTTAGCTTCAAAGGGGGAAAATGTAGTGGAGGCAAAAAGGCAAAGCAGAGAATCTCAATCTTGTTGGCAGCCAACATGAATGGAACACAATTGCCCTTGCTTTTCATTAGAAAAAAATTGAAGCCTAGATGCTTCAGAAATGTTAACAAATTACCAGCCGCATACCATGCTAAGAAAAATGCATGTATGACTAGGCACATTTATGAAAAATTGTTAAGAGACTTGGATCACCAATTTGTTTTGACAAAACGTAAATTCTGCTGATTGTGGATAACTGTTCAGCTCACGTTGAAGTCTCAGATTTTAAATCTATTCGTGCGGAGTTTCTTCCACCAAATGTAACTTCAATTTTACAGCCGGTGGATCAGGGTGTGATTAACAGTTTCAAGCGCATATATCGAAGAGTGCTTTTGTAAAGAGTTGCCATGGGCTTGGAGCTGGATCTGCCATATGAAATTGATGTTCTAGGTGCAATTTATTTGTCAATACGTGCTTGGAATGATATTTAATCGACTACAATATCTAAAGCATTTCAACACGCAGGCTTGTACTTTAATTGAAAAAAACCAAGAAAATGTAGCCGACGATATCAGTGGAGATGAGTTACTCATAAATTAACTCCGCAAAAGAAATCCACTGTGGATTGAGAATGTGGATTCAGACGTGATTTGTACGGAAGAAATATCAGATGAACAAATTTTTACTGACACTATAAATAAAAAGGCAGAACTTTCAGATTTTGAACAAGAAGAAAATGAAGTAATCCAAAGATCGACTGTCAAACAAGCAGCCCAGTGGTTGTCAGGGCTAAGGCGCTTTTTTGGAGAGAACAATAATTGTGAAATGATTTCATTCATAGATAAAATGGAGACATGTATTTTCCAAATTGTGATTTTAAAACAAAAAAAGATAAGTGATTATTTCCATTCCTAATTTTTTATCTATGTATTTTCATCCATTAAGTACTAATATAGTCTATGTTTTCACACGTAATGTTTTCAAAGCTTAATAACATATTCCTCTGAGTGCTGAAATTTATTTCTGTACATAAATTTGTATTTTGCCTTTTCTTATATATTTAAAAAATACATGTATAACTTTATTTCAAAATAAATAATCTTAAAATATTGCATCATCTATGAAGAAGGGGAGACTGATAAAAAAAAGATATAAATATTCTACATATTCATATCATTTTTGATGATTTTCTATTTTACGAACATTCTATTTTACGAACCATTAGAGTGTTCCCTGCGAGTTCACAAAAACGAGCGTCGACTGTATATTAATTAAATTATATACTAATAGTGCTGCCATCTATATTTTATTGATTAAGAGAAATGTTATTGGAATAAAATAAATTATTTAAAAGCTAAGAATTTTACAAGAATAATTTCTATTCTAATATTTTACAAATAATTTCTTTAAGACAAATGCAATAGACAACCATATCTTATCTCAACAACTTGATCATTTTTAAGTTATGCAGATTAATTTTAGGTAAACATAAATTTTAATTCTATGTGTAAAGTTAAGTAATTTTTTTAAAATATATAATAATTAACCATTGCGTATTATCCAGACTATATATATATATACAGGGCTTCGAGTATACAGGGTGAGTCATAAATATCGAAACAATAGGCTATCTCCTTAAATATTGCCCCTAGACCCATACTTCCAATTGCAAAAATTCATAAAAAAAGGTGAAATTTTTGATAAGATAAGTTGCAACTCCATGGGGGGTCTATTTAAAAAAAATACGAAAATTAACTTTTTATACGGCCCCCGTAGGATATTAATTCCAATTAGGAAAACTTTCCTTATCCAGTCCTGAATAATACACAAAAAGTTGCATCTTCATATCATCAAAATTCGCGGAGTTATAACCGTTTGAATAATTCATCAGGTTTTAAGCGATTAGACACAAATTGAAATGCGCGCAATTCAAAAGACAATGTTACTTTAACAGTTGTAGGAAACGCATAAAAAATCATTCTTTTGAGTTAGAATTTTGATTTTTTTCTTTTTTTGTGATGGTTAGCTATATAATTTGCTAAGAAAATCACATCCTAAAATTTATCATAAACTTTATAAAAATTTCATATGGTTACTACTGGTTTAAATGGGATAATTAAAAATCGTTATAACTCCAAACATTATTTATCGGATTTCAATTCCTTTCTATTTATTTAAAAATGAAAATCTGATTTTAGTTTTGTTTCGGGGTTTTTGTTTTTCAATATTTATTTTAGAACTATTAAAAATATTTATTTAAAAAATAATAACTTTTAGAAAATTATATTTTCAAAACTATATAATTTTTCATTTTTTTTAAACAAAACTAATGTAAAATAATTAAAAATGACATGCTTCAAGTTTGTACTTTTTTTTTCTTAAACAATTCTTCACTTTTAATAATTTAAAGACAAGAAATTGTAAGGAAAAAAGTCATTAAGAAGGGGGGGGGAGGATTGTACTTTGTGCTTATATATAACTAAATAAATAAACAACGTTCAAGAGCACAAATATTATAAAATAAAATATGTTAAAAGATGTTAAAAGCATACATGTTTCGGGACTTCTTAAGTCCCATCATCAGTGCTAAAAGTGTAAAATGTAAAAGAAAGTCACATCGCAAAATAAACAAAATAAAATAAATCGTGTAACTGAGCTCGCCGCTAAGGCGAACTGACTAGGAAACGTCGCAAAACGACAGTAAAAATAAGCTGGCACGTGCACCCAGAGGAGACCAATCATATGTCACATCTTACTGGACGAGTCCAAATCAAAGAACAGGAGGGGGGAGGGGTATTAATACAAATTGTGGTTATGAATAAATCTGACTACCTTACCAAAACCCAGGAACTAATAAATGATGGCCCTTACAAAAAGATTAATTCTGATCCTTCTCAAAAAGAACTGAAAGCTATTAAATCTACTATTGAAAACTCCCCCCTTATTTCCAACAATACCAAATTTTCTATCATTCCTTCTGTCTCACATTGTGCAAGATTTTATACTCTCCCAAAAGTACACAAACAAGGCATTCCATTCAGACCGATTGTTTCTAACATCGGTACCGCTTCCTATAAATTAGCAAAATATCTTACCTCTATTTTCTCCCCTCTACTCTCTAACAATATTCATACTTGCAGGAACTCTTATGAGTTTGTCAATAAACTTCGTAATTTCAATAGCGCACAAAACACTAAAATGGTTTCTTTTGATGTTAAATCCTTGTTTACCAATGTTCCAGTTCAAGGTGCTTTAAAGTGTCTTGAATCGCGTTTGCGGGAATTTCATTATACAAACTTCGAAATTGATGAACTGATCCACCTTACTAGCATTTGTCTCTCGCAAAACACATTTATTTTCAATGGTAACTTTTGTCGAATGACTGATGGTTTATCCATGGGCTCCCCCCTCAGTCCTATCCTTAGCGACTTTTACATGCATTATTTTGAATTAAAACTTTTCAATAAACTTACTTTTCCATTTTATATCCGTTACGTAGATGACTGTTTTGCGTTGCTGGACTCTGATATACTTGATCTTACTAATATTCTTACAGTTATGAACTCAATAGATGACCATATTCAATTTACCTACGAATTTGAGAATAACAATCAATTACCTTTCCTGGATGTTTTGGTTTCCCGCGAAAATAACCTTTTTCACACTACTGTCTATCGTAAACCATTCGCTGTATCTTTGCCCCCCCCCCCATCGCCTGTCATTTCACCCCCCCCCCCCTAATCAGAAATTAGCTGCCTTTAACACTTATGTACACCGGGCCTTAAATATTTGGTCCTCTGATACTTTACTTAAAGCAGAATTAAACCATATCAAATCCATTGCCATTGATCGGGGTTTCCCAATTAAAATCGTTGATTCCATTCATAAGAAATTAATAAAAAAACGTACTCCTTCGAACTTCAACTCAGACCGCAATGTTAATTTAATTACTCTTCCATATTTTCCAAAAATCAGTCATCAAATTTCCAATATTTTGTCAAAATTTGATTTTAAAATAACCTTTACTCCTTTCAATAAAATTAAATTCTCTAATCTCAAATATCCAATAGATGATTTTTCACATTGGGGTATTTATAAGATTTCTTGCGAATGCGATAAAATGTACATCGGTCAGACGAAGCGCACCTTAAAAAAGCGAGTGGGAGAGCACAGTGCTAACGTTAGAAATTGTGAAATAAAACGTTCCGCTATCGCCAGCCATTGCTGGTCCAATAGTCATAACTTAATTTTCCGAAGCCTCAATAATACAATACTGTTCATCTGTTTATGATTTAGACTTTTGGGAAGCTTATCATATATGGAAAAACTCTAATAATTTAGTTAATGACATGTCCAGTACTCCAAGATTTTCTGATGTCTGGTTTCCATTCCTGTAATTTCACTCCCCCTCCCCCTCCTGTTCTCTTTGATTTGGACTCGTCCAGTAAGATGTGACATATGATTGGTCTCCTCTGGGTGCGCGTGCCAGCTTATTTTTACTGTCGCTTTGCGACGTTTCCTAGTCAGTTCGCCTTAGCGGCGAGCTCAGTTACACGACTTATTTTATTTTGTTTATTTTGCGATGTGACTTTCTTTTACATTTTACACTTTTAGCACTATGATGGGACTTAAGAAGTCCCGAAACATGTATGCTTTTAACATCTTTTAACATCTTTTATTTTATAATATTTGTGCTCTTGAACGTTGTTTATTTATTTAGTTATAAAAAAAGTCATTATGCAGAAAAACGAAATGTACTGTTTTACTGCCCATCAGTTATTTAAAAGAATGCTTTTCTAAGATGCAGATTAAGTCCTTTTTAAAAATTTAGCTCTCACAACTTCAAGCTTTTTATCGTCCTGGAGAGGCTGTTAAAAAATCTGTATTCTGGGCTCAGGTCAGATCAGGACCGAGACGTTACTTTTTTCTGAAGACTCGCCTATCCGGGTCAAATGCATTTTTCATACCGGAGAGAACTGCTTCCTTTTACCCAGGTCTGCACTGGACGAAATTTTCATTTCCCGGTATCGAACAATCCGTATTAAAAGAACAGACCTAATACGTGCATAAAATAAGTAAAATTTGGTTTAATCAATATTTTTACAAAAACCACATAATTTTTAAAATCGCTTTTATTTTACAAAAAAAAAAAAAAAAAAAAAAAAAAAAAAAAAAAAAACTTTAAATTTTTTTTTTTAAGAATAGTATATTTAAATGCTAAAAAATTAAATAAAATAAAACCAGAGAAAAAAAATCTGCCTATGACGGAATTCTGTCTTAAACAGAAAATGTGTTGATCCATGCAAAATAAATACAATAATACCCGACAAAAAAATAAACTCCATTTAACCCTCCTAGGAAGGCCATTTGTCTGTTACGTATTTTTTCTTTCCTTTGTGATTCCGTCTTAAAAAGTTTTACTGTATAACATTTTTCAAAGTCTCTAACGCACGGAATATGGATTAGCGATGATAAAATATAAGTGAAACATTTACATATAAACAGAGATTCATTGATAAAATAAATATATCACAGCTTTTGGCACCTCTTTAATGATAAAAAGTATAAATATAAAAAACGAAATTCTATATTAAGTATTTTTGGTCAGAACTCCTCCACGCGAAACAATTTTTAACTACACTGAAGTAAAAGACTATGTAGAAATTCACGGCTGGGCCGGCTATGATTAAGCTTTTTTCCAGGCTGGTCCGGATTATGATTTTAACATTATTTCATGCCGGGGTGAACTTTTTTTCCTATGAGTCGGTTTAGGACCGGACCTACATATTTCGATCTATTCAGACCTCCAGTGCTAACGATCAACATGTTTTGAAAACAAGTTTCGATTTCAATCAATACGCTGCTTTATTATGTCCAAATAAGAGGCACGGTCTTAAACCGACATATAATAACGAACAATTTGTAGACGATCCCTTATTTGCTTTGAAAATGGATGAAAAATACTTCGTTTACAGGCATGGTAAAGTGGTGTAAGTCACGAATTTTTGAGAATTTTGGATTTTAATATCTCTGTCACATTTTCAGATACGGAGATGAAATTTTTTTTTGTTCAATTTAGGAATGGATAAGGAATAACTTCCTAATTGGGAATTTCCCTCTACGGGGGCCGTATAAAAATTTAATTTTCGTATTTTTACAAATAGACCCCCCATGGAGTTGCAACTTATATTATCAGAAATTTCACCTTTTTTTATGAGTTTTTGCAATTGGAAGTATGGGTCTAGAGGCAATATTTAAGGAGATAGCCTATTGTTTCGATATTTATGACTTACCCTGTATCACTTTTTTATGGACACGATAACGTCTATAATTCTACTCAAATCTCTTTCAAACTGATACGTAAAATCAAGGAGCATAAAATCGCGGTCAAGTTCGTTAATGGGCAAAATCGGACCAAGGGGGTGGAAATAGGAAAGATTTTTATGAAAACCGAAAAAACACCATAATGTCTTAATTAAAATAGATATTGAATCAGTTTAAAGTTTATATTGCTTCTAAGAAATGGGCCAAAAGTTAATGCATGACAGATTTTTGATAAAGTTAAAAATGGGCTAAAAGGGCGAAAAAGATAGGTGTTTTGGGAGAAAAAAAACTCATAACTTTGTGAATTCTTAAGGTATCAAATCCAGCTAATTTTTTTTTTATAAAAGTTCTTAAAATTATCCAAAACTTTTGTATTTACAAGTTTTTGATAGGACCAACTCTTACTGATAAAAACAAATTTAAAACGAAAATAAAAATGGGAGGGGGGTAGGAAAAGAAAAAATCCATAACTTCGTGAATTCTTAAACTACCAAATCCGATCAAATTTATTTTACATCTTCTCAACAATACCTACAACTTTTATACTGTCAACTTTTTTATAGGACCAGTTCTTATAGCAAAAATAAATTAAACAAAAATAGGAGTTGAAGAAAAAAACCTCGAATTCAAACTGCTTATATTCTGACTCATTTTTAAATTTGTTTTTTGATTTTAAACGCATCCAAATGGCAGGTCCTCTTATTTAGGAACTATATAATGTGACGTATTGGCCAGTTTTTTGGTAAAGGCTGAATATATATCAAAAAAGGCTGCCAAAGTGGGTATCTTGAGCAGAATTTCCCGAAGCGATCGTGATTGCAAAATTGAGGAAGTATTCAAATAACAAATTGCTTATTTTATGACTCATTTTAAATTCAATTTTGCTTTCAAACTCATTCATTTGACAGTTTTTTCTTATTTAGGAACTATATAATGTGCCGTATTAGTTGATTTTTTAATAAAATGAGAATTTGTTTCAAAAAATGCTGTCAAAAGGGGCATTTGGGCCGAACTTCGCTTAAGATGATTCTGATAAAACCAGCTCTTGTAGCAAAATGAAATTAAAAATTCTTCATAATAAAATATGCTTAAAAAAAACTAACCGACTTCAAAAAAAGAATCAAGCTTGGCGACAATTTGGCGCTAACGCATATGAATGCATAGTTTTAATATGCTTATGATTTGAAAACGGTTGCAACAATGAAAGATGATTTGCGACAAATCATTATTTATTTATTGTACACACACATCTGACTTGTGTGCTCGACATGAAAGCCCACGATTACCTGAAAATTGAACGCTTCTAATTGGATGATTGCTGCAAAAGAAATTGGAATTTTAATGTTTTTATTTTTAAAAAGTTCTAATCGTAAGAACTTGATAAAATTGAAATGGGACCATGTGGGCATCTTACACTTTCAAACAAAAAAAGAATTATCAAAATCGGTTCATATTTATGGAAGTTATGAGTGAACAAGAAATACATACAGGTCGAAATTATAACCTTCTCCTTGAAGTCGGTTAAAAAGCGGCCAAATGAAGTTGTTAAACTGGGTTTAACTCTAATCATATTTTACATTTTGTTGTTGAAATGAACACTCTTCGAAATCTACCTCCGTCTCTAGGTCAAGCCTACAGGGTTATTTTAACTTTTACGTATTTTTTTTTTTATCGCTGAAACCGAAAATTACTTTAGATTTTAACCATAATGCCAGAATGTTTCGTAAATCATGAATTGTTATAGTTAAAAAATAACAAAAATCGGTTACTATAAAACAGCGGAGCATCTGTGTTTTTTAACTTTTGATATTTTATTTTTGTATACATTTAGCACTGAATCTCAAAATGACCTTCATTTTTAGGTCATCACGTCAAAATGTTTTTGTAATTCGTAAACGTCAAAATTAAAATGTAACTAAAATTTAATACTATAAAATTGATGGTCATTTTTGGTTTCAGCGTTAAAAAATACACAAAAAATAATTATCAAAAGTTAAAAACATATCTATTTTATAATATCAAATTTTCGCTATTATTTTCTTTTTTAACTTTAAAATTTATGATTTGCAAAAAAAATCTTTACATGGTGGTAAAAAATGAAGGTCAGTTTCTCATTCGGCGGTACAAAATACATAAGATTCAATTATCAAAAGCAAAAAAACATAAAGTAACCCAAATTTTGCAGACTAGTGTTATGTAATAATGTTTAAAAATATTTAATCATTTTGTAGGCAGTTAATTTTCACCATTTTATTTAAAAAAATCTTATTTTTTTCTTTATGTTTGGTACAAATTGTACATTTTGTATTTAAATTTGCATTTCAATGTTAATTTTACTCTCAACCATTTTCTAATATATCTGCCGCAATTACATTTCTCCTGATTTGTGAATGACCCCTAATTAGAACAAAAAAATGCTTCTATTTTAAAAAGTTATTACTCAGTCAATTTTAATCGTAGAATAACGGAACTTTTTAGGTAGATTTCGTATGAAATACTACCTATTGCATTTTAGGTAGATTTCGTATGAAATACTACCTATTGCATTGTCTCCCATGTTGGAATTTCTGAAATATTTTTGCGGATCTACACGAATCATGACTCCTAGACCCCAAAACCACCATCAGTAAAAAAGTTTATATATATATATATCTATCTATCTATCTATCTATCTATCTATCGGTGTATATCACTTTCTTCTAGACACGATAACTTCCATAATTATGCTCAGATCTTCTTCAAACTTTTACATAAAATCAAGGAGCCTAAAATCTCGGTCGAGTTCGTTAATGGGGAAAATCGGACCAAGGGGGTGGAAATAGGGAGGGTTTTTGTGAAAACAGAAAAAACGCGATAACTTCTTAATTAAAATAGATATCGAATCAGTTTAAAGTTTATATTACTTCTAAGAAATGGGCAAAAAGTTTATGCATGACAGATTTTTGATAAAGTTAAAAATGGGCTCAAGGGACGAAAAAAACATGGTTTTTGGGAGAAAAAAAATCATAACTTCGTCAATTCTCAAGATATTAAATCCAACTAAATTTTATATAAATGTACTCAATATTATCTAAAACTTTTGTATTTACAAGTTTTTGATAGGACCAATTTTTATCGAGGAAAAAAATTAAAAACGAAAAGAAAAAGGGGGGAGGAAAAAGAAAAAAACCCATAACTTACTCAATTCTTAAGCAATCAAATCTAATTAAATTTATTTTACATCTTCACAATAAGATCTACAACTTTTATATTGACAAGTTTTTCATAGAACCCATTCTTATAGCAAAAATAAATTAAACAAAAATAGGAGTTGGAGTAAAAACCTTAAATCCAAACTGCCTATATTCTGACTCATTTTAAAATTCATTTTTGATTTTAAACGCATCCAAATGACAGATCCTCTTATTTAGGAACTATATAATGCGACGCTTTGGCCAATTTTTTGATAAAGGCAGAATATATTTTTAAAAAGGCTGCCAAAAAAGGTATTTTGAACAGATTTCCCGAAATTATCGTCATTAAAAATTGATTAAGTATAACAAATTGCGTTTTTTCTGAGTCATTTTTAAATTCATTTTTGTTCTCAAACCCATCCAATTTACAGGTCCTATTATTTAGGAACTATATAATGCGACGTATTGGCCAGTTTTTTGATAAAGGCAGAATATATTTTTTAAAAGGCTGCCAAATAGGGTATTTTGAACAGAATTTCACGAAATTATCATGATTGAAATTTGAGGAAATTAAAAAAATTGCGTTTTTACCGAGTCATTTTTAAATCTTTTTTTGTTCTCAAACGCATCCAATTTACAGGTTCTCTTATTTAGGAACTATATTATGTGACGGAGTGGCCAGTTTTTTGATAAAGGCAGAATATAATTCAAAAAAAGGCTGCCAAAATGGGCACTTCGCACAAAATTTCCCAAAGCGATCATGATTAATGAACTGTGGGTATTCAAATAACAAATTGTTTATTTTATGACTCATTTTTAAATCCAATTTTGCTCTGAAACGCATTCAAATGACAGTTTTTTGTTACTTAGGAACTATATAATGTGCGTATTCTTTGATTTTTTGATAAAGGGTGAATATACATATTTTTAAAAGCTGTCAAAGTAAGCACTTCGCAAAAAAATTTCCCAAAGCGACCATGATAAAAGAATTGAGGTTGTATTCAAATAACAAATTGTTTATTTTATGACTCATTTTTAAATTCAGTTTTGCTCTCAAACGCATTCAATTGACAGTTTTTCGTTATTTAGGAACTGTGTAATGTGCCGTATTGGTCAGATTTTTGATAAAGGCTAAATATATATTTAAAAAAATCTGTCAAAGTGGGCACTTCGTACAAAATTTCTCAAAGCAATCTTGATTAAAGAATTGTGGATGTATTAAAATAATAAATTGGTAATTTTATTACTCATTTTTAAATTCAATTTTGTTGTCAAACGAATTTAATTAACAGTTTTTTGTTATTTAGGAACTACATAATGAGCATATTGGTCAATTTTTTTAATAAAGTAAGAATATAATTCAAAATATGTTGCCAAAATGGGCATTTGAGTAGAATTTCATTTAAGAGGATTTCGATAAAACCAGTTCTTACAGAAAAATGAAATTAAAAAATTTTTAAAAGCGGTTGAATAAAGTAGTTAAACTGGGTTTATCTCTAGACATTTAATTTTTTTTTTTTTTTTTTTTTTTTGAGATGAAAACTTTTCGAAATCTACCTCCGCCTATAGGCCATGCCGAAAGGGATTTTTTTTTTTTTTTTTTTTTTTTTTTTTTTTGTCTTGTCAGTGTAACAGATAAATTTTACTACCTATAACTTAGAGGATAAATTTTAGATGGACCGGGGGACCATATAAGAATTTAAATTTTGTAATTTTTAGGTAGATTTTGTATGAAATGCTAGCTATTGCATTCGCACCAATGTTGGAATTTCTGAAAAAAATTGCAGATCTACACCGATCATGACCCTTTGACCCCATATATCTCACTTTTTTTATGGACACGATAACTTTTATATTTCTGCACCAATCTCCACCAAACTGATACATAAAATCAAAGGGATAAAATCTCGGCCAAGTTCGTTAATGGACAAAATCGGACCAAGGGGGTTGAAATATGGGGCGTTTTTGTGAAAACTGAAAAAACCCTATAACTTCTTAATGCAAATAGATAGCGAACCATTTTAAATTTTATAATACTTCTAAAAAATGGGCCAAAAGTTTATGCGTAACAGATTTTTGATAAAGATAAAAATGGGCTCAAGGGGCGAAAAAAACAGGATTTCTGGGAGAAAAAAAATTCATAATTTCGCAATTCTCAAGATATCAAATCCAACTAAATTTTTTATAAATATTCTTAAAACTATCTAAAACTTTTGTATTCACAAGCTTTTCATAGGACTATTTCTTACAGATGAAAAAAAAAATTAAAAACAAAAACAAAAAGGGGGGGGGGGTGAAAAAAATAAAAATCCACAACTTCGTCAATTCTTAAACTATCAAACCTAATTAAATTTATTTTACATCTTCTCAATAATATCTACAACTTTTATATTGACAAGTTTTTCATAGGACCAATTCTTATAGCAAAAAAAAATTAAATTAAAATAGGCGTTGGAGAAAAAACCCAAATTCAAACTGCTTATATTGAATCATTTTTAAATTCATTTTTGATTTTAAACGCATCCAAATGGCAGATCCTCTTATTTTGGAGCTATATAATGTGACGCATTGGCCAGTTTTTTGATAAAGACAGAATATACTTCAAAAAAGGCTGCCAAAAAGGGTATTTTGAACAGAATTTCCCGAAGTGATCATGATTAAATATTTGAGGAAGTGTTCAAATAACAAATTGCCTTTTTTCTGACTGTTCTTAAATCCATTTTTGCTCTCAAATGCCTCCAATTTACAGATCCTCTTATTTAGGAACTAAATAATGTGACGCATTGGCCAGTTTTTTTTATAATGACAGAATATATTAAAAAAAAATGGCTCCCAAAAAGGGTATTTTGAACAGAATTTCCCAAAATGTTCGTGTCAGAAAATTTGAGGAAGTATTCAAATAATAAATTGTGTTTTTTTCTGACTCATTTTTAAATTCAGTTTTGCTCTCAAACGCATCCAATTGACAGGTTCTCTTATTTAGGAACTGTATAATGTGCCGTATTGGTCAGTTTTTGGATAAAAGCTGAATATATTTTTAAAAATTCTATCAAAGTGGGTACTTCGCACAAAATTTCCCGAAACGATCATGATTAAAGAATTAAGGATGTATTCAAATAAAAAATCGGTTATTTTATGACTCATTTTAAAATTCAATTTTGCTCTCAAACGCATTCAATTGACAGTTTTTTGTTACTTAGAAACTATATAATGTACTGTATTTGTAAATTTTTTAATAAAGTCAGAATGTATTTCAAAATATGTTGTCAAAATGGGCATTTGAGCCGAATTTTGCTTAAGATGATTCTGACAAAACCAGTTCTAACAGAAAAATGAAATTAAAAATCTTTTAAAGCGGCCAAATAAAATTGTTAAACTGAGTTTATCTCTAATCATATTTTATTTTTTGTTGTTGAAATGAGCACTCTTCGAATTCTACCTGTGACTATAGGCCAAGCCGACAGGGATTTTTTAAGACATGTTTTTACTGACCAAAATCGCTTTAAACGTATTTCTTTACCCCATTTAAAACATTTTTGCAGCTGGAACTGCTTGTCTATGACTAACGGTTTAAGAATTTTCTAATGGCCACCGTTGAAGTATGGACCTCTTGTATCTTATGAATGTTCTGTGTTTAATGTTCGTCTTATTTTTTCGTCTATGATGAGAAACGGTTAGAAATTATAGATGTCTTACATGTACTATAGTCTCATTCCGCAAACTTAGAATCACTTGGATGTTCTTGTAGAGAATGTTTACAAGGAGTCGTTTGCTTTTTGTATATTTTAGGCAAAAGTTACAATCCTGGAAAAAAAATTAAGTAACCCCCCCCCCCCTCCCCATACTAGCTCTGTAAAAAATTATTACGATGAAAGTAACTGGTTCTAAACGTTTTAATAAAAATTTTAATTTTACTTAAGAAAGGTGTTATAATAAAAATAAAATACATTGACATGTTTCGGAACTGTCAAATAAGTTCCATAGTCATAATATAAAAAAACGATTTAAAATAAAGTCTACATTTAAATACTATATATAAAATTAGCTAAGGGACTCATCTGCATATCAAAACAACCTCACATTTTGCATATCAAAACAACCTCACATTTTGTTTTTTTAACAGTAATACCCAAATTCGGCACCAGAAACAAATCCTACATCTTCAATTAGCCTAAATAAATATTTTCATGAAATTCCTACTTTTAGTTTCCGAGAAATTAATTATTTATAATGAAGAATTTTTATATCCAAATTGAAGTTTGAACCGTGATTGTTAAAATGTAAGACAATAACTATATGTCACATCTATTAATGTATTTTTTCACCAACAGGACCACTTCACTCGCTTAATGTGGTTCAATTGCCCAGCCCAAATGTTCCAATAAAATATGTAAATAAATAAATATATATATATACATATATATATTTCAGATTATGATTTCCTACACATAACAAACATCCCCTTCAACGATCGTTCTCTTATTTTTAAATCATAAGTCGAACACTAGGGGAAGGTGGTGTACCCCGGACCTATTTTGACTTTTTAAAATTTTAGTTTAAAAGAAATTGCCAAAATTTAAAAAAGAAATTTTTTTATAAAACTTTATGATGTTATACACTACATATATTTGTCTTAAATTTTTATATAAATAATTTCCATGAAAATTTTTGAATTAAAAATAAAATGAAAATAGGACAAAGGTACATCACTAGTGGTGTACCTTGGTCCTATTACAAAGAATGGGGAAAAAAAAACTTGTTTTTAGTGAATAAAATCAACATTTATTAATCTAGAAGCTACATAAATAAATTTTTGATACATTTCATTGTTTATTAGGTTTAAAAAACAAGAAAGTCTAAATAGACATAAAATGAGAATGGATGTAAGAATACATGAAAATCTAAATAAAATTTTACAACCTCGATGAAGAGATGAAAATGAATTTTTTAAGCATTTTTTGTCAGTAAAGAGGAAATAAAATGTTGATCATGCAGGTTGTGAGACAAAATTTAGTCATTCACTAAGGAAGGGTTTTATTTATAAGATTTTATTTAGATCCACTGATTAATAGTTCTCAAACAGTATGCCGCGGCATATTCGTATGCTGTGAGAGAACCTCGATTGTGGCTAAAAAGCCCCATTCCGTGTGACGTGAAGAACAGCTTTTCTACACATAACTGCTTTTTAGGTGCGTTCGTAATTATGTAAATAAGTAGCACCTATAGTCGTCATTCAATCCGTCCGTCCGTCAGTCCATCTAACAACGCAAAAACTACCAAACAGAATGCTTTGAACTTTTAAAAATACAATTATTGCAAAATTTAAATTTTATGTCATTTTAAATTTTATGAAAATTGGATGCATAGTTAAATTACAGGGACGGTCAAAAGTTTTCCGTTACATTACAGCCAATGAGGAAAAATATTTCAAGTGCATTTTAATGGTATTACAGTCTTTCAGACAGAATGCAATTGATATGCATTTACTGAAGTGTTCAAAAATATACACTCTGTTACAAAATATATACGCTGGGTGCAAAAAATGTTTCTTACTTATACACAGGACCACACAAAAGGATTCCATTACATAATGGTATAGGGTGAAACATTGTTTTCGGCGTATTTTAATCATGTTAATTTTTTTCACATGTACTAAAATAGATATATGTTGCTAAGATTTACTATGAGTTACATCCTGTATCCTAGAAAGTGCATAATATTTACAGGGGCATACAAAAGATTTCGTATGCAATACTGCAACCGAAAGACTGTGTATTAGAGATGTTTGCTAGAAGTGCATTTTTAGTTTTGTTATGAGTTTATACGTTTATCTAAATTTTTGCATATTGCGCTGTGTGTATAAATGCTTTAGATCATATACAGGGTAACACAACATAAACTTCACAGGTTACAGAATATGAACGAAAGTAGTTTAAAGGTGATTTTTAAAAAAAGTTATGCATTTTTACGCTCAACTGCATTTAGTAAACAAAGATATGTTTAGAGTATGTAGAAATATGATATACAGGGTCACGCAAAAAATTAGATACATGACTGTCTATGGAACATAATCTATGGAAATGTGATTTCACTAGATTTAAGCGTGTTTTAGTCTTAATTAAATGTTAGCTAAATAGTGGCGTACACGTGATAGTAGGTAAAATACACGGCTGTACAAAAGAATTAAAATATGCTACCGTCTATTGTGTATAAATTTCTGAAAGTCAAATTTCAACCTATTAGGCGTTTTAACACTTTACAACAGAGTTGAAAATATTTAAAAATTCGGTTTGTCTGTCTGTACTCTAATTTGAGTTATTATATTTCGATTGCTCTGTAACTGATATATGTTAGAGATTTACTATGGCATACTCCGTACTGAAAATAAATTACGTAGCGGTCATAGTTTATTTACAGAGCAGCTCAAAAATATTCCATTATATTATGGTCTATGGGAAATGTCGTATTTATATAAATATGATGCACTTATAATCGTCATCTGATCTGTTCGTCTGTCCACATAAAACAGTGCAAATTTACTAAACAAATGTTTTTAAATTTCATTTATGTAATTGTAAGAGAATTTTTTCGATTCTTTTCAAATTTTATGAAAATCGGATTAGAACTTAAAAAAGATAATACAAAAAGCTTTCTCTATTTTACTAAATCCTATCATACGTAATCAATTCAATGATATCCCGTAATAGGTATAATGGTTCTAGGTTTGCCACATTGATCACACTCTCAAAAAAACTTCCGTCTTTTCACAGAAAATGCACTGGCAGCACTGCTGCCAGAAATTGTCTGTATATTGACGATTTTCTGTTTATTTTTTTCTCTGTCAAAAGAAGAAAAATATCCGTCACTTGAAAAAAGTTTGGAAAAAATCAATGCGGAAGAGGCGGGGATCGAACCAAGGACCCCAGGATTACAAGACCAACGCTAATCCACGGCGCTACGGCTGCTCATGATGATTGTGCGTTAAAATAGAACCGTTCAATTCATATGGGTGTGGGTTGGTGTATTTCGTTAAAAAGCTTTTAATTATGCAGTTAATCTCGGAAAGATTTCATCTTTAATGAAACTGTGGCTGGGTCTTTTTTACGTTTAGTATTAATATAGTATAAAAATGGGAATTTTAAATATATTACGTAGAATGTTAGAGAAAAAACATGGATGTTCTATTTGTGAGAATTTTTGAACGAATAAAGAAAGTAATTGTTATTTATTTTTAAATTCGAAAACATTTTTGTCTTTTAAAACTAAATTAGACATTTTAATCAACAGAATATTTTTGTTTTTCATTTTAAAAATAAATTCGAACTTATTACTAACAGACCCAATGCGCATGCGTGCTGGATATAAACGGAAACTTTTCCTCATTTTTCGACGCTCGGAATGAACTCACAGAACAAATACGTTTTCTGGGAGAACAGAAATTATTTGTGAAAAAATAACGATAACTTAGTGTATATTGACGAATTTTTCTGACAGTGCACGTTCTATTTAAGATGGAGTCGTATTTTTTTCGTATTACTGAATTTAAGATATATAATCGTATCATATTTTGCATTCATGCATTTTTGCATAATAGATTGCATCAAATATTGCATCAAAATCTGCATATATTTTTTAAAAAGGTTATAGTACGAACGCACCACATTTTCCACGTTTGACATGCAAATTCCCAGGGGTGCAAAAAATGTTTCTACTCCCAAAATTTCTTCCAATCCACATGAAAATTTCCCCCAAATTGTACTTTATGCTGTACTATCGTAGATATAGAACATTTATTCTTCAACTTAGACTTCGAGTATACAGGGTGAGTCATAAATATCGAAACAATAGGCTATCTCCTTAAATATTGCCCCTAGACCCATACTTCCAATTGCAAAGTTTTATTAAAAAAGGTGAATTTTTTGATAAGATAAGTTGCAACTCCATGGGGGGTCTATTTAAAAAAATACGAAATTAAATTTTTATACGGCCTCCAGAGGATAAAACTTCCAATTAGAAAATTTTTCATTATGCATTCCTGAATTGAACAAAAAAAAAAAAAAAAAAAAAAAATTCCTCTCGATATCTACAAATCCCCGAAAGATATTAAAATCCAAAATTTTCAAAAATTCGTGACTTACACCACTTAAGCATACCTCTGAGCGCAGCGAAATCAGTTCATTTGAAGTACAATTTAGGATCGACGATAAATTTACGCTTGTTAAATGTCGATCCAAGCGAATACTTTAACTTTTAGATATAAAATAAAAGCGTATAGGTTTTTGCTTTAAACTTCCTTGAAATATGCTAGATGTCTGCAATATCTCGACTTTGGCGCCAACCTCGTAACTGGCACGACCCATTGGCCAGACCGTCTTATTAAACACTTATTAAAAGTGTTGTTAAATTAAGTGATATTAATTTAACTCTCATTAAAAGTGTCTTATAAACTTATTGCCGCAGGCAATAAGTTTAGTGAAAATAGTAATCGCGATAATGACATTTCTATTAACGGAATCATTGGAAATATATTTTAATAAATTACATAGAAATATTTTCAAAAATCTACATTTTTACTATTCAGCTTTACAATTTATGATGGTTTTAAACCTATTTTTACTTTCTTCTATCTTTACAAGAAGAAAATATTAGATTCATGAAAATTTTGAATTCCGGTTTTCGACGGATTCACACGTTTTAGGGCTCAGATGTTTCTACAAAATGTCTGTCTATGAGTCACTGCACAAGGAAAAAATTTGAAATCGACGTGATAAAAAATGAAGTTTAAATCAACTGACGCATTTAAACAATAATTAAAGCGGTGAGTATGACAAAACTTAAACAAAATCTGAAATCGGAACTATACCGAACGGAGTTAATTACCTAGAAACTTTTAAAAAGGGTCAATCCATTTCAAGTGGTCCAGCACTGGTCGCTCGACTATTTTTAAAAAATCTGAAATTTTTTGTACAACAACCCTAACATGACGGAAGTTCAAAATGACCGTTATTTTAATTGTACTATTTTTTGTTTGTGCATGGCGGCCATCTTTGTTTCATCGTGTGCAGCGATTTTCTCAGATACTAGGATACACAAAATTGTAAATATCTCGTCTTTTATTTTCCCAATTGAAATGGGGTTTGCAGCATTTTGTTCAGAATAAAATAGGCTAAATATACAGTGGTAATTAAATTTTGAAAAATAAACTTTTACAGGTGAAATTTTAGCACAAAATTTAAGATTTTTTCCAAAATCTATCCGTTTGCAAGAGGAAATTTTTCATGCAAGGGAAACTGTCAACCTTACACAATTTTTTCTACAAATAGGAAAAAAGTGCGTGTACTCATACACAAAATCTCGGATCTGGGAGTTGATTTCTCTTTGCGAAAAAATTCCGAAATTCGTCAAAAATGTCAAAAATCGCACTTTTTAGGCTTTGATATCTCTGGTGGGACACGAGAAAAAAATCTGAAATTTAGGCCTTTGATAGTATTGTGTAGTAATGTTATGTACCAAAAATTTCAAGAAGGAGATTTGACTACAAGCTGAGATATGACATGGACAATATGTGAAAACAATACTGCCAAACTATTGTAACCTACTATGTAATTGTTCATACCTCCAAAATTTTAAACTAATTATTTATGGCACAAAGTTAAATGTTAATTACAAATATCTTCTTCAAATGCTTCTGTGTGATTTAAACAATTCAGAATGTATGCTAAGCAAATACACTATTTGTCCAGATGAACAAACCTACTAGAAATGCTATTGCAACAATTTTACTCGGAACACATTTCAGGGAAAATAAATTACAGACAATGGGTTGCAACTGATCGAATTGACATGGTTTCAATTATTAAACCTAGAGAATTTCATTCAAGTTAACAAGGGATGACAAGACTTGGGTGGCTTCAAATAAATTTTTGAGAAAGAACAGCCTAATGAACTGACAACAGTAACTGGTCGAACTCATAACATCTCTCGTAAATAGTGTTAAGCTCTTTGTTGAGAATATATAGTATCTTTGTAAATTAAATGTTTATTATTTAACTGTTTTCAACAAACTATATTTTCTGTGTAAATATTGTAATAAAAGAGACTAATCTCATTTCTCCTAATGTAATCGTAATAGCATTTCTTAACATTTTTTTAATCACCGTATCTCTGCTTATAGTCAAACCTCCTTCTTGAAATTTTTTGTGCATAAAACTACCCTAAAATACTATAAAAAGCCAGAATTCCAGATTTTTATCTCGCGCCAAACAAGAGATATCAAACTTCAATGTGAGGAAATAGTTGACCACGATGAAACAAAGATGGCCACCATGCTCAAACGAAAAATATTAAAATTAAAATAATAGTCTTTTTGAACTTCTCTCATATTAGGATTGTTGTACAAAAAAATTCAGATTTTTTAAAAACGGTCAATCAACCAAAATATTTTCGGGGCCATTGAAATGGACGAATAGCATTTCCAGTATGTTTTGTTCATCTGGACAAATAGTGCATTGGCTTAGCATACAATCTGAATTATTTAAATCACGATTTAAACAGAATTTGAAGATGATCTTTGTAACTTTGCATCATCAACAATTAGTTTAATATTTTGTATGAATGAACCAACACATAGCAGGTTACAATAGTTTAGAAGTATTCTTTTCACATATTGTTCATGTCATATCTCAGCTTGTAGTCAAATCACCTTCTTGAAATTTTTTGTACATAACACTTCTACACAATACTATCAAAGGCCAGGGTTTCAGATATTTATCTCGTGCTCCACCTGAGATATCAAAGCCTAAAAAGTGCGATTTTTGAAATTTTCAACGAATTTCGGAATTTTTTTCATAAAGAGAAATCAACTCCCAGATCTGGGACTTGATGTATGAGTACACGCACTTTTGACATTTGTAGAAAAAATTGTGTAAGGTTGACAGTCTTGTTGAACAATTACATAGTAGGTTACTATAGTTTGGCAGTATTGTTTTCACATATTGTCCATGTCATATCTCAGCTTGTAGTCAAATCTCCTTCTTGAAATTTTTTGTACATAACACTACTACAGAATACTGTCAAAAGCCAGAATTTGAGATTTTTATCTCGTGCCTCATCAGAGATATCAAAGCCTAAATATTGCTATTTTTGAAATTTTTGACGAATTTCGGAATTTTTTTCGCAGAGAAATCAACTCCCAGATATGAGACTTGGTGTGTGAGTACGCACACTTTTGACCTATTTGTAGAAAAATTTGTGTAAGGTTGACAGTTTTCCTTACATGAAAAATTTCCTCTTGCAAACGGATAGATTTTGGAAAAAATCTTAAATTTTGTGCTAAAATTTCACCTGTAAAAATTTATTTAAAAAAATTTTCTGCGACCGTACATTTAGCCTATTTTATTCTGAACAAAATGCTGTAAACCCCATTTCAATATGGAAAATAAAAGACGAGATATTTACAATTTTGTGTATCCTAGTGTCTTAGAAAATCGCTGAGCACGATGAAACAAAGATGGCCGCCATGCACAAACAAAAAATAGTAAAATTAAAATAACGGTCATTTTGAACTTCCTTCATGTTAGGGTTGTTGTACAAAAAATTTCAGATTTTTTTAAAATGGTCGAGCGACCATTTTTATATTTTCTGGACCACTTGAAATGGATTTACCCAAAAGCATTTAAACGTTAGGAACCCGTTTTTGTTTAAAACTAAATGCACTTTTCTGCATCAAATGTTTTTATTTCAGTATTTCTCATTCTGGAACTGGCATAAGTCAAAAACCGTCACGGTAACAGTCCCACGAGTTGAATAATTTTTTAACGAAAAAAAAAAAAAAAAAAAAAAAAGATTAAACGTGCGGAAAGACGTTTTCAGCTCAGAAAATTTACTTTTAAAAATATGATTTGTTTACATAAAATTGTATCTTTTTTTATATTGCTATTTTAAATACTTTTATTTTAAAAAATATATATTATTTAAAATGCTGAATCAAAATTGAAAATTAGACATTTTCATTTAATCATAAGAAAAAAATTCAACGCGACATGTAATATTTTGAGTTATAATAATTTTAATTTACTCTAAATATTTTGAAAAAAAATTATAAAAAAAGTCTTATGATGTGATAATCCTTACAAAATATATGGTTAACCATCATAAAACATTCAAAATTCTATCTCTATAAATAAATAAATAAAATAAATGTTTCCTGGACCCATTACAGCAATATTGTTTCTTCAATTACACGCATTTCAATTTGTGTCTGACCCCATGAAATCTCACGATTTATTAAAATTGTCATAACTCTCTGAGTTTTGAAGATATCAAGATGAAATATTTTTTTTGTTCAGCTCAGGAATGGATAAGGAAAAATTTTCTAATTGGAAGTTTTATCCTCTGGGGGCCGTATAAAAATTTAATTTTCGTAATTTCTAAAATAGACCCCCCATGGAGTTGCAACTTATCTTATCAAAAATTTCACCTTTTTTTTAGGAATTTTTGCAATTGGAAGTATGGGTCTAGGGACAATATTTAAGGATATAGCCTATTGTTTCAATATTTATGACTCACCCTGTATATGGCAGAAGTGAAATTCGAAACAGAATCAACCCAAATATACGATGCATATCATTCTGACATCGATTTTCTGGAAGTTGCCATACAGATATTTTTATTTGTAGTGAAAAGTTTTCTTTCTCAGGAAATTACGGAATTCGTTCTTAAAGTATAAATCAATTGTATATGTTTCTGCAGAATTTCCCTAGGTGGTTAAAATTTCCCCCAATCCTAGATCGCCGGATCGGACAAATTCTGCATCCGTGCAATTTCCAACTTGTTTAACAATGCTGTTATATCCCCAAATTAAACCAACCATGTGAATATGAAAATCTAGGGGTTTTGTTAGTCTAAACGTACAATTTTTATTTCAACAACTTATAAGTTAATAATTATAAGTATTTAAGTAAGTTTCACACGCAGGACATATTTTCCGTTTTTCATGGAATGGCTTTAACCCCTTGGGGACAAGCGACACGTTCACGTGCCGGAAAAAGGCTTAAGAATCCTTTTTTATCCCCACCAGTAAAATTTTACTGTAAAATTTGTTTTGTTTAATCGGAGCATTTTCTCGATTTAATAAGGCAGAAATTTCTGCTTTTAAAAACGGGTGACAAAAACATTAAAAATTTTGTAAAAGAATTCCGTCGTGAAGGGGTTAAGCGGGCAGATTACTTAAGTCAGGGGTTTACAATGTGGACAATTTTAAACCTTTAAAAACTTGCTAAATACTTGGGTATTGCGTAAAAATGTGGATTTTTTTAAATCTATTGTAAAGCCACTCCGTATCGCGTACGTCATTGCTTTTCAACATATGGCTGCTTTTTAGGTGCGTTCGTAATTATGTAAATAAGAAGCAATTATAGTTGTCGTTCAGTCTGTCTGTTCGTCCGTCCTTCTGCATATAACGACTCAAAACTACCAAACTGAATGCTTTCGAATTTTAAATATCTAATTATTGCAAAATTTTGTCGAGTCACTTCAAATTTTATGAAAATTGGGTGCATAGTTTTATTACAGGGACAGTCAAAATTTCTCCGTTCCATTGCAGCTAATGGCAAAGAATGTTCAAATGCATTTTAATGGTGTTACAACCTTTCAAACAGAATGAAATTGATATGCATTTACTGAAGTGTACTAAAATATACAATCTGCTACAATATGTGGTGCAAAAAATGTTTATTATTCATTTACAGGGCCACACAAAAGAATTCCTTTACATATAATGGTGAAAGGTGAAAATTTGTTTTCGGTATGTTTTAATCATGTTAAATTATTTCATATATAATAAAATTCATACACGTTACTGAGGTTTACTATGAGTTACATCTCGTATCATAGAAGTGCATAATATTTACAGGGGCTTACAAAAGATTTCGGATTCAATACTGCAACCGAAATACTGTGTATTATAGATGTTTGCTAGAAGTACATTTTTAGTTGTATTATGAGTTTATACGTTTATCTAAATTTTTGCATATTGCGTTGTGTGTATAAAGGCTGTAGATCATATACAGGGTAACACAACATAAACTTCACAGGTTACAGAATATGAACGAAAGTAGCTTAAAGGGGATTTTTAAATAAGTTATGTGTTTTTGCGCTGAACTGCATTTAGTAAATCAAGATATGTTTATAGAATGTAGAAAACTGATATAGAGGGCTACGCAAAGTATTAGATACATGCCTGCCTATGGAAGGTAATCTCTGGAAGTGTGATTTCACTAGATGTAAGCGTGTTTTAGTCTTAATTCAATTTTAGCAAATAGTGGCATATACGTATATGTAAAGATAGTAGGCAAAATACACGGTTATACAAAAGAATTAAAATATGCTACTATCTATCAGGTATAAATTTTTGAAAGTCAAATTTCAACCTTTTAAGCATTTTAACATTTTACAACATTGCTGAAAATGCTTAAGAATTCAGTCTGTTTGTCTGTACTCTAATTTTCGTTAATATAGTTAGATTGTTCTATAATTGATATATGTTATTGCGATTTACTATGCCATACTCGGTATTGAAAATAAAGCACGTAATGTTCATAGTTTATTTAACAGAGACTCTCAAAAATATTCCATTACATTATGGTCTAAGGGAAATGTCGTATGTATATAAACATTATGCACTTATCATTGTCATCTGGTCTATTTGTCTGTCCGCACATAGAACAGCGCAAATCTACTAAATAATTTATTTGAAATTTCATTTATATAATTGTTGGAGAATTTCGTCGAGACTTTTCAAATTTTATGAAAATTTAACCAGAACTTTAAAAGGTAATAATAAAAGCTTTCTTCATCCTATTAAATCCTAGCATACGTAATTAATTTAATGCTATCCCGTAATAGGGGATTGCCACACTAAAGACTACACACTAAAGATCAAGTCTTATTATTTTCGTATTTCTGAATTTAAGACATAATAATCATATAATATTTTGCATTAATGCATTTTTTCATAAGCGTTTAACGGCTATTGCATCAAAATCTGAATACTTATAAAAAAAAAATTATAGAACGAACGCACCTCATTTGTCCCGTTTGACGTGCAATTTCCAACTTGTTTAACGATACTAATGTATCCTGAAATTATAACAATCACACTCATATGAAAATCTAGGATTTTGTTTGTTATTTTTGATTTACAATTTATATTTTAACAACTTACATGTTAATAACCATAAGTATTTAAGTAAATGTCACACGCAGGACAAGACATATTTTCCGTTTTTCATGGCTTGTCCTCAACGGGCAGATTACTTAGGTCAGGTATTTAGAATGTGGGGATTTTTAAAACTTTCAAAAACGGGCTGATTATTTAGGTCTTGGGTAAAAATGTAGATAGTTTTAAATCTATTAAAAAGCATTCCAGATCACGGATGGCATAGCTTTTCAACATATTGCTGCTTTTTTTAACAATGCTAATGTATTCTGAAATTATGACAACTATACTACTATCAAAATCTAGGATTTTGTTTGTTATTTTTTATTGGATAATTTATATTTTAACAACTTATAAGTTAATATAGGTATAGGTATTTATGTAAGTATATCATATGCACATTTGTCTGTTTTTCATGGAATACCTTAAAAGTTTTGAGTAACGTCAGCTTTTCTGCAGAAAACTATATTCAAAAATAAGTCTCCAAATGTTCCTTAGAAGATTTACGAATATGCGTATCTGAAAGCTCTATCTTCAGATGCAATGTTAAAGCAATATTACAAACTATAACAAATATTTTAAATTTTTGGCTATGAAAGAGTAGTTTGTCTATGTTATTAGATAAATTTTAAAATGTATCGGTTACTTTGATATCATTTTCCAGTATAGTAATTTTAGTGTATCCGGAAGTTTAAAAATTATATTCAGCTGGCTATCAGGTGAAAAAGGTTGAGAAAAGCTGTATTATGTAATAGGTTTACAATTATTTGTATCACGCGTGTCTGCGTGTAATCTATGTACTAAAAATGTCTTGTAGCTAAGAACAAATTCGCTGTGAATCAAAAGAGCGAAGATGCTGACATATAGAACTTTAGGTAAACAGACGTTTAAGGCCCCTGTCCTCGCTCGAGGAAATGCTCGCGAGCTAATGCTATTCCTATGGGAAAGCATTTTTCTAATAACTCTTTCGCATTTTGACATTTTTGAATAATTTTTTTTGCGTTGGATAGCTGAGGTGAATGCCGACAGCGCACCTTTTTTACTTTTTCGATTTTGGTTGCAGATATTTTTTACAAAGTTAGTTTCACTTTCAAAACCGGTTTCGAAACTGAAAGTGCTTTTTAAAAAATATATCTGCAACCAAAATCGAAAAAGTAAAAAAGGTGCGCTGTCGGCATGCACCTCAGCTATTCAATGCAAAAAAAAAAATTATTCAAAAATGTCAAAATGCGAAAGAGTTATTAGAAAAATGCTTCCCCATAAGAATAGCATTAGCTGGCGAGCGTTTCCTCGAGCGAGGACAGGGGCCTTAACAAGAAATCGTTTAAACTGCTATTAAGTGCATAACTCTCGTCGTTGGGTCACATGGACATACAGATTTCACGATACACATACAATTGAAGATGGGATTTACGGATTAACATTAAATGTATGTGTCTGATTGTCAGTGAGAACATCAAGCATTAATCAGACGCGAAAGAAATTCTGTTACTAGTACTTAATAGTTATTTCTAATAACCAGCAGGGTTATTCAAAATATTATAAAGTTTTTGGATTCATTACATCAAACAATGCATATAAACTTCTTCAATATCACTGAAATATCACTGAAACAATTGTTTGGGATTTTCAAAAATTCGCATTGATATGGTCTTGAGGAATTTTTGAATATATTTCATGTATTCACACTCAGCTGAATTTAGATTTTTTTTTGTGTGTGTGCGTGTGTTAGAATTAAGAAAATGAAGAACAGAAATTTATAATATTGTGTGTGTTTCTTGTTAGACATAAGCTACTTACTTTTTTTTTTTTCTTTAGCAAGAATGTCTTCAAGGAAAATTTTACTGGATCGCTCACACTGTAAAAAATTTGACCCATTTGCTGTAGCGTCACTCCACCGCTTTTATAGAAAACGGTTACTTTACTATGTTAAGGAGCATTCTCATTGGTCATAAAAAATATATTCTATAAAGGCTGTGGAGTAACGCTGCAACAAATGGATCGAATTTTTTTACAGTGTAGTTTCATTTAATTCTGAAAAAAAAAAAACTTTTCGATTTCTATCGCGCAAATACGTTTAAAATACGTTTTAAAATGTAATTTTCTTTATATGGAATATTTCATATTGTGTATTAAATGGTACGTATCATCTTAATAGTCTTGATTGAGATGCTTCCGGAAAATATCGTATTCCTTTGGACAAAAGGATTAATCTTGTAAATATATTTTTATCAGGAAAAAAAAAAAAAAAAACAGAAAAAAAACCCTGACATTTCAGGCTTTAGAAGCAATTTTCACTCACGCGATTTTCAGCATCGTAATTATCTTATCATTGGAGTTTCAGAAGAATGTAATCCTGTTTACTCTGTTTATTTAAAATGTTTTATTCTATAAAGAAATATTACAGAGATCAAACGAATCTATGCAACTATCAATACAGAGTTCGAACCCATATCGATATCCCAATACTAAAAATGCTGACGTGATGGTTTTTGGCCCAGCTACGTATATCATAAAAATTAAAAGCTGCATGTACTCAAGTATACTTTGAAGTCTTAAAGTCCTTAAAACAACGTGACTGCTTGGGAAAATTGCGTGATATTTGAAACTTTGTTTAAAATCAGCTAAATTTGCCTTTTTTACACCGAAATCAAAAGATCTCAAAAGATATCCGAGAAAAATGTAAACTGAAAGATAAAGACAATGATTTTGTAAATGTTTTGCTTTTGAGCAAGATAAAAAAGAAATGTATTAATTCTATAAATATTCTATAAAAAATCGCTTATTTAAATAAGTCTTTGAAAAGAAAACGCTGTTGCCAATTGCTTTCCTTCTGACAGAACACTCGTACCAGATTTTAGTAAAACTGTGAAAGATCTTGTACACCGAAGGTACAGAAGGTTTTAAGTTACATGATAAGCAGGCGAAAGTATGGAGATACTAGAAATGTACTGATTAGATTGTTACATCTCTGTCAAGTTTCTAATCAAAAATTATTTTTTCTTTTTATAGTATTTGAAACTTTCATGATGCTTAATCTAATTTAGTTGCTATTCGATTTGATTCATTTTAGCAAAACTATCTAGTCCAAACTTCACGTTGAAATTGCTAAAACAGCACAATTTTGTTATCGAAGTTGATAATTTTAGATTGTGTATACTTTACTGATTCATTTCGCAAGAATCCTTCGTTGCTTGCTGTAGACTGATTCTACTCTTTGTAGTATTAATAATCTTCTCAAGTTTAATTTGTTTATTATCCAAACATGCCTAAACTTGTAATTGTAGTCTTGATAACATTGTTTCTCAATTGTGATATTCGTGCGTCGCCTGTACATTCTCAAGAACTTCGAGATAATGAAACGGAAGAAAGTAGCGAAGTTAGTCTCACTGCAAATGACGAAAGTGATGAAACTGAATCCTCTGAATATCCACCTGGATTAGTAGAAGAAATCAAATCTCGTATTTTAAAAAGTTTACATAAAACAAAAGCACCTAAGAACCACGTACCTCTACCAGATCTCCAGAGATTGAATTTTAGAAGCATGTTAGACGAAAATCGATCCGTCAGTGAAAGTAATAACAGCACAAGTGGTAAAACAAAGACTGATTTCCTCCCAGCTTTTGTTGGTAAGTTTTTGTAATTAAAAATACAAAATATTACATAAGTGAATAATATATTATTGAATTAGCTTTAAACATGCTAGTAAAGGATCTAGTACATTAAAGTTTGTAATTTTGTCAGAAAAATTGCTTCAAAAATTTTTTAAACAATAAGTTACATTTAAAGTACTATAAAACTTTCTTGGTAATTAAATGTATTAAACAAATTTACGATTTAACCAGTAACGGGAAATGCGGTCTTAGAGACCTCGCAACACTTACTTTTCTGTGCCCTACTTTTTCACCTCCCCTATTACGAGTTAAATACGTTGGTTATAAAATACTTTAAAAAAATCCGAAATCTCAGAGGAATTTTGTAGGCCTAATCAATTAAAAATTAATTTTGAGTTTTTTCATTATTCAAAATTTTTCCTCCGTGTATTTATTTATTTGTACTTATATCCCTCGCACCGATAATTGGATAGAAAATGCCTACAATTCAAAAAATTTTTTATGATATAATAGCGTTTTCAAAACTGTTTAAACTCAGCCAATAGATGATAAGAAATCGGTATAATTTCTGTGAAGAGATATAGACAAGATTATTATTTAAATAAAGAATACTGCCCAGTTAAACTGATGGCATTGAGCTCACAGGCTACAAATACTAATTGTACATTAAAGCCTTATATTTTCAAGGATTAATTCCGTTCGAAAAAAATTAAGAAGGGGAAACAGCTCTCCCCTTTCCTCTTTTTTTATACTTAATCATTGAACCTCCTATACTATCAAAGACATGCTTTATCATATAAAAAAGCTATATCCAAAATTCAGAGCAAATGAGATAATTCTTAATAAAAACCCGTTTAGCATTTATATAATTTAAAAGGAGTTATCCCCCTCTTTTATACTTAACCATTAAACTTCCAAAACTATTCAGAGATTTGAACGAAATCTGAAAATTCTGCTTGAAAAACCCATTTATATAAATTAAGGGGGGGGGGGCATTAGAACCCCTGTTCCCCCTATTTATACTTATTCAATGAACACCTAATAACAGTCACGGAATCGCCTCATCAGAATGATCCTAATCTAAATTTTGAACGAAAACTTAATTTTGCATGAAAATCCCATTTATATCAACTAAGGGGAGGGGCGTGAGCCCCCTGTTCCCCCTCTCATACATATCGAATGAACTCCAAAAACTAATCAGGGAAGCGCCTTGTCAGGATATACCTACATACAAAATTTCAAGTGGATCGGATATTTTTATCATGAGTTATCGCGTTACGCACGAACGAACGGGCACATAAGCTCTCAGGCTATGATAGCCTGTGAGCTAAAAACCTCTTATTGTAAAATTATTTCTTAACAAATACTAATGCTAAAACATATGTCCTTATTTAAGCGAGCATAATAATTTAAATTTCTGATTTTAAATGAAGTGTTTATATTCATGTGCTTTTTTTTTTTTTTTTTTTTTTCTGTTCATATTGATAATAAGAAAGTGTAGATTTCAGTTCTACTCCAATTTTATTAACACTTTGTATGCGGGTTAATTTCGCATCGGACTTCTGCTTGCAGACTATAGCGGCCATTGTTGCGTGAATTTATTAGGAATTTAGTCATTTAGTAAAAACGCAATCAATCGAAAACTACTTCGCTTTTTAACGGGGCTTTTTTTTTATATTTTACATTCAAATGTATGCTCTATGCTTATTGTTTTAAAATAATAATAGGTAAACAATAGTAAAAGGAAGATGAAAACTGAAAAAAAAATCAATTTTCAATTTTACTATTTATTTAAAAATATTTTTACATGACAAAATAAATAAATAAAATAGCAAATATAAGGCTTTAATTTTTTTTTCACAATATGATATCGTTGAAGACATTATTCTTTGTGAAGTGGTACATATCGCAGAATTTGCTCAAGAAATTTCCAAGAAGTTCCTAGCTTACTTTTTTAATATCCTTTGGTCTGATTAATTTGAAGTTGTTAAAATATAAGCAATTAGAAGTCTACGCCCTCTACGCTCTTCGGTTTCTCTAAAGGAATCATGAATAAAACAAAATATATCTAATAAAGATAAGAAAAAAAGCTTAATATCTAAACAAACATCTATAATTGTCTTATTCGCATAATCTTACATTATTCTGTTCAAAATCGATGTTGATGACAAAGTAGCTCTAAAATGACTAAAATACCCACGTTTAATTATTTTTTAGTAGGTGTGTTATCTTGAATTTCCCGCTTCTATCTAAGCCTGTTGCTGAGGTATGGCGAAATATCCTAGACGTGCGATCATTCCATTACAACCCGCTTAAATGGGATTTTTTAAAATAGGTAAAATACATGTTTAAATTTATTTTAATAGAGGCGTTTATTTTAATAGGGAATTTGGAGTGCTGAAAGAATGGTTCATAATATGAAAGAGTGGTCCGAGGGCTTTCCGGTGATATGTCACATGACAAGTCCAAAAAATGTTTGCAAATTTTCGACCCCTACTTTAACCTTCTTGGGGGTGGTAATTTTATAATCGCTGAAACATCTCTTTAATTATTTTTTAAATAGATTTATTTTCTGCCATTTCATACTACTACTTAAATCGACTGCTCAGATGTGTCAAACATTCTAAATTGTTCGACCAATCCCCCTTTTAACCCCCTCAGAGGGGCAATTTTTGAAATCGCTGAAATATGTGTTTAATTATTTTTTTACTAGATTTATTTTTCTGATACTTCACGCTGCTACCTTAAACAGCTACAGACATATAGGAAGGTTTTTCAGAATTTTCGACCCCCTGTTAGACCCCTTTAAGGGGGAAATTAGCAAAAATCCCATCTTAGTGCTCGCTTATATCATAAGTAAGTACATTACCCCCAATTTTCATGTTTCTAATGTTCAGTAGTTTGGGCTATGTATTGATTATCAGTCAGTCAGGACAAACTATTTTATTATGCATAGCTATCAAACGATGTCAAACGTTTGTTTCCTGTTTTCTTTAAATTGGAAGTAAAAAGCATTTAAAAATTATAAATATTTGCCTCTTTCGAAATTTAAATCCCAATTTTTATAATAAAGATAAAAGTATTTTGTTATTGTAATACAGATTAACAGATTTTTAAATTTTAAATCGAAAAAAAAAAACGTTCCTTTAATTATATAATAACATTTTTTAAAATCTTTGCAAATAAAGTTCAGACACTGGTTTACTTTGGATCAGTTATTGGTTTCTCAAAATAGGGTTGATGTCTGTTACTGGAGTTATTGAACATATGTATGAAAAACATGATTTTTAATTAAAATAATGTATGATTTTTTTATTATTATTTTGTCATCAGACATTTTTAACACTTCGCTGCCGCTTACATAAAGGTGTGATGATAGTTAATGCCGCACTCTAGAAGTGGGTTTTTCCCAGAAGCCGATTTACTTTTTATAACAAAGAATCAGTGAAAGATTTTCCCGTGCCAGCTCGTGATTGGCTATTGGACATCACCCCACATCACGCGCTGGCGCGTGAGTTGCAGCGAACGTGTTAAATGTATCTCTAAAATCCTTCAAAAACAAAAATAAATGGAAAATGGATTTAAAATTTTGTAATAGTGATTTGAACAAGATAACAAGATAGAATAATTTAGGCGTAAAATTACTGGAAGCTTCACTAAATACAAAATTAATATTTAAATTTATAAATTCACATTACTAATGCGTTAATTCAAATCATTAAATGAGCGCATGATAAAACTTAAAATTATACCTATTTTTTTTTTAACCAAAATATTTACAATGCACTTATTCCCAACTGAAAGCCAAAATATACACAAAAAGTATTGTTTAAACATTAATTTAAACACAATTAAAAACAAATAGGAAATTGTATGTCAAGGGTAGCAAATGAGGTGCGTCCGTACTATAGAACGAGAGGCGGCAGCACAGACAATCACCTCATCGAGCTCATGGATGAAAGTCGAGGATTAGTTAAATCTGGATTCGCATATTAAAACGGAATCGGTCTGCCAAGTCATATTTTGATGGAAAACATCCGAAAATCCAGTTTTAGCGGTTGACTCGTAGGTTTACCATTGGGTTTTCATGTTCCCAGCCTTATTTTTTTTTTTCATATTTTTGGGTGAAGGAAAACACAGTAGTAAATCTATGAGTCAATCGCTAAAATCGGGTTTTCGGATGTTTTCCACCAAGATGTAATTTGGTAGACCGATTGCATTTTAATATGCGGATCGAGTTTTAACTAATTCTGAAATTTCAGCCATGTACACGATGAGGGGATTGTATGTGCTGTCGTATCCTGGTCTATAATGCAATTTAAAAATTATACGGATCTTGGTGTATACTGTATAGAGGACTTCGGATACAGTATAGTAGCCGAAATCTTTTGTGTGTCCCTGTAAATACTATTCGTTTTCTATTGTAAAGGAAGTAATTTGTAGTAAACCTCAGCAACGTATACCAATTTAAAAAAATGTTAAATAGTTTAATGTAATTAAAACGTGCCCCAAACAATGTTTTCCTTATACCATTATGTAATGGAATACCTTTCTATGGCCGTGTAAATTAATAACAAATATTCTTTGCACCACAGATTGTACAGAATGTATATTTTAGTTATTTTAAATTTCAAATGATTCGGTTGGTTAGTTTTTGCTCAGTTATGTGCGAACTGGTGAACTGAACGACGACTGTAAGTGGTTACGTATTTACATAAAAATCCTTTTTTTTCTCAATTTTAATAAAAAATAAATAAACAAAATATGTCAATTTTCTGGTTTTGCGTGTAGACTATGAAGAAACACACATGTGATTAAATTTTTCAAACTGTTTCTTATATGCTTTGAAAGTAACAGTGCACGGAAATTCAAGATTTATTAATCTGACAAAACGCATCTTAACCCTTTGCGGCACGGACAAATTCTGTCAGTAAAATGAGAAATTATCGACTGTCACCAGAATTTACAAACAACTTTCTCTGGGAATTAAGAATCCCTTAATATAAGGTCTCATTGTAAAAGCAAAATTTTATTAAAATATTATTGGTGTCGTTTGCAAGTTTCGAATTATAATTAGGTATCCCGGACTGGGCTCAGTGTGCCAGGAAGGGTTAAGAGACCACTCGACTCGCTTAAAAAGACCCGAATGATAATGTTAAGTCTACGGGAGCGTTCTTTTCAAATATCTCGCTCAAATTTTAATATTTTTACAAGATTTCTTTTGCATAGGATAGCTGAGGACGATCTACAACCGGGCTAGTTTTTATTTATTTCGATTTTGGCTTCAGATTTTTTTTTTAAATATTTGTTTGGTTTTTGGAACCGGCTCTGAAATTGAAACTATCATAATATGAAAAAAATAAAACCAAAACCAAAGACTTAAAAAAAAAAAAAAAAAAAAAAAAAGGCTGTAGATTGTCCTCAGCTATTGTATGCAGAAAGGAAAAAAAATCACGTAGAAATATTACATGAATATGTAAAAATTTGAGCGAGATATTTGAAAAAAATGCTCACATAGCACACACGTAACATTATCCTCTGTGTTTTTTTGAAAGAGTCGAGTAGCCTCTTAAAGTTTGAATATCTATTTACCGAATGCATTTAAAGCAGTGTTGGGCACGTTCACAAAATAAACGAACTAACTCACACTCACGTTCAATTTCTGAAAAGGGATTTAAGTTCACGTTCGAATTCAAAAATTTTCAAACGAACTCGTTCAAATCAAACTCATTTGTAAAAGTGAACGAAGTTCACCAAAAAGTTCACTTTTTTTTATGTTTGGATATTGTCCAAATTTACAAAATTTTGTGAACTGATCATTTGATTATTCGATATGTAAGATAGAAGTATGCGCGGACGGAAATATACAGGCCCGATCCACAGAAAAAAATGTCCGGCCCGATATTAAAATAAAAATTTCGGCCCGAGCCCATCCCGGCACGTAGAGAAAATTTAGCGGCCCGACCCGGCCCGATACAATAGCTAAAATCAAGGCTCGACCCGGCCCGATATAATAGCTAAAAACAAGGCCTGACCCGGCCCGATATAATAGTTTAAAACAAGGCCCGAGATTGGCCCGGCCGGGAAAAAAAAAGTTGAAATTTCGCACCGAACCCGGCCCGACCCTGAGTACATTTCTACAGGACATTGATATTTACCCTTACGGAAGAGTTCTGGCCAAAAAAACTTACCTTAGTCTGTTTATAATCTCCATTTATGCAGAAGTGCCGTAGGCTGCGATGTTTATGCTTTCTTTTAAAATCTTTCCGATTTCATTAAAATCTTTCCGATTTAGACATATTTCCGCCTTACACAGTCCACCTTGTACAGAGAGTTTACTGTATATATCTATTTTCGGCGAAATTGTATGCAGCCCATGTCCGGTTCGGCGCGACTCGAGTCTGCAGAAGAAGTAAGACTAGGATACTACCCAGAGAAGTGATATCCAGACTTAACCCGTCCTGAGGCTCTTATAGGCCTCTAAATGGCATTTGAAAAAGGGAAAAAGTGTACTAAGGTCTGGAAAAATTTTAAATAAATTATGAAAAAATTGAACGTAAATTTGAACGTAAATTTCGTTCAAACTCGTCTATTTTTTGAGTTTCCGTTCAGTTCAAACTCGTTTATAAAATATTGAGCGAAGTTCAGTTCAAAGTTCACAAATAGTGAGCGAAACTCGTGAGTGAGCGCCTTCGTACCCAACACTGATTTAAAGTGTGACTAAAAATGATTGTCTAAAGGTGACCCATGAAATAATGCAGATTTTTTAATGCGGTCTTTACGAAATTATTTTAACCCTTTCCGGCGCAGGGCATTTCCATTGTGAAAAAGTTGGAGTGACTGAATAACACCGGGGTTTACGTACAAATTTATTTCAAAATAGCAAAAGCTTTTTTTCCATATGTAATAAACGGAAAATGTTTATACTAGAATTCTTGCGTCATTTCGGAATCATGCTAGGTGTTCCATGTACCGGAACGCTGAAACGCAAAGGGTTAAAATGTTAAAAGATTGAGAATAAAACAAAAATGCAAAATTGATTATTTGAAAATTTAAAAATCGTCCTCCTCCCCTTTATTTCCTAGAAATATTTTTGCCGAGATTTTGAAGTCCAACTTCAATATTTTGGGTCGTTATTATTATTATTATTATTATTATTATTATTATTATTATTATTATTATTATTATTATTATTATTATGCTTACGCTTAAAATCAGAGCCGTCCTTAGGAATGTGCGACAGATGCGGCCTCACGCCTAAAATGAGCGACTCTCAAGTCAACGCTTATTTCGTCGACTAGACTCTGTCGGTTGCCTTCACCTTTTGTTTTGGTGCCATCTATCGGCGTCAATATACATGCAGAATTTTTCGATTGAAATTAAAGTTTAAAAAAATAAATAAAAATTGCAGTATGTAACAATGTGATTAGAGATCATTTTTTTTATTGTCTCCGTTAAATAACTTTAAAATATCATTCAATAGTAAATAAAAGGAAAATTTTTATTATGATTTCTTTGATAGAATTTAAATTTAGTTTTATTGATTTTTTTTTAAAGGTTAACATTTATCCACTTAATATTTTAAATTTTGTTTTTTATTATAAATAAAATATTTTTTATCAAAGTGTAATGGATATATGAGATGTTACCTTGACTGCGTTAGTAAGACTGAAAACTATTTTTTCACATTAACTTATTAAATTACAATTTTGTTTCTTTTCAAAGTTATATTCAAAAGTTACTATGCTAAAAATCAAAATTTTATGTAACTTTGATGAAAGTAATATATGTAGTAAATGGTATTATATAATCCTTACATTTTAATAACATTTGATAAGAAACGTAAATTTCGTTTGCAATGCAAGCAAATTTCAAGTGAATATAAGCTAACCTTTTAAAAATTGGCATAATTTAATTAGAATTTACGAAAGAAATAATAATAGCAATTTTGGTTTTAATTAATACGGAATGATTTTTTAAAATTACATGCTAATTTTTTTTTTTTTTTTTTTTTTTTTTTTTTTTTTTTTATAAAACTGATTTTGATTTAAAACAATATCTCTTACTTCTGCATATTTTCTATAAGAAACTGCAATTTTACCAAAAAGTTTTTTTGGTAAGTTCTTCTGGCGATAGAGTGCGCCAAAACCATTTTTAAAAACAAAACATAAAGCTTCATTAATCAATGAATCAGCAATTTATCTTATATCCTTCCTATACCTATGACTGAAACCGTTGCCGAGTCATTGCTTTTTATAAAAATAATGCATTTTAATTTTTTTTTTAAATCAATATTTAATTTTAATGTTTTGTGAAATCTTCAGAAATTGTGTTTTACTTTGCTAATCATTATTGTTGTTGTAGTAAATACTGCTGTTTATTTTGCCCAATTGTTGAACTATTTCAGATATTGTATACCAAGTAAAAAAAGAAAAAAAGAAAACCTCATCATTTGTATTTCTAGAAATCTATTGCTATTTTTAAAATGTGCTTTTTTACAATACAAATGCTTCAATAATAAAATCTTTATACTGTTTGTTTATGTGAAATTTTATGAAAATGAAACGCAGATAAAAATTCCGTCATTTTTGACGGGGGTTATATACTACTATGGATACATTTTATGTCTGTATTTTTTATACATTTGAGACTTTAAACAAAACAAAAAAGGTTTCTATTATTTACACTTATTTAAAGTTTGCCCCTAGCATGAATTGTCATTACCATGATCCACAGTAGTTTTTTGTTGAGTTCCCCTAGATGTAGTTTTATAATTGAAACCTCCTTATAATGTACCGTTCCTGAATTCCTGAATTTGAATGCTTTGAGGTCTATAGCTACAGTGGCTGTTACCTCGAATGATCCATAATACACAGAAACTAATACAGAACACTTTATTATTACAGGAAATACAGTACATACATTTTAATACACATCACAGGGACAACACAGACATCCATGCCGCTAGCTGGATTCGAACCAGGGTCCAGCGGTGTGGGAGGAGCTGACGCTACCGACCACGCCACTGGATCGGCGTGTACCGTTCTACATAGTCTGATGAGCAATAATGTTTATTTTAATTAATACTTTAGCAGTTAGTGTTAACAAAAAGACGCCAAATTTCAATCGTACTGGCACCAATAATATTTAATTAAAATGTTTATATATATAAAGCATGGGAATCTAGGCAAGTTTTCATTATCTAAAAAATTAGCTTGTAAAATCTGGTGTCAAGCCATCATTTCATCATTTTACAAACAGAATTACTCCGCGCGGTAAAGCTTAACTATGTAAATAATTACTTTAATTTGTGATTTTTGTTCCAAAATCACAGTCAGTGTATTTAGTATATGTCATTATCAAGTCCCTTATTGCTGAAATACATATTCAACAATTTAACTTTTAAAACAAAATCAGTTAAAATGAGGTTTGGGATTGCTTTCGGAATAAGTACGCCATAAACTTTCAATTATTTTAGTTTGGCTAGATGTAGTTTTGAAATTGAAACGTCTTTATAATGTACAGTTCTACATAGTCTGATGAGCAATAAAGTTTATTTTAATTAACACTTTAGCAGTCAGTGTCCCCAAAAAAGGACGCTCATTTTTAAGCGTACTGGCACCAAGAATATTTAATTAAAATGTTTTATATATATATGTATATAAAGCACGGGAAAATAGGCAAGTTTTCATTATCTAATAAATTTGTTTGTAAAATCTGGTGTCAAGCCATTTCACGTTAATAATATCATTATGATAGTCATTATCAAAGTGCATTCAATTTGTGATGTCAGGGACATAATAATAACAATATTAAACATTTTAAAAAATTCATCGCCATTCCTTATAAAAAATTCCCATTATTTTAATGTACAGATTGCGGCAGATATTTGAGGACACATGTTATAGGTAAAATACCACCCTGCACATGGTGGTTACAAATCTATTGATGGTCTATTGATCTAGAAAATTTCTAGAAAATAAACATTATAAAATAAAAGAACATTGAATTTTTTATAATCAATTTATTAGATTACTTCAACATTTTAATGCAATATACACAAAATTTTAATATTTGAGTTGGGAGGGTAATTTATTTATATCTCTCCCCCTAAAAAATAACATACATAAATCCTATTTTTAATTGAAATTTTATCTTCAAGGTATACAAAACTTTCTAATACCGGTCGCATATAAGGTTTCTCATTTAGCTATGGTGAAATTATTTCTATTTAAATAATGTACAACCGATTCACAAACCATCTTTTCTTTGAGTTTCATGATTATTCTAATAAACTTAATCAAAACAACCCCTTCTTTTTTTTCAAAGACAAGGATGTGAACCCAGTGGAATTACAATGTCTCTACTATTCAGATTATGTCAGTACAATTTTCTCCTCTTGAAAGAATGAACTTATAACACTTTATTTAGATTCGCCAGTTTATTTGCCGTCTGTAAGGATTCATACCTTTTATTTTTCTTATTCCTTTCCTTAACTGTTTGATATGTTTCAAATATAAGGTAAAATGCAAAAAAAACATCATATTTTGATGCATTACTGGGCATAAATTTTATGTACAGTGTGTCAAAGTCATGGTGCAATTTTTATCGGTCACAGGAAATCAACGAAACAAAATGGAAGTCATGGTGCAATTTTTATCGGTCACAGGAAATCAACGAAACAAAATGGAAGTGTGAAATCGAATAAAAGAAAAACTCTCCAAGTTTAATATCTGTTCAATGCAGTTTGATGTAGCTTCAATTTGTTGCCCTACACACATCTTAAGAGCCTACTACTGACTGAAAAAGAACCAGATGATAATATTGTCTATGGGGGCGTTCTTTTCAAATATCTCGCTCAAATTTTAATATTTTTGTATGTTTTTTTACATGGATAGCTGAGGACGATCTACAACCGGCCTAGTTTTTACTTTTTCAATTTTGGTTTCAGATTTAAAAAAAAAATACTTTAATTTTCAAAACTGGTTTAATCCGGTTCTGAAATTGAAACTATCGTAATATAAAAATATATAAGCAAAATCGAAAAAGTAAAAACCAGGCCGGTTGTAGATCGTCCTCAGCTATCCTATGCAAAAAAAATTATGAATGATATTCAAGCGCTTCCCACACACAATCAAGGGCACTAGGTGTAGCAGAAGGAATAACAAATGTGATTCTCTTTTTCAAACGGAGGCATATCAAACTATACTGAACATGTATGAAACTTGAAAAGGTTTTTTTTTTATTTGGTAAATATTTAAAATTTCTAACTTACGTCGTTGATTTTCTGTAACCGGCAAAAAGCGCACTATGACTTTACAGACACACTTTATATCCTTTGGAGGATTAGTAGAAAAATTTGAAAACCTATAAAGTTTAAAAAAAAGTTTATAGTTTTAGTATTTCTTTTGTATTATTGTAACTGTTACTTACAATGGTGTTTTCTTTTCAGACAATATTTGCAATGATGATAGCGGCTCTCCTTGTGTTAAATTCCACTTTAACATATCCCCACAAGATATTTTTAGATCAGCAGAATTATGGTTGTACAAGAAAGAAAATGTAACGGAATTTTCAATTACACATAGTCTCACTTTTAACGAGTCAGAAGAAAGTGAGAGTTCAATGACACATGTGTATAATCAAACTTCTACAAAAAGTTGGGTTAGATTTGACGTGTCACGTATGATTTCTTCAGTAAATGTGACTACTTTGGAATTCATGATAGCTACACAAAGTTTAGAAACAGCTATTGAATCTGAAGGGGATAAAAAGCCATTTTTGGTGATGCATACCGTTTCTGATTTGAGAAGTATTTCAAAAAGATCTTCTCCCTACTGTTCAAATGATAGTTCAACATGCTGCAAGCAAAGATATTTCATAAGATTTAAAGATGTAAAATGGGATACTTGGATTGTTGAACCAGAAGGATACGAAGCTAATTATTGTAATGGCACCTGCACCGTTAATCAAACCACTAGCCATCATGCAAGGGTTTTCATGGCTTTATGCGAAAACAACCCACAGAAATTTAAACATACTGGAAAAGTTGAATGCTTGACATGTGCACCAACAGCTTATCGACCAATATCTGTCATATATTTAGATGAAGATGGTATACAAGTAGTTAATCATTTGCCTGGTATGTCTGTCACAGACTGTGGGTGTGTCTAAACACATTAAGGATTTATAAGACCATAAAACAAATGAAAAGCTCAGATGATAAATGTGGTATGTGACAAATCATCATTTTGTGAGAACACATTTTAAATCAGTTTTATATACTAAAATTACAATTTTTTATTGTCAAATGTCTCCTTTATCAATTAAAATCTCTGTGAATATTATATTTTTCACAATAGTAATTTAACAAATGGTAGATGATTATCTTCTATTATATGATTAACTCAGTTTTTATTATTTTGTCTCATACCACCTTTATTGTCTGAGCTCTTCAAATAATCTGTGATAAACGAACTCATTTGTGAGTAAATCAGCATGTATGTAAATATTTCAAAGTTCCTAATCAATCAATCAAGTATAAGAAAAAGACAATTGACATCATTGTGGGATAAATTACTGTGTGGTAATAAGATATACCAACCCCTTTTACGACGTCTAATGTACACATGAGTTCGGATGATGTGATAAGTCTAGGCGTCTAAGTTTAACAAATCTATGACTTGATTGGTCTACGCCACTAAAACGATTCTTGCAATGATTGCTAAGGCAAAATATAGTAGCAGATTGGTTGACTGAAGTGTGAACACCTGTGTGTGTCTTTTCCTGAAATGTAATAGAAAATGAGTTCCAATAGATTTGGTTACACAAATTCTGAATAAATCTAACAACAATAATCGCCTTACGAATCTAGCGCAATCAAGATCATCCTTATGACTGTTATGTTTTATATGAATTGAAAAAGATATTAATTAGTTTTTATAAAAATAAGGAAAGAACTTCAGAACAATGCGTTTTAGAACACGTTAGTGATGTGACTTCGTAACCAAGCTAAGATTTTTCCATCACAAACTTCAATCTTATCGATTGTGCAGCCATGTGATGAAAAGTCAGTAGCATCGATTTTCAATGACTTCTCCCACCTATGAGCAGTTTTAAATAATTTAGCATTTTATGACCATGGAAAATTTGCCAACGCTTATACAGTGAAGGAGAAATACTAATAAATATATTCACAAGAATTTTGTTACAAATCATGCGTGACTTTATGATTAAAATCATTGTCACTGCTTTTTGTCTATATGGAACAAAGGTTCTCAATTGTGCTTTTTTTAAATACGAAAAAAAAGAACAATAGTTCACGAATGTACTAGTATATGCCTTAGTAACCAATCAGAGATTTTATTTTCCTAAACTTCATGTTTATTGATTTCAAGTGTTTTTCTTCGATCATGTGATGAAAAATCAATTGCGTCAACCAGTTTTAAACAATATAACATTTTATAACCACCAAAAAAACTGGCAACCACATAAAATGGAAGGGCAACACTAATGAATCCATCAGCAATAATTGTCTTACATGACTTTGTAATTAACAACTTTGTGACTAATGTTTTCGATACGAGAACAAAAGTGTATTGGTTACTTTTGTAATAAGAAATGAATGTGGGAACATTACCTTCACGGATGAATTAGTGTACGCCTTAATTTCAAGATTTCAGTTTCACAAACTGTATGATTATTGATTTCATGCTTTTTTATGTGTGTGTGTGTACCATGTGATGCAAATTCTCTATGACCTTTCCCACCTGTGACCAGTTTTAAATAGTTTAGCCTTTTGTGAACACCAAAAAAATGCCAACGCACATAAGATGGGGAAGAAAACTAATAAACCCATCAACAAGAGTTGCCTTACAAATCGTACGTGACTTTATATTAAAAACCCTTGTGACTATTATTTTCGATGTGAGACAAAGGACTCGCTGGTTGCTTTTGTTAATAAGAAAAGAAAATTGGAACAATACGTTTACGAGTATAGCGTATGCGTCCATAACGCATCAAGTTTCAAGATTTCAGTTCACGAACTGTATGATTATTCATTTTATGTGTTTTTGTTCTATTATGTAATGAAAAATCAATTGCGTTAATTTTTCAATGAATTTGCTTACCTGTGATAAATTTTAAATAAGTTAGCATTTAAAAGCGCAGACAATATGTTTTAACGCACATACAAAGCACAAAACTTAAAGTTCTCTGTGAATTATTCTTGGAACTTATTGCTGTGATAACGTCAATATCCTGAAAAATAGAACAAAATTTCAGGACTTTTTGTTTAACCAAAATGAATAGCTACTTCTGTTTCAGGTGCATGTGCAGGACATGAATTCCAAAACAATCATGGGCATTTTTACGAGAGAAAGTCAGTAAGTTGATTATAAACCGATATGATAAGTCGGAAATTAGTAGTAAATTAGTTCCAAATATGCCAGTAGTTGGCAACACTATCCAACTGTAAGTTGTTAATTTCGAATTTATGAAACAACAGGTGTGCAAGATGAGCAAGGGGATTCAAAAGTTGTTGACGAAGAACGAAGTGATCGTCCAGGGTTTGTACGCCTCCTGGAAATTTTCGACCAAGAAATTTTTTGTTACTTATTTTTATTATTATTATTTTTTTTTAATATTCTTAAACAAGTCAGGCGAAATTTCGGGCGTTTAATCCAGATTTATTTTTCTATAAAAAAAAATACCCATATTTTTCCTGGAAAATTCCCTGAAACGTATGAACCCTGTCGTCTTCTTGAGTTTGCAATAGAAGAAACAGTGCGGAAGGTTGAGGGAATGGTTAGAGCTAACAAACGCACAATAGACCCCTTGCATTGACATCACAGCAACGGCTGATACTGTAATCTGGTGCCCATCTGGAGCCCACGTAGAACTTCATAACTCCCCGTTTGCCGTTTAAAGCACGTGTGGTCTTTCTGTTTAATTAATTTTTTTCTTATTGCATTATTTTTCTAAGCATTTAAAAAAATAATCGCAAATCACAATGTTTACAAATGAGAAAACACCACATTTGCCTTATGTTTGGGCGACAGATGATGTGACGTCATGTGCAAGGGGTCTACAATAGCCTACAACCGATTGATGCAGACATTGAGCCCGTTCAGTGGAGCCACCGCTTACGTACCGGTAGGATCGGCTAGTTACGAAAGGGTTCAGTGCTGCTAACAGATGCGCAACCAATGTCGTTCAGCGGAAATAACGTGACTGGTAAGGTACCAAACTAACCTAGAAAAAACTCGGTTACTTGGGTCACGGTAATCGGTTACATGAATATTTATGACAACAACAATAAAAGAACAATTACAGTGACGTAATACAGATGACACTACTAGCAAACAATACCAATGGGGTAATTCTGTCAACTGGTTAGAAACCAGTTCATGTAACCGGTCATATTTGTAGCTTTGGTTAGGTCTGCTGAACACGGTCATTGAATGTGCGGTACACAGATGGCTGAGAGAGCAGTCCGAAGATTTTTAAGCAGTCGGTAATAGAAAACTCATAAAGAGATGGGTCAAATGTATGACGATTACATAGAAAAATAGACTTACTTTTCAAACATGTCTCTTGGTTTCCATTTTTTTTTTAACTTTTGTAACCAACTTACTGACTGGCCCTCGTAGTTTATTTTGAAAAGTTACTATAATTTTCATGTTATGAACTGAAATGTGACACTTTCATTTATGTTGTTTTAGAAACAATCATTCTTTGTTTTACTTTCTGCATATTATGTTTAAATTTTTTCATCGCATTGTTTTTTTCATTACTTTGTTTTTGCTCCCTTATTACAAGTAATTAAATTGGTGTTAAAAATAATCATGCAATGATTAATTTTTGCAATTTTATAAAATGTTTCAGTTTTAAAAACAATGGTTACCTAAATTGTTACAAATACTCTTATCAAAGAGTCGAGGATTCTTGTAACGCAATAATTAGAGTATTCAAAGTGTCTGATACAAAAGTGTGTTTAAAATTTACAAATCAAACTTTTCGTACACTGCTCTAACTTTGACGGCAAAGTTGTGAACAAATAGCAAGTATTGCACACTTGCTTGTATGGCAATGGATATCGTCGATTTTATAGATAAAATCCACGATAAAGATTCCACGATATCTTTATCGTGGATTTTATCTTTATCCACGATAGTAATAATAGCTTTATCGCTATCGTGATTATAAAGAAAAAACTTATTTTATCTTCATTAACACGCCAAAATTGTTGGAAAATAAGCTGTTTTATGGAATTATTTATTGCAAAAGTCTAGAAACAGCAATGTAGAATGAAATGTAATCATGCCTAGAACTTTTTGCAATAATTATATTTCAGATAAATTATTTTCAAGGTTGGATTGAGGTTTATTCCATTTGAGCGAAATGTGTCTAGCGAGGAGATAGCTCTGAAGGGTGAAAATTGACACTGCATGCCCAAGTACCTAAGTGGAGTTTTGACCTGGATTAATGCCACCTATAGACAATGCCCACTAGATCGATTTCGACATCACGGCAGATAAGCCATAATCTGATCTGACGTAAATGTCAAATGATTCGCTGATGGCCGATCTACCATGACGTCGAAATCGAATCTTCAGCGTTGTCTACAGGTGGCGTTGGTCCAGATCAAGACTCCATCTTAGGTACTTTGTCTTGCAGTGCCAATTTTCTCCCTTGAGAGATACCTCTTCGCTGACATAATTCAGGCTTATTTGTTGGATATGCAGAAATCTGCAAGGCTAGTTTTATTCCTCCAATCTATAGCTGAGGATCAACAAAAGCCGAATTTCGCCAATTTTCTTATTTTCGGTCGAAAACGAAAATGTCCAAAAAAATATTTTTAAGTAATTAGTACATGCCTAAATATACAGAATTATTAATGACTTACACATATGGCACAAGTTGCCTTTCTGTGTCTCTGACAAAACTTTTTTATTTTCATATATATGGGTCGCCCAAATAAAAGTGGCATTGCTGTAATTACTCCGCCATTTGAAGAGGAAGATGACTGCGCAAGCTCCTATAGCGGGCACAGAATGATGAGAATAAATGCGATATAGTCAGATTCCTCCAGTTACGTGTGTGATAGCATTAGGGCACTTTAAAAGGCATCGTTCGCACCACAGATGCCGCTAAACAGCGTCAATCCGCGGTCGTGCAATTTTCAACATGTGTGAATGATAATGTTAGTGATAATGAAATCTATCGTCGAATGCAAAGTGTGTGTGTCACGCTGACCGGTAATCCGTTGGTGTAGGGATTTTTTAGTTTAAGAAGCAGTACTGGCGATAGTTCACGACCTGGTCAACCGCATGTGGTGTTCTTCCACTACGAATATCCCTACACCTTCGGAATACCGATCTGACACTCCGTGCCATACACATTTTGTATCCGACGATCTATTTCGCTAGCACTCACATTTCCCGCTATTAAAAATTGCACGGCCGCGCGTTGACACTGGAGGCATCTATGATGCGAACGCTATCTTTTAACGTGCTCCCATGCTATCACACTCATCTGATGAGATCTGGTGATATCGTATGCATTCCCAGCATTCTGCGCCCTGTGTAGGAGCATGCGCACTTCCTTTTCAAGTGGCGAAGTTATTACAGCAATGCAGTTTCATTTGGGCGACCCGTATAAAATGAAATGTAATTAATTCATGTACGACACAGACTGATTTTCTGACTATAGGAATATTATCTAACTAAAAATTGTTTGGGGTATACATACGTCGATTTACCTTTTATAATATTTTTTGTAAATGATCATCTGTTATGTAGAACTTTCTCAAAGAGTATTTGAAACACTTCTGCGTTTTCAAACTAAAGCTTTTCTATTACTCTCAAGTTTACAGTTTTTAATGAGTATGTGAAAAACGCCTTCAAAGTTGAGTTCTATATGCATTGCTAGCTTTATAATTTGCTCTCACGTATGAGTCAATCGTGGTTGATAATTATAAATAGTCAAATTCATAGCAATAAATAAAGTGTCTCATTCCAGCCAATAAAACTCTAATTAGAGTGTAATGTTGAAAATTTTCGAAGGAAGAAACGAGATTTTTGGAATAGAGATAGTTTCGGCCGAGTTTCTGTCTGTCCGAATTTTCGACAGACTTTTCACCGAAAGCCAATTTTCAGCGAAATCCAGGTTTTGAGTCGAAAACAAAGACGATACCGAATTTCCTGGCGATATCGATTTGTAATTATTGCGTTTAAAGTATAAACGTGTGTGATATAACTAAAACGTCTGTATATCATATAATTCGGTCATAATGAAGATAAAAGATTTTTTTTATCAATGAAACTAGCGTTGCAATGCACAAATAGGTGGGATTTGTGTTAGTCATGTATCGTCTAGGTAGATCAATAGGAAGAGTATTGTTACGGCAAGTCAAGGTACCAGGTTCAAGTCCTTTACTGGACATTATTCTCTGTGTTGGAATAAACCTCAACTATAATACTCCACCTTGAAAATGATTTATCTAGCAAAAAAAAAAAGTATTCTCTTCATAGATAACTTGCTAATTATATGACTTTATTTACATTTTATGGTACAAAAATTTAAATTAAAACTAAACTTCTAAAACTCAAGGCTAAAAAATTCAGTAACAAAAGAATATTTTAATGATAAAATCGAATCAAGTAAGTTTCAAATATGAGGTGCTAGTTTTTACACATTTTTTCTAAAGATTTAGGTACATTAAATAAATCCTAATTCGAAACTTTGATTTCAAAATATGGAGATAGAGATAGTGAAACTTTTGTTTTGATATGTATTGTCGTCAGTTGAATGTAACCCACCAAATATGTAAACAAATTTTACACTGTGATATTAGTGAAATATCATGTTTAATAATTTTTCATTGTATTATATTAGATTTGATGTAATAAAAATAAATGTATATTCATTCAAGCGTTTCTTCGTCAGTTACTGTTATTTTGAAAATAAATTTTTATGACATCTAAGTTATACGTATGTTATCGTGCCTTATTTCATGCATAGATGTCAAAAAAGATTATAAGAGTCATAAGATTAGTATAAAAAAGAAAATAAATACTAAATAATTCATATATCTCAAAAGATTTAAAGGTCATAAGATTCATAAGACTAGTATAATAAAGTAAGAAATGATAAAAACTTGACATATTTCCAAAGTTTAAATATATATATATATTCTTAAAATAAAATTCAAACTAGGGAATCGAATCCAGAACTCTCGGATTATATAATATAATGGAATTTTATATATTAATTTTTTATATTAATATATATAAACATTACTAAAACCTTTTTTAAAAGTATCAATTGTGCATTCAAATAAACTTTAAAAATTTATTAAAAGCAATACTTTTGTATGAGCTAACAACCTAAAGAAATTACCCAATATTGCGTTACTTACTGTAGTCATTTTTAATTCTGATCATTTCAGTTATTTAACCACTTAATTTGATTACAATGTCTGTTAAATTGTTGTTTTATTTATATTATTATTTTACTGATGAAATTTTAACTTCGTTATGGAATATCAGCTAGAAACAAATTCAGAAATATTTATACTAACTTTCAAATTAATTAAGTGCAAACGGAATTATCTTTCATAATCGTCTGCACTCGATAGAGACAGATTTAAAAAAAAAACATGCTTGAAAATTGTTTTAAAAATTATACAAAATGAGCAAGTTCCGATACCGTTTTCAAATTTCATTTATAATTACATTCTTTTTCTCTATTTGACATTGTAGAAATTGAAAATGTGCGATGTTTAGACGTTTAATTTTTTTTTTAAATTGCAATAAAAGGGAAATTTAGAAATCTGTTGTTGCCAACATAAGAATGACGTCTGCGTTATAGACACTTTATAATATAGACACAATGCTGGAAAAATGTTTAGGACCACCAACGAAAATACTAAAGCTGTTACTTTAATGAAAAAACAATATTGCAAAATTATGCACATAAAGCTATACAAATTTTATTATTTGTTTTAAATTAGAACAATATATTTTTAAAAAATAAGCTAAAATTTATTTCTAGATAATACAATTTAGTAGAAAGATGTTTATGACCAGTATATTTTTATTCCAAAATGCACAAGTAAGTAATTTGTACATTAAATTTTAATACTTTGTTCGTTTCATGTTAAAGCTGCTGACTTCCGAAAGACGCTTTGGGAAAAATTTGTCCAGTTTTTTACATGTGGAAATGGGTATTTTTTCCATATTTCAAAAAATGGCTATTTTCAGTTCAACAATCTAATCATGCCTATTTCTTTTGGCACAAACTTGAACCAAGATTCCCCACATGTTTGCCATAGGATTTATGCCATCGATTTTAGCTGTAATGTCTAAAGTTTGAATGTAGTTTGCAGATAACTAATCTGAAGCTGACACAGACTTTCGAATAGCAGCGTTATCTTGAAGCAATGTCGAATTTGATACATAAGTTCATCTTTAAGTGGAATAAAACTAGTATTAGCAAGAATTTCTTGGGACTCAGAGGCATTTTTTTGTCGTTAGACCAAGCACCAACAGTACTAAAAACCTAAGGTATCAAATACAAAAAAAAAAAAAAAAAAAAAAAAACCTTTATTTTATGGAAGAGTATCATAGGGAAATCTAATGATCCATATCTGAAGTGAAGTGGTGCATAAGCCAAAAATTAATACAGTAGAACCCCGTAAATTCGGACCCCTTTAATCCGGATCTCCGAATAATCCGGATTGATTTGGTCATTTTTTTTTAGAGTTTGAGAAGCGATTGGCTAATTTCCATAACATTAATTTGTTTCATCATCATATTCTGAATTTAAAAAAAAACTTTTTCTGAAATCTTTTCGGAAGAATTAAGCAAAGTAAACATTTTTACTGTCTGTAATTATTCAATAAGTTTAATATAAAGGTGATTTCTGTAAGTATGTTTTATTTTATTCCATTTTTTCTTATTTCTCCGGATAATCCGGATTTTCGATCATCCGGATTGGGTCTGGTCCCAGTTAATCCGAATTATCGGGGTTCTACTGTACCACTAATGGTTCACTCGTAGGTCTATCATTGTGTTTGCCGTACAATCACTTCATACCTTTGATTGTACGGCAAACACAATGATAAACCTACGAATAAACCACTAGTGGTACTAATTTTTGGTTTATGCACCATTTCACTTCCAACAGACATGGATCATTAGATTCCCCTATGACTACTCTTCCATAAAATAAAGGTTTTTTCTTGAGCTCGATACCATAGGTTTTTGTGCTGTCGGCTCTTGGTCTAAAATTTGCTTTTTCTTTTAAATTACAGTCTGCCCAAATCACGACCGAGTCACCATTTTTTACACATTTTGGAAAACGACATGACTCATATGCTAATAACATCTTAATCATCTGAGATCAGGAGTAAATATTTTTTCATTAGTAAAAAGCACTTTTCCCCATAATTTACATTTTAAGACATTGGAAAATATAGATTTTAGTCTTGGAACAATTTGATGCTTTTTTAGTTTTAGCTTTTTTTAGATTTAGCATTATTCAAACATTTGGCAGTTTTCAACACATTTAAGGTACCTGTACCCAATATGGACACCCTAAGGAAAATGTATTTTTGTTCATCCCCATGTACAAATCATAGGACTCCAAAAATATGTGACCACTATCCTTGGACTATTGACTATCATTATTAAAATTAGGGACCTTGTAATTATTCTGGTTTAATTTAAATGATAAAAACAATAAAATGTTTACAAGTGTCCATATAAGGAACTACCTGTCCCTATTATGGACAGGTGTTTCCTTATTGACTTTCTACACAATGTGTATGGAAGAGCCACTTTTCCAAGGGATTTTAGAGGAAAGGGAATAAAAAAAAATATGTCTTAAAGTATTCCGAGGAGGAGGAGAGACAGTAAATATCTTCAGAACATGCAGTTTAGAAAGTGGGGGGGGGGGCATTCTAGGTTTTTACCCTTCGAAGACCCATGCAAAGCCCCTTAGTTACTAGTAAATATTATGAAGTAATATTGTTGGTTTTGCTTAGCTTTATTGCATCTGTCTGCGAATTTACATCTGTTATTACTCAGTCCTCACAGCATGAACAAATAGAAACTATTTCACCATGGGCAGTAAGTCCCACATAATCCCCGTGAACATTCTGCCACATGTGATGCATGGCCGCATGTTTGAAAAAGCATCAATACTGCAAAAGAAGCAGTACCAGCTCTCCTTTGTTGAGGAAGTCATACCATTGGTACCTATGATTTCGCCAACAGATATCCTACTGGGGGAGGGGCTTCTTTTTATTTTCTGCAAGGGTTTTTTGGAGGAAGGTTTTTGGGGGATTGTTCAAATAGCATCTTGATGAACAAACATTTTACCACTTTGATGACTTTTCAAGTTATTGCTTGGCAACGTTGAATTTTCTTCTTTCTTACAGTTGTAGTCGATGGGGACATAAGCTGTCCATATTGGGAACCGGGCGTAGTTTTACTAAATCTTGTACCAAATGAATAAGGAAAATTATTTTAAGCAAAATATGCAATAGCAATCGGAAATATGTTTTTTAGCTTTCTAAAATACTCCACTTTTCAACATTTAATGTAATTTTACCATATCTAATAAGAATTTAAGCTTACAAGTAATTAAGATCAGCACATCTCGAAATAACAAGTTTCCTCCTAAATGGCGAACAGCGCGCTTTTTTACACTTTCTAGACTTAATTACCTTTTCAACTGCTTTTCTTCGCGAAAATGTTTAACCATCTCTCGATCAAAATTATTACCTTTAAAAATATTAGGGGTGTCCATATTGAGAGCCCTGTCCATATAGGGTACAAATACCTTATAAGTGTTCTGGATGTTATTGGGAGTTCTGGAGCAGATTTTATAGTAGAGGCATATGCACAATTTTAAACCGCCATTCTAATAACTTCCCATTTAATATAAACGCACCAGTAGTATGCCACTTAAGGACATTTATCTAATTTTATCAAAGTATTAACGAATTCTAAAAGACAAATAGTATTTTAACCTACTTCTAACTTTTATGTATCGAAATAAACATTCAAAGTTTCAAAATATGTTCAATAAGAAATACAAAAAGTTACCTTCCTCTATTCTCCAGAAGTGGGCATAGTAAGTTATTGATGCACCAGTCGTGGACTCCCCAGAAATGAATTACTTTAGTTTTGAGTTTAGTGTGAAAATACAGAAGTTATACCTTTTTTTTTTTTTTTTTTTTTTTTTTCTTTTTACATTTCTAAAAATGAATATACACAATAAATTCCAAATTCTTTGAAAACCCAATATTGAAAAAAAATAGCGGAAATATAAATAAAATTTTAAAATTCTAAAAACAAAACAAAACAAAAGCAAAGAGAAGAAAGATCAGTAATTAGATGAAAATCTTGAATTTTAATCAGATTACCCGACAAAAATGAATAGTGGACGATACTAACGTTTTAAGAAAACGTTTTAAGGCTAATATGATTTAAAGGAAATGAGAATATCATAATTTGCTTCCAAAATTTCTATATTTTGATGTAGTATGGTTACTAAAATACGTCAGTTAGTAACATGTAAGGCTCCTACAATGCGGGCTGAATCATGCCTCCATTAAGTTTCCAAAATGGTTGCCTGACTTTGCGTCTTATCGCGTAGATAGCGAGGCAAACAAATTTAAGTTACTCAATTTCTTTCACGGTAAAATATGAGAGTAGAACATTCGAAGAACCGGTTTGTTGTGTACAAGCGATTAGGTTGGCGCGATATTTGGCGAAGTTCTCCAATCCAGATTTATTCTTTTAAGCATTTATAGGCAAATTATTCCATTTTTCTTCATTTATATGGAATTTAAATACTCCAAAGCCATTCCTGAACACGTCAGAATAATTTTCTGCTCAACAACCGTCCATTTTAAATGATTTTGTAGCTTTAAAATCATTCAAACGTTTCTCGCCTCATAGGAATCAATGGGAAACAAACGGTAACTGGGAAACGAGATGCTTGATGATTCAGCCTGAGTTATAGGAGTCCTAGTAACATGTAGCCTGATTATGACGCATTAACCAAGAATATTAGATATGAATGAAGATGGATTTTCTAATCTTCCATAATCGAATCCACGGAAAATTTTAGCGTGAAACAAAAAGGTATCAGCAATAACATATTCTGACGTAAAATGTGGGTGTCATAAAAGGCTTATTTCATAAAAACACTTCTATGCACAAAATCGCATTAACTAAAATGTGCCAATTGGCAGCGGAACCAAAAACGGAAGAATACTTCAGTTTTCAAACCTCCACATTACCTAACATATTGAAAATGATAGGGCAATAAGAAACATAATATCTGCAAATGAGAGTACATTAATGCCACAATGAAATAAAAGGCTGTTTTTAAATTATTGAAGCCACAAATACAAATGTACTTAAACCTATATTTTGGCACTATAGAAATTTCATTAATGACAAGATATTTTGTGAAACGCTTTTCGCGTCTTTTACACTCTGATCTTTCTCGGTCAACTTTTGATACATTATTGGGCCTCCCTTCTCTATTTCGTAGAACTAATTTCGTAAGACGAAGTTTTTTCTATTGTCATTTTCCAAATAATATTTTTTCATGCGAGAAAGTCAGCAATTTTCATCAACAAAATAATGTAAAAATCGTTAATTTTTAACTAAAAAGAGAAAAATAAACTTTTCTACCAAAAATTAAACAGACTTCAAAAACTACTGCAAAGTGAAAAATATTTTTTTTTACATAATAGTAATAAGAAATTAAATTAAAAGCATTGCAGGATTCATACTCATTTTTCAAGAAAAAATCCCTTGAGAGTACATTAATGCTGTGATGTATTTTCCAAGATGTACACTTTTTTCATACCAACAATTAACGACATTTTGATATAACATATAATAATAAAGCACGCGAACAGCAACAAATGCCTCCAATTTCCCAGAGTAGACTGTCATTTTGGCAAGTTTTCCCAGGTTTGGGAATTTTTTTGTATTATCCCCTGAGATTCGCCTGATTTTCCCAGGAATCCCATATTCCCATGATGAGTATGAACCCTGCATAGTATTTACCCTGCGTATTATTATATTTATGTACATTAATTAGATTTTTTGGAGTCGGTGCCAGCCAAGCCAAGTTCAAAATTAAAATTAATAATCCAATGCAAATCGTAAAAAAATAAAGTTTTTAACTAAATATTAAATCGTAAAAAAACTCATAGGCAATTGGATGTATGTCTATTTGATAATTACATGTAACTTGACTTGGCTGGCATCGACTCCAAATAATCCAATTAATGTACATAAATATAATAATACGCATGGTAAATACTATGCTCTTAATTTAATTTCTTATTACTATTATGCAAACAAATTATTTTTCACTTTGCAGTAGTTTTCGAAGTCGGTTCAATTTTTGGTAGAAAACTTTATGATAAACACAATTGTATGTTCACATAACTGCATTTGTCACTTGAATAAGTCAGGTATGACATAACTTATATACTTTATTATTTATATCTAAATCTTGTCGATTGCTGAAGAACTTGCACGATTAGAAAAATACATGAGGACTAAATGGCATCACAACACCCGTAAAGGATTAAAATTATTCTTGCAGGGGATTATGTGTGAAAAATTTGGAATTTTACAGCTTATTTTTGTTCAACGCCCAAATATCACTGATATTTGCCACTATACTGTCTCAAATTGCTAGAACACTCAAACTAGCGTATAAAAACGGATCGAAGTTCCCTTAGTTATTGCCATTCATTGAATCTGGCTGTTGAAATAATTAAAAGAAAAAAAAACTTTTCCTTTTCAAATTGGAAGGCTATTTTAAGCTGCATTCAAGAGTCCGAAATCCATTTCCCATCACTTATTTAAAATTCTTAGATGTTTTTATAAAATATCTGAACTTTTAAAATCGATCGGTTCGTTAGCTTTTCTGATTTTAATACATTAAAGAAATTCTCGATCGCCTCCCTAAAAAGCGAAACGAAAATTAGCACTCTTTTAAAGCTCACCAGTTTCCCATTTTCGTTTTTCTAATGAGCTCATTGAATGTTTTTTTAATAAGACAGTTTTTAATTAATTTCTCCCTTAATTACTGCGCGATTCTCTCGAAATCTGAATGTCCGTAATCTGGATTCGGGATGCCCCGAATTCTCTCTCGCTTTCTTTATCCTAAGGTTGGATATGACTGAAATCGAATAAATCCTAAAAACTGCCGTATAGTAGTGTCATCTATCAGGCGGTTGACACGAAAACCTAATCAGCAACAATTTAATGCCAACGTGCAACTGAATTGAAATAAATCCAATCAATAGTATTTGAGTCAGAGCTATTATGGAAATCCTGATAAAGCAGCATAGTAGTACCATCTCATAGGCGATATATACCAAAAACTAAAATCATAACAAGGTATAACTGTCAAATTCAATTTTATTTAATTGAATGAATACTTCTGTCAAAAAGAAAGCAATGAATCAAGGAATTTTACCTTACCTTTATTTTCTTATTTCGAAAAATGTTATTAAAATTATCTACAGGTTTATGTATTTCAAAGGAATTGCGAACAGTAGCGCTTACAAAATAAAAAATATGAAGATAGAAGATGTCAAAAAGTGAAGAGCTCTAATTTTTTTTTTTTTTTTTTCTTTTTGTCTGGAAAATTTGATAAGGATTGAATATAAAAAGGACATATGTCTGGCCAATGACCTAGAAATTATAATCTGTTGATTTCACCAGCGAAAATGTCTGTATTCGCCATTAGTTAAGCCCTTTTTTTATACGTGTGTAATTTATTTATTTTAGATTTGAGAAAGTCAATCTCTTATTATTATTAAGTAAGATATACATATTAATACTACGCAGTACAGTTTTTGGTTTTGGGTGAGTTTTATGAGTAAAGAAATTCCCTCCAAGTTATTTTTCATAAGAAAAAAAGAAAACAAAATTAGTTAGAAATATTTTCCATTAATTTTTATCTGAAGGCTATATTTATATAAATATGCAACAGAATGATCTAAATCGACGAAATTTAGAAAGTTGTTGTTGTATGTATGTCGGCCAATTATCTACACTATGGGATATAGGCCATAAGGGGTGGGATGCCCTCCGTGGGGGTCTTTCTAAGAGAACCTAACCCATATTTACGCAAGGTTCGAAGAAAACCACGGAAAACTCCGAACGGTTAGGCCGACGGTCGCGATTGGGTTCGAACCCAGCACCTACCGTCTACCCGAAATTTAGAAAGAAATTTGTTTTTTATTTTATTTTTCCAATGTAAGAGTTGATCTTTCAGTTAATGTAAGCTAATAAAGGAAAATGATTTTTTTTTTTTTTTTAATTTCTATTTAAAAAAAGTAGTTTCACACTGATAACAATTTTGCTCCCATCTTCAGATAAATAGACTATAAATCAAAACAGCTCAAACGGCAAACTAAAATTTTTGAGGACACACGTTCTTGTGATTATTTTCATTTTTTCTTAGTAAAGCTAAATTTTACAACAAAGAATAGATCAAGTACAAGTTAGAAAAATAAATATTTTTTAATTATCTGGATATATATATACAGGGTGTTTATAAAGTCCCGGACACATTTCGATGTTTAATAACTCATAAAATAATAAAGATAGATTAAAATTAATAACATAAATGGTTAGATAGACTCAAAAAGTTTCATGATCCTTGTCAATGAACTTCCATGTGTGCCCCTTTCTTCGCACAGAGAATATTAAGTCGATAGTCAATTTCACGCCAGATAGCGGCAAGCATGTCGGTATCCATAGCACTTGGGGCTCACATGGAAGTTCATTGACAAGGGTCATGGAACTTTTTGAGTCTATCTAACCATTTATGTTATTAATTTTAATCTATCTTTATTATTTTATGAGTTATTAAACATTAAAATGGGTCCGGGATTTTATAAACACCCTATATATATATATTGGCAATTTTGATAAATTTGTTGTCATTCTAACTGAAATTGTAGGATGACATACGTGATACATTTACGCAAGGATCTGTTTATGATGGAATTGGGTCCTTTAAAAAACGCTTCACATTTTTTTTTTTTTTTTTTTTCCAATTTCAAAAGAAGATTTTTCATTAAAAAAATTTCGCGTCAAAACGGAGCCCTTCACAAAAAATTTCACCTTATAAAAGATATTTCACAAAATTCTTTGTCTTAAAAATTTCCCAACCCTTTATAAAAAATGTCCAACTATAAAACAGATCTTTCACAAATTTAACTCTTGAAAAGTAAATCAGACCTATCACTTTTACGAAGAAAATATATGTACTTTACATACCTGTCTTCTTAAAAATATATAACAAGCAGGTAAGTGTGATCCAAAATCGCAAAAACGTTTCGTTTAATATGCCTTTTAAAATAATTTATCCTTAAATTTTAAATCAAAATTGCTAATTTATAATTATTAAAATCTTACATGAATGACAGCACCATTATACTCATCTTTAATTAAACAGCGCCTCTTTATAATGTTTCTATACGTTCCCAATAGATGGCAGCACTAAAAAAATGTCAAAGGTATTTAATTTGAAAAAATACCTAAGTATACTCAAATTTTAAACATTTTTTTATTTTTATTTATTTATTTATTTATTTATTTATTTTTTTTTTTTTTGCTCACTATTAAAAAATATTTTGAATTCCCCTTTCAGTTATTAGAGCTATATTAGAAACATATTAAAATAATTTTAAAATATTTATAAAAAGAAGTTATTTATTTTAATCAAATTAAAAATGTCCCTATGTATTTTTAAGAAATCCAAAATTCCATTTTTTTTTTTAAATTCGAAATTAAGAAATTCATAAGAGATATAAATAAAATTCTATATTTTTAAAATCGAAAAAAAAAAGTTTAAAATGCTGAAAAATTAATAAATCACAAAAATTTTTAAAGTAGAAAGAAAATTGAATTCCAAAATATATTAGGAATATCAGTGTTAAAAAGATATATAATAATTAAAATTGCCCTTAAATTGGCAAAAATACCAAACTGTTTTTAAATTCAAATTAATTGTTTCAAAATTAAATCCATCTTAAAATGAAAATTTCAAGTTCTAGCACCGGGAATCGAACAAACAATATTGAGCTTGCTAGAGAGAGGTTGTTGTATTTTGTGTCGGCCGATTGTCTGCGTTAGGGATATAGGCCCAGGGGGAGGGATGTTCTTCGTGGGGGTCTTTCTAAGGGAACCTAACCCGTATTTACGCAAGGTTCGAAGAAAACCACGAAAACTCCGAACGGTTAGGCCGACGGCCGCGATTGGGTTCGAACCCAGCACCTGCCGTCTACCAGTTGAGAGGTCAGACCCTCTCGGCCACTGGCGGGGCGCTAGAGAGAGGCTTTACCACCAACTTACAATGTCTACAAGTATAGCGTTGAAATTAAGGTTCTGTTTTAAAATTTAAATCGCAACGGATGACATTGGAAAAATTGATTTAATTAATAAAAATAAACATTTTTTTCAAAGTTTTACGATTTGTCGTGTGACACGTGGTATTCAGCTGTAGGTAGACATATTTTGAAGTCACTAAGTTACACAGTTTTTTTTATGGACCCTGTGACAGACGGACAGACAGAGCACAGAGACGAATATGGTTTCGTCAGATAAACGAAACTCTGAAAAAGAACCTGGTATGTGACAAAAAATTTTGTAGGCGCTCCACCTCAAGAACAATGCACACAATTTAATAAAAAATTATATTCGTTAATGATATACATTAGTGATTATTAATTTTTGGTGTAAATCATTCAACAGGTAGCGCTGTTATGCAGCATTTTTGACGATTTCCGCAATAGCTCTATCTCAAGAACTAATGCATGGCTTTTCATCAAACTTTAGATTTAGTTAGTTCTTGACATGAATAGACATTTTCTAAAATTTGGTGTAAATTGCTCAACAGATGGCGCTTCTCCACTGCATTTTTTTACGATTTCTGCGACAACTTTATCTCAAGAATTCATGAACGGATTTTCGAAAAACTTCAGACTAAGTTAGTCTTCAATATGAATTGGTGCTGTTTACATTTTGCTGTACATTGCACAAAAGGTGGCGTTGCAGTGCTGCATTTTTCTAGATTACTTTATTTCAAGAATTAATGCACGGATTTTCATCAAACTTCAGATTCAGTCAGATGTTTATATAAGTTGTTGCAGATTAAGTTTCAGTGTAAATCACTGAAACTAATCAGTCTAAATCATTAACAAGTGGTGCTGCTATGTTGCATGATTGTAGCGATAGTCATGTCTCAAGAACTAATGTACGGAATTTTATATCACTAAAATTTCCAGGATCGGCATAGATTGCCATTTAAGTTCCATTAAGTGATAGAGAACTTTGAAGTATTAACATGTATAGGATAGAAGAAAGAAAAAAGTTTTGGGATTGCCATATCCGACTAATTTAATGATTGTTCCCTTAAAACCTTTATGCACTGACGGTATTTTTAAATGTCATTGAAGAAAATTTAATGTAAAATTTATTTAGTCTTTCTATTACCGAAAGTGTGTTTTTCTTTCCGCACACTATACTCAATTCAATCAAATTTAGATAGCGTAGAGAAAAGTCGAAGTTAAATATTTTCAGAAAATATTAGAAACATAGGAAACATTTTCAATTACAAAAGCCTTTTCAATTACTGAGAGGATCATAATACATTTAAATACATTGCTTTTATAAGTTTTGTGGTATTTCTATAAGAGTATTTTGGGTATTAATCTGATGATTTTTGTAAATATTTTACAAAAACAGCTATGCTATAACTACCGGTATATACAGGGTGTTTCAAAAATGACCGGTATATTTGAAAAATTAATAAAAATTAGACGGGCAGCGTTAGAAATACACCGTTTATTGCAATATGTTTGGGACAACAGTACATTTTTAGGCATATAACTTTCGAAATTAGTTAAAATCTTCAACAACAAATGGCACTGCAGGCAATTTGAAAGCTATAGTAGAAAACGCAATCTGTGAGTTTGCCATTCTGTAAAGCCTGTGTCCCTGCCTGCGAAGACACTCGCGAGCGAAAGCTATTCCTATGGGGAGGCATTTTTATAATAACTCTTTCGCATTTTGACATTTTTTTTTTTTTTTTTTTTGTATTGCATAGATGAAGTCCCTCTCAAGATCACTCCTTGATTACATTTTCGATTTTGGTCGCAGATATTTTTTATAAAGTTACTTTCACTTTCGAAATTGGTTTTGGAAGTAAAAGTAACTTTATAGAAAATACCTGTGACCAAAGAAAAAATATAATCAAGGAGCGATTTTGAGAAGACCTCAGCTATGCAGTGTAATACAAATTATTTAAAAATGTCAAAATGTGAAAGAGTAATTACAAAAATGCCTCCCCATATGAATAGCATAAGCTCGCGAGTGTCTTCGCGGGCAGGGACAGAGGTTTTACAGAATGGCAAACTCACAGACTGCGTTTTCTACTATAGCTTTCAAATTGCCTGTAGCGCCATCTCTTATTGAAAATTTTAATTAATTTGGAAAGTTGTATGCCCGAAAATTTACTGTTGTCCAAACATATTGCAACAAACGGTGCATTTCTAACGCTGCCCGTTTAATTTTTATCGATTTTTCAAATATACCGGTCATTTTTGAAACACCCTGTATATAATCAATTTTAAAGAAAAAAATATAAAAATTTCACATTATTATAATTTAAAAATTCCAATATATCTTCAGATATTAACAATTTCAAGTCTGTCAATGAAAAAAAAAAAAAAAAAAAAAAAAAAAAAAAAATACGTTAATAACATTCACACTAGCCATCCAAATCGATTAATTGGTATCTAACGAATATTTCACTGTCTGGAAGATAACGAATGTTGTTGTTTCACGTAGTATTCAATTAATATTCATATTACAGTAGGTTAAGGAAGAATTTTTGGAGATGTTTAGAAAATACTGTATTAAGATTTAAGTTACATTACAACTTTCAAATATTTTTTATTATATTAAAGGATAATACTTTTTGATTAACAAAATGCAAAAATCATAAAATGATATCCTTTTTAGGTAGCTTTCATTACAAAAAGTAAAAAGCTACCTATTGCAGCCGTCCGGAGGAAAGCACTTCCGGAAAATTTTGGTATATTTTCACCGATCATGACCTCCAGACCCTAAAAGTACCCTTCGTTCAAATGTTGATATATATATATATACAGGGTGTCCCAAAAGGTCGATTACAAATTTAACAAGCTGGTCTGTCATATCATGATGAACAATATTAAATAGGAAACTAAGGGTCCCAAACGTCTTCCAAAGGAGATATGCGCAATTAAAGTTTAGGGTCCAAAAATTCAAATGATTATAAAAAACAAAAGAATTGGTCGATTCGTTTGCGGTTTTCATTAAAACTATTCTTTATGTCAGTATTTTCTTGAAAATAAATTATAAAGATAAATTTCAAAAAATGTCGATAGAGGGCGCTTTAGACTTTGGCGTAACGATAAACTAGTTTTTACCATTATTTTTTGCATCTCATTAAATTTTTTTAGAAGCTTAGACATAAACTTAAATTTTGAGCTCAAAATCTAAATCGTTGGAAGTGGTTAAGTAGCTCAAACTGAATTGCGGGGGGGAGGTTCAAATTTCAAATGATTATAAAAAACGGAAAAATTGGTCAATTGATTTGCGATTTTCACTAAAATTATTCTTTATGTCAGTATTATCTTGAAAATAATTTATAAAGATAAATTTCAAAAAATGCCGATTTAGGGCGCTTTAGACTTTGGAGTAACGTACAACTATTTTTTCCGTTATTTCTTGCATCTCATAAAATTTTTTTAGAGGCTTAGACATAAACTTAAATTTTGAGATAAAAATCTGAATCGTTGGGTGTGGTTAAGTAGCGCAAACTGATACTATTCTTTATATTAATATTTTCTTTAAAATAAATTTTACAGATATCTTTAAAAAAATTCCGTCAGAGGGCGCCTTAAACTTTATAGTAACCAACAACTATTTTTGACCGTTATTTTTTGTATCTAATAAAATGCTTGTAAAAGTTCAAACTTAAATTTTGTGCTGAAAATCTGCATCGTTGTGAGTAATTAAGCGGCCAAAAATTGAACTGCGTTCGAGGGCTGGGGAAGGTAATATTTCAACTCTTGAACACAGTTCAGTTTGCTCTTCTTAACCCCTCCTATCGATTTAGATTTTGAGCACAAAATTTAAGTCTAAACTTTTTCAAACATTTAATTAAATATTAAAGAAAAAAAAACGGTTAAAAATAATTGTTGGTTATTCTAAAGTTTAAGGCGCCCTCTAACGGATTTTTTAAAATTTATTTTCAAGGAAATATTGACATAAAGAATATTTTTAGCGAAAACCGACCAATTTTTCCGTTTTTTATAATCATTTGAAATTTGAACCTTTCCACCCCCATTGAAGACAGTTCAGTTTGCGCTACTTCACCACTCCCAACGATTCAGATTTTCATCCCAAAATGTAAGTTTATGTCTAAGCTTCTAAAAAAAATTTATGATATGCAAAAAATAACGGAAAAAAAATAGTTGTACGTTACTCCAAAGTCTAAAGCGCCCTCTATCGGCATCTTTTGAATTTTATCTTTATAAATTATTTCAAGATAATACTGACATAAAGAATAAATTTAGTGAAAATCGCAAATCAATTGACCAATTTTTCCGTTTTTTATAATCATTTGAAATTTGGACCTCCCCCCGCAATTCAGTTTGCGCTACTTAATCACTTTCAACGATTTAGATTTTGAGCTCAAAATTTAAGTTTATGTCTAAGCTTCTAAAAAAGTTTAATGAGATGCAAAAAATAATGGTAAAAACTAGTTTATCGTTATTCCAAAGTCTAAAGCGCCCTCTATCGACATTTTTTGAAATTTATCTTTATAATTTATTTTCAAGAAAATACTGACATAAAAAATAGTTTTAGTGAAAACCGCAAACGAATCGACCAATTTTTCTGTTTTTTATAATCATTTGAATTTTTGGACCCTAAACTTTAATGGCGCATATCTCCTTTGGAAGACGTTTAGGACCTTTAGTTTCCTATTTAATATTGTTCATCATGATATGACAGACCAGCATGTTAAGTTTGTAAACGACCTTTTGGTACACCCTGTATATATATATATATATATATATATATATATATATATATATATATATATATATGTGTGTGTGTGTGATTTTTGTCATGCGATAACTATCGTATTAATGAACCGAATTGAATGAAACTTGGTATGTACATGGTACATACAAATGTCTCGACCGAGTTCGTTGGTCAGCATCATACGCCATTTTGTTTCAAAATGGCGGCTATTTAACTTTTTTTTTAATTTAAAATTACACGCGAAAAAATTACAAGTTGAAAAATATTTTTCTTTTATGTGTTTGAACTTAAAACAACGATTCCAGAACATATTTGTTTTCGTCTATATCTTTAAAAATGACTAAGTTATAGCACTTTGAATTTCTAGTATGGCTCATTTTGAAACGATCTGATTTTTGTCATGCGATAACTGTCGTATTTATGAACCGATTTGAATGAAACTTGGTATGTACATAGTACACACAAATGTCTTGACGGAGTTCGTTGGCCAGCATCATCCGCCATCTATTTTCAAAATGGCGGCTATTTAAATTTTTTTAAAAACTTTAAAATTTTAAATTAAATGCGAAAAGATTACAAGTGGAAAAATATTTTTCCTTTATGTGTTTGAACTTAAAACAACGATTCCAGAACACTTTTGTTTTCGTCTATATCTTTAAAAATGACTAAGTTATAGCACTTTGAATTTCTAGTATGGCTCATTTTGAAACGATCTGATTTTTGTCACGTGATAACATGCCGATTTATGAATCGATTTGGGTGTAACTTTGTGAGTACATAGTACATAATATGGCCTGGACCAAGTTCGTTAGCCAGTTCCATATGCCATCTTGTTTCGAAATGGCAGCCATTCAATTAAAAAAAATTTAAATTTAAAATTCGGTGTTAAAAAGTGAGAAATTGAAAAACAGTTTACTTTTGCATGTTTGATTTTGATACAAAAATTCCAGAGCGTTTTTTGTTTCATCTATATCTTAAAAATTGGATGAGTTATATCACTTTAAATTTGCAATGTGGTTGACATTTTGAAACGGTCTGAAATTTGTCACGTGACAATACGCATAAACTGATTTGGATATAACTCCGTGTGCACATAGTACATACCATTGTCTTGACCGAGTTCACTAGCAAACTTTATCCGCCATATTGTTTAAAAATGGCGGCGATTTGAGTTTGTCAAAAATCTTTTAAATGTATAATGATGTACAAACAAAAAATTAGAAATTGAAAAAATGATTCTTTCTAAAGTGTTTGATGTTAATAATGAATTCCAGAATATTTTTTGCTTTGTCTTTACCTTAAAAAATGCCTGAGATATAACAGTTAAAATTTCTAATATGGGTGACGTTTTTTAAAAAATCAATTTGCCCGCGACAGCACTCGTATGTATTAATCAATTTCAAAATGAGTGTGCATATGCTTATGAATTAAGGGGCCGCTTCACTGAAACTCCCCGATCGCGAAATCCCATGTTAACCTATGGGGAAAATTTTAAGCGCGATTGCTCATTACGTAATATGATTATTGAAATACCGTTTTCACCGTCAGAAAGTGGACGTCAGATGCTGATGATGTGCGTTTTTAAAAACTGTCTAGGCAAATTTTAAGTATCTTTAAGAGGATGATAAAATTTAATCAAATGGAAATTTCAAAGTTTATAGGGATTTTTTATGTATTTAAAATTTATGGAGACAATTTTTAAAAACGCATATCATCTGCATCTTACGTCTACTTTCTGATGGTGAAAATGGTATTTTAATATTTATATTAGGTAATGAGTAATAGCGCTTAAAAGTTTTCCCATAGGCTAACATGGGATTTCGCGACCGGGGAGTTTCAGTGAAGCGGAGCCTTAAGATTTCGACCAAGCTCATTGGTTTGTTTTATCCATCATATTGCTTTAAAATGACATACACTTCATGATATCGCGGAATTTGGCGACTCTGTAAATCGCTTAAAATAAATCCAGATTGAATAAAAGATGACTAATTTCTAAAAATTCCTATTAATATCAGTATTGACAAAAACTAGTATTCAATATTATATAATCGGGTTCCACTAATCTGAGTTTCGTATGTTTGAATAATATAACTTAATTTAAAATAAATAAATAAGTATATGAGAGCTACCTCTTCCTCCCGGCATTGCCGGAAGGACTTTTTTTTCTTCATCTTGTTCTTTTAGTCAGAAAAATATTTTTTATTGTAAAATTTTTATGATTAAATGTTTTCAGAAAATGTGCATTTTTTGATAGAAGTTTGTGCGTTTTGCCATGAACTTAAATTTAAAAAGAAAAAAAAACAAGGCCTATATCTTTGACAACCAGAAGGGTTTTTTTTTTTTTTTAAATTTTTCATCCATGTTTATTGATCATTTAGATTTTTGTAATTTCAGAATAATATTAATACTTAAATACCCAATGACATTTGGTGCTGCCCTCTATAATTAAAAATCGAAACTAAAATGATCATGTGATTCTTAGGTTGGAAGTAGCGCCTCTGATTTTGAATCTAAGTCCTGCCTGACATGTCCATCACAGTTTATGAAGATCTATCTTCATTTCGTTCTCTCTACTATTTTCTATCTTCACGATTTAAACATTTTGAAGATTTATCGCCCACATTCCGTCTTTTTTTATGGGAGCATATATATTAGTTTTTAATATATTCACCTGTTTCATTTTAGCTACAAATTTTTCAGTAAAAAAAAAAAAAAAAAAAAATTCCATCCCCTTCAGAATAGGCAGCCTCTAACATAAATTATATCATTTTTGTGCTTCACAGTGGAGGGGGGAGGAGGGGGGAGATTTCTGGGTAAGAAATCTACAGTTGTGCTTTTGCAAAACATTGCACGATACTACTTGATTATCCTGTCGACCAAAAAACTATCGCCAAACTATAAGATTAAATGCCAAAAATGGAATTATTTTTTATGACATTAAATGCGATATATGTGTTTAAAATATCATTAAGTGATTCTTATTTCGACTTTTTGTTTGTATTTTTATTAATATTCTACTAATTATTTGTTTTTTCGTTATTAACAAAAATATATATGTCATTATCTATTATTTGGCTTTTAGTTTGGCGATTTGTATAATTTGCCGCGATTGGTAGACGGGATAACCAAGTAATATCCATAGCACTGATCATTATTCTCAAAATGAATTTTGTTATTATTTTAATGAATAATATTTGATTCTGAGTGTTTTGATATTTTTTCTCGCTTGATTTGCTTTAGACCCCCCCCCCCCATCTATATAGCCAGTGTAATTTCTTTTTCTTTGAATCTTTTTTTATAAATATTTCTTTCTATTCTTGGAAAAAGATTTATGTAACAATTTTTGTAGCTGCCGTTTTGTGTAGTAATAAGTAAATATAGCGTAAAGTTTACTTGTAAAAAGAGATTTTTTTTAAATAAAAATGAAAGTATTTGCGTTAAATATCGTGTAAAATTATTTTAAATACATTTATAATTTGAAATATGGGAGTATTTGTTCAAATAATTACTATTCAGTTGGCTCAATATTCGGTAATTGGTTTACCTGTGCATCAAATATTCAGTATTTAGCCAAAATCACCATTTGATGCATCTATACAGGGTGGTCATAAAAAGACTTTGCCGATATACGGAGCTCTAGCGGCCAATCCGCTCAACCGATCGAAGTGAAATTTCAGATATAGCTAATCAGAGGTATGAGCTCGAAATTCTGTGAATGACAACAAAATGGCGCTCACGGTTACGGTTATAGTTACAGAAACTCGAAAATTTCAAATGGCAACACCCATTTTTTTTCATCGCAAAATGCTCAGCGCATGCGAAAACCCCAAAGAGCGTTGGAACCGCACGTGTATCGCAAGAAACGGACATGTTATGCACGCACAAAAATTTTTGGGGGGGGGAAATCCTCCCCCCCATAGAAAAAACTCGATTGGGGCGCAAGGAGGAAATTTGCATATGACACAGAGTCAGTACACTAATCTCTGATTACAATAGAGATCGGAGAAACAAACCTTTAATTACACATTTTTCACATGGGTGCCATCACAGGCAATTCTCCGATCTCAGAGATTGTAATCAGAGATTAGTGTACTGACTCTGTGTCATATGCAAATTTCCTCCTTGCGCCCCAATCGAGTTTTTTCTATCGGGGGGGGGGGGGGAGAGGATTCGCAGAACGGTTTTTTGTGCGTGAATAACATGTCCGTTTCTTGTGATACACGTACGGTTCCAACCCTCTTTAGGGTTTTCGCATGCACTGAGCATTTTGCGATGAAAAAAATGGGTGTTGCATTGGAAATTTTCGAGTTTCTTTAACTATAACCGTAACCGTGAGCGCCATTTTGTTGCCGTTCACAGAATCTCGAGCTCATACCTCTGAATAGCTATATCTGAAATTTCATCTCGATCGGCTAGAGCTCCATATATCGGCAAAGTTTTTTTATGACCACCCTGTATATTTATCACAGTATTTCTAATTTTAAACCAATGTATCCAAAAGCAGGCAAAATCAGATTTTTCTTATTGCTTTACGAAAAATATGGATCATTCAATCATGTTTTTTTATAAACACTATTTATACATACTATATATTACTAATGCCGTTTTTTACTGAACTAGTCCTTTTTCTGTTTTAGTTGTGCCTTTATTAACGTCTCACAACTTCTCAGTTTCTTTTCTAAGATGAATAGTAATATAAATTTTATTACTTATGAAATTCACATTAATGTTTCTTAAGACACCTTAATTTTAAAAGTAAGCTTAAAAAACAGTATTTGATACAGTAATGTCTTTGATTTATTTTAATTCAATAGCTTGAACGTTATAAAAACCAACCACTGTTTTTACAAGGGGATGCTGAGTAATGTTAAGAGAACATTTATTATTCCACAATTTTTTTTTATTGCAAAAGGTTCAAGTTAAATTATGAAAATTACTGTCACACTGCCTTGAACACATTTTGCAAACTCCGATGAAAATAAAATCTATTTTATGCTGAAATTAGCATCAGTGTTACTTTTTATTAGTTTTTTCCTGAAGCAAAAAACATTCAGCTATATAGAAGTAAAGGGGAAAAAAGTATTTTTTACGAGGAAAAGAATAGAGGCCTACATTTGTGCACCTGTACTTTTTAATTATACATATCAGTAGTAAAAATGAAGTTTTTAATTTGGGCGCTTTAAAGTGTAAGAAATATCACTTTGGCAAAATTTACCAAGGCTTGTTTGTTAAAATTTTATAATAAACAATTTCATACATATTAACTGCTTGCATTTTCCTCCCCCCTTAAAGCTTATAGTATGAACTTATTGCCTCTGATAATGAATGAAACATGTGCTGATATCTTAAATAAAACAGTAACTATTTCCTGAGTATGATATTTATTTTAAAAGAAAATTTTACACATTACAAAACAATGACATTTTAATTGAAATCTCTTATAAAAAAAAAAAAAAATGAGTTTAAAAGATTTAATGCAAGAGATTTATAAAACTATTCAAAGCAGATTTTTCACATTACAAAACAATGACATTTTAACCCTTAAATGCATAGGATAGAACGCATTCCAAAAAATGCACAATTCAAAGAATCAGAATTTATACCTGAAAAATCTAAATAGTAAATTTTTCTTTCTTTAATTATGAATGGTCTGTCACTTATGGTATCAAAAATTATATAATATGCATCTAAGGGTTAATTGGAAGGTTTTACAAACAACAACAAAAAGAATGAGTTGTCAAGATTTAATGTAAGAGATTTATAAAACTATTCAAAGCAGATTTTTCACATTAGAAAACAATATTTTAGTCTAAAGCTTTATTTAAAAAAAAAAAAAAAAAACATCAATGAGTTTAAAAGATTTAATGAAAGAAATTTATAAAACTATTCAATCTATACCTGAGCCATTTCTTTGGTATTGATATTTTAATCGTTCTGTGTATTACAATCATACCTTCAAATCTCTTGCATGATTTACAGAATTAAGTAAAATATTTTGGTACTTTGATGTTGGATGAACACAAACTTCAATAGCATTTTTTATTATTATTATATATTTTTGTGTGCAATTTAGAACTAATGCCTGAATATCAAGTAAATCTCTAAAAGTTTTAAGATGCTATTTACAAATCTTACAGCAGTGAGTCAACAATTTTCTTGCAAATTAACACTATCTCCTGGAATAAAAAAATAATTAAAATGTTCTTTTCAGAAAATATCAATGTTTTTTCTTCAAAATCCCACTTTTGGACCTATTTTCTTACTAGCAATAAAAGCAATTAAAAATCCTAGATATACTATTAAAAGAGGAGATCTTTTTAAAAATACAATATAATCAATAACTGTAAATTTGTTCAAATATCTTTTAATTCTAAAATTAATCTTTGACATCCTTCTCCATTAAATTATTGGAAAACCTTGTCTGTGTCAATGCCTTAAGAGTATTCATAGGAAATGAGAAATAAACAAAAATAATGTTACAATTTTCATTTTTATAATTGTTATTAGTCTATCATAGGTGATGGTGAAATTCTCTAATTGCAGTAATAATCAATACGCAATATACAAGTGTTACAATATATAAGGTTTGTTTTCTTATTACTTATTTCTTTCATTGTTGTATAAGGTTTGTTTACTTATTACTTATTTCTTTCATTGTTGTTAAAACCAAATTTGTGATTTTTCTCAATTTACATTTTCTCTTGGGCTACACCAGTGATTTTTAACTTATGATTTTATAATTAGAGAGTCAGACTCACTTGTAAAATGGAAATGTAAACAAAACCTCCATAACATGCAGTACTTGACTATATATATAAAAGAGAAATATATGCAAACATATATAAAAGAGAAATGTATGTAAACATTTATCACATAAAAAATCATGAATTTTACACAAAATACATATTTTTGTAGAAATCACCAGTAAGTCTTATCGATTCTAATACAGATGGAGGTAAAGGTTGAAGATGATCACTACCACCAGACGAATCACTGCTTGCAGATGCATCTTCTAGAGCCGCTTCAAGATGCTGTCGGGCCCTGTATGCAGCCAGATCAGCATATGCAACTGGCACTGGTATTGATATACTCTTAGTGCAGCGGGCATAGGTATGACATAATTGATAGGTCATTTTTTGAAGGTCATCAGCTGTGAATTTATTATCATCTTCTAATACTGTGTAATGGCTGGGTCTGCTTGTACCTAGAAATTAAAAACAGGACTTAATAATTTATTCACTAACATATCATTTTGATAGATTAGTGTTCAGTGATGTAGCAGAGGGTACATGGAGCTATATGCCTATACCTTATATATTTTATTATGAAGCTCTATACAGGGTGTTCACACTCAACAGTGGCCAATGGCTAATTTCTAAACTAGGGGTGCACAACCTTTTCAAGAGAAGGGCCACTTACAAAAATGTTTGGGTTTTCAAGGGCCACATCAATAACATTCTATTTAGAGGAGGTGATCTGTGACGTATAATTGGATAAAAAATATGATTTCAGAGGGGAGTGGGGAGAATACCTTTAAGTTCGCTTATTCAGTCACAATATCCAATTCAGTTGATAAGGATATATCAGCAATTTTTACATTTTTATTTATAACAGATATAGAAAGCATTATTTTGAAGATGTAAAAGTATTCCTGGACTTTATTCAGGAGTGTAAGTTTTGTTTTATTGAAAATGCTAAAAAAACAAGTATAAATGACTGGTGCTGAAAAAAATCAACTTTATGAACGAAGGAGAGAGAGAAAGAGCCAATGAACAAGATTTTTCCACACATGATCAACAAAATTTTCTATTTTCTATGCCTGATTAATAAAACTTGTAATTCTTCCAAGCCTGATTGACCAACCTTTGTGCATTTTACTTAAAGAATCGACAAAATTCGCAATTTTTAGAAGCTGATTTCGAAAATTTGCAATTTTTTGACGGAATTCTTTATTTTTTCCCGCATCAGATCAATGAATTTCTCGATTTTTTGCCGTCTGATTGATGAAATTTTCGATTTTTCCGAACCTGACCAACAAAATTCGCGATTTTTACGAAGGCGGAAAAGTCACAATTTTTCCGTGCATGATCAATGACATTCGCGACTTTTATGAACCAGGTCGATGAAATTTGCAATTTTTTTTAAGCCGATCAATGAATTTCACGAGGTTTACAAAGCCAATCCATGAAATTTGCATTTTTTCTTCTCATGATTTATGATATCTGCGATTTTTCTTCGCATGATCGACGAATTTCGTGATTCTTCTCTGCAAGATCGACGAAACTAGTGTTTCGTCTAGCATTTAGTCCTGCGCAGATTTGCTTATACCAGATCCGAACCTGGGTATTTTACATCTATTCACCCCTAGCCAGTTTAAAAAATATTAGATGACCCGAAATCGGCAAACGTTGACCTAAAACTGACAGGATTAAATGCGAACCTAATTCCACTCCGAAATGGAAAAAAGAAATTCATTTTGTTATGCAATAATGGAAAAGCAGTCTACAATTTTTCCTCTAGTATCAATTATACTTTTTATGCATAAAAATCAATGTATCTGTATATGTACTAGGTGATATTTAAATAACATAGTTTTCCATTTTAAAATATATTTCAGAGAGTCTTTTGTGGAATCGCGTAGAATCGAACCCATCCGCTAAAAACAATTAAAGTTAACCTGACTCAATATAGTCAATATAAACCTCTCCTAAAAATATTAACTTTAGCCTCATCCGACAGAAACTGCCAATCGGGTTGTGTTTAGTTCGCACTAAGTGATGCAGTACTCTGCCCGAAGGGCAGGGTTGCAAAAAAGCCGGCTAAAATTTAAAAAAGCCAGGCCGGTTGGCTTTTATTGATTTTAGCCGGCTTTTTTTGGCCAAAATTGGCCTTTTTTGGCCATAATTGGCTTTTATACAGTGAAGCCTTTTCATTATAAGCAACACATTTTTAAGTGTCTTTTAAGTAATTTCAATGATGTTTTTAATTTACTTTGAGTTTATTAAATTTATTTATTAATATGAAAAATTGGGATTTTAATTGATTCATTATGAGAAATTGGGTTATAGCCCAAATTTTCAATAATGAAGACATTAATATTAGAATAACACATTGATGGAGTTGCTATTGGTTTATAGTCAGAATTGCAAATATGTCAGCTAAATTATAAAATGGCCATACCAATTGCTTTTTCTGATTTACATTGACCTTTAATCCCACCCTTGTTTTTCCATTTTTACTGCTTTATAAAATTAAAGGTTGCTTAGTTACATGTTTTATTACTTAACTAATTTTAAGAGTTATTAAAATGTCATGTTTTATTTGCTATAAACATTTAAAATCATACATATAAAAAAACACCATTTCTCACTATTGATAATAGTATTTCGAATTATGCAGATTTCATAATATATTATATTTCACAATTTATTTCAGTATTCTCAATTAGCATATGCATGAATATATTCATTCATGCAAGTGGACATATATGCACTTTTAAATAACAAAGAGCTATTCAAAATTTTAATTCAACAAATTTTATTAGAACATTTTTTGTTGTTTAATTTTATGTAATTATGTATTAAACTTTCCTCAAATATTGAATCCTTCCTAATTTCTCTTTCAACATTGTTCATTTTATGACTTAATCTTTACATATTGATCTGTAACAATGTTTCCATGAATGCTTTGATATGTTTCATTTTGTTAGTGTTTATTCTAGGCCATTTTTGAAGGGTGCAGCACCCCGCCCTTTTTAAAACTAGTAAAATGCACCTCTGATTTTACCCAGAGATTTTTGATAAATATTTTTTTTTCCCCATAGTATTTCTAAATTTGTGTGCCCAAAAATGATAGAATTTTTTCATTTCTTTAAGAAAAAGAACATGAAACTATTCAATCATGTTTTAATTTAATTGTATTTCTAATTTTTATATCATAAAATCATTTGAAATTAATGTTACTTGATTTATCATATTTAAAAATTATGTATTTTGCTGCTTTCTTTTTTCCCTTTCTAAAGGGAATAACAATTTTTTTTTTCTTGCAAAAGTGCCCTTTTTAGTGAATAGCACCATGCCCTTTTTATATCTATAGGGAACACTAATTTTGTCATAATTCTATTAAATATAATTCTTAAGAATGTGTAATATATGTAGAACTATGAAATGTAGAAGTTTAAAACACATTTTTTGAGAATATTTTCTTTTTTCCAAGATTTATATTTTTCAGACATAATGCCTTCACATTTGAGTCCTAGCAGTTATAAAGACTTATTTATTTGAAAAATTAGATAGAAATTTATAACTTTTTTAGTAGTAAATTATTAAAAATAAATCAGTCCAAATTTAATATGGATTCAATACAAATTAACACTTTAAAAATAAAAGCCGGCTTTTTTCAATTTTAGCTGGCTTTTTTTAAGTGGATAAAACCAAAAAAAGCCGGCCGGCTTTTTTTGGCCCGGCTAAAAGCCGGCAACCCTGCCGAAGGGCGATCTGAGCCCGAAAGAAAAATTATTTTTCACATTTCGACCTGAACTCGAAATACTTATTCAACCAATTTTCAACCTCAACTGATGAAAAGATTTATCGATATTGTAATGCAGCTATATAAAAATAATCTAGAATTAAACCTCTTGTATCAATTTTAATTTTAAAAAATCAGTACACATATACTCATTAATATTCAAATATGTTGTTTTCATTATAAAATAAATTTTGTAAATTCTTTTCAGCGATCGATGCATGTCGAATCAAGAACCATAAATGTCAACTTCTAACTCAAACGAAACAATTAAGGTTAAATCAAGACGAAACGCACCCGCAACGACAAAAACAAAAGCTAAACTCATAAAAGGACAAATTCAGCTCAGACCGCGAGTCGCGTCAGGTTCTATTTACCCGACACAAGCAGCTTCTCTCTAATGCAGCACTCTATTTGCGATCCAGGACAACACCGACAAAATAATTTCCATCCTACGTATTCTTAACTAAACACATTTTTATTCGAAAAATCGGGTTATATAACATAATATATAATAAAGGGGGTATTATATAACACCTTATCCCAACTTACAAGAATTAAAATTCAATCAGAAACCGATTCGTACCCGAAAGAATTAGTTTAATTAATCCAACTTACAAAAAAAAAAAAGTTTTTAACTTGACTTAATTTAACAGAGTCGAAATTCAAAAGTCAAAATATTTTCCCCGACGACATTGAATTTTGACCCCGATGGGGGGGCCAGGTATGCCCGACAGGGGGGCATATGCCCCCCTGGACCCCCCTCTGGCGCTGCCCATGTTTAAATGTATGTTGATATATTAAAACAAAATGTACAACTTGTACTAAAAATCAGGTATGAAAGTGGGAAATGAGAAAAAAGGTGGAAAAATTTCTTCATCTAAAAAGTGGCATCAAACATGCATAGTTTAAGAATAATTTAAACAGATACAAGAAAACTAAATATGTAACTGCACTTGTGATTGCTATTTTTTTTTTTTTTTTTTCATAACTTAGAAAGTATTAACAATGCTAAAGGTATAAATCCAAATATATCAGATAAACTTATGGGAAGTACAGTTATTAATTTTCCGAAACAAAAATTCTGAATGGTTTAGCTGTTAATCCCCCCTCCCTTTTTTTTAATTCAAAATAAAACAATCCTACTCAATTAAGGTTTGCTTAAAAAAAAAAAAAAAAAAAAAAAAAAAAAAAAAAAAATGCATCTTGAAGAAGATATTACAGAAATTACCCTAAAGTATTGCATAAATAGTACAAAATGTTCTATTCCAAAAAGGAACTTCCTTTTGCTTTGAATTTTTAAAGTCTAAAAAATAAAAGGCACATTGGACATCTTCATTCACATGACTTTCAGAACAGATGCTTACAGGATGTAAACTCACCTTTCATTTTATGTTTCTTTTGCACTACAACTTAAGAACTAACTCTAAAAGGTTAGAGTAGACAAAATGTTAGATTAATAAATTTTTCAGCACCCCCCCCCCCCCCCCCAATTATCCTTCTAAAATTTCCTTTGCATTTTTGCATCAATCCAGAGAATGTCCAAAATTGCTCTAAAAAAGGTGGAATTCCTCCTTTAGGAGGAACTCTTTCATGCCTGAAAAATGTAAGTAAAAAAATAACAGATATTTTGTTAAATTAAATTATGAAAAGCAACAATCACAAAATTCGTTATAAATTGATATATATTTAAAATTCTATCAGATTACGTAACCTAATAGAATTTAGTAGGGTAACATCCCCAGTAATTGGCACATTAAGAATTTGTCGTTAAACTTACTTAAATTTTCATTACAAAGAAATGAGCTATTTACTTGGAAATATTTTTAAATCAAAGAATGCATATCTGTGCATCTATTTTCCCCACTAAAAGCAAAAAAAAATTGAAAAAGTATTTTTATAAAAATATATTTATAAAAAGTTGCTGAAATCACCAGAAATTGGCACCTAGAGCACCAATGTATGACACCTTGTGATCCAGTAATTGGCATATGTTTATATTTAAAAAAAACTTTGCATTTTGCATTGGGTTTAATCGCTTTAAATTAATTTACTGTAGATGAAGATTCCATATTTCAGGTTTCTGAGAGTAAGAAATCAGCATATTAATCTGAAATGTGAACATTTTAAAACAATACAATATACTTACATTAATACCCAGTAATTGTCATGCTGTCCCCAGTAATTGTCATATGAAGCTTTAATGGATTCCAATTACTGATAAAATTTATATTTTCAAATAAAAACAAATGATAAACAAAATTAGTCTATAATTTTAAAAGTACTTGCAAAATAAATGGCTTAATCTCAAATTCCTTGCGAATTCCTTGTAATTGGAATAGGTGCCAATTACTTGGAACTAGCAAAATTGAAGCACCATTAATTGGCAACTACCATTAATTCAGAAATCCAAATATTTGTGTCAAAAATACTTTTACACAATTAAAGTAACCCTTTTTAACTAAACAAAACTTGTCAATTAAAATTTAAAATATATTATAAATCAGATAATAATGAATTGAAAAGCATGCCTTCCTTAAGTCAAAGCAGAAGAATTTGCAACAAAATGGCTAATTTGATACAAGCCATACTTGTTTCTCTTTCCTAGGCTCTATTGTTATCTTGTAAAATAAATCAAAGTTATAATCTTTAACATAAATGAGCATATAACTGATATATGGTCTTGAATTTTTAAAAGACTGGATATAAATCTTTTTTTAGGACATGTTTGTAAAATGTACCAATCACTGGTGCATGCCAATTACTGGGGGTGTTACCCTATAATCCTATAAAATAAAAAATGCACTAAACTCGTATTAATTTTACATTTTCCTGTTTAAACACAAAAAAACACAAATTTCTAAAAAGGAGCGCAAAAAAAGCACATAATTCGTAACGGTAGAGGAGTCGCCCTCTCTTTTCTCCCACCCCAGTTGTAACCTTTCAGAAATTTGCTGTGAATTTTATTTATTTATTTATTTGCTTAGGATCACCTCAGTGATTCTATCATATTTTTTTTCCAAAATTAAGAAAAGTTAAGGCAGTTATTTCCGAAAATTAAAAAACAGTCGGCCGTAACTCTAAAAATCTTACATAAAATGTATCGCAAATTTTGACAAATAATCGAAAAAAAAAAATCATTTTCGTAAATTAGTGAAAAAAAATAGCAATTTCGTTATAGAATTGCAGGGAAAACGCTAATTTTGCCAAATGTTGTTGTTTCATGAAAAAATGCAAATTTTCTTCAGGGATCACAAAAAAAAAAAAATAAATAAATAAATAAATAAATAATAAATGTGAATTTCGACAAAAAAATCTCGAAAAAAGGGACATTTCATGAAGAAATCTCAAAAAACGACAAATTTCGTCAGAAGATCACGAAAAAACAGTGTTTTTTCCGCAGCCCTTTGATGAAATTCGCGTTTTTTATCTGTTGTACTTTGATGAAATTCGCGATTCTTCAGCGGCACTTTGGAAAAAAATTGTATTATTTCTGCGGTCATTTTATACTATTCGCTTTTTTTTTTTTTTTTGTAAATGATCATTTAACAAAACTCACGTTTCTTCCAAGGCCCTTTGACAAAATTCGTCAGAATTTCGCTGGTTTGTTTACAAAACTCGAAGTTTTCCCGGTTCTTATTTGCATCGTTAATGCGACTCTTTCATGAAATTCGCATTTTCCCTTGGTAATTTGACAAAATCCACGCTTTTGTCTGCTACATTTTAATGCAATTAACGCTTGCTTCCAGGATCCTTTTACGAAATTACAGTTTTTATTGAGGTTCATAAGCTTTTCCCTGCGATTCTTTAATGAAATACGTTTTTTCCCTCGATTCTTTGATGAAATTCGCGTTTTTTCCTCGCAAACAATTGACGAAAATTTTCGGCGACCATTCGTTGAAATTTGCGATACTTTTTATAACTGAATTTTCTGATTGATCACTTTTTTATTTTCATTTTCGGAACAGAATGTGTTGAATTTTTTGGAAATTACGGAACAAAATCATCCCTGGTTAGAAAAACAAAATTATTTTTCTTATATTTTTCCTTTATTTTGGCCATTTTTTTAAATTGATGCATGTTCTTTTTGGATTAGAAGGCATCGTGTCATCGACAGGGAATTTGTCGCAACCTAGACCTATCAAGACTTGTCTACTGCAATGCAAGCTTTGAGAACGCACAATCCTAAGTGTATGAATGAGAAAACAACTAGCAGACGTGCATTCAGTACAGACGCAACAGCAGTACGGGCCAGTGACGCCGCTGGACTTGAAAAATCCTGGGTATCTGGGACATTTGAAAATTTTGGGTCCCTTTTTTACAAAAGCGTGTCCCCATTAATAATAATTCATATTTTTTTAGACGCAAAAATAAATGCAATAATTATATTTTTAATAATAATAAATAAATAAAACCAATATTAATTTTTAAAACTGTTAAGAGAAATTTTCTTTGTTGTTTTAGAAATAAATGTGCAAGATACAAATTTAATTATGAAATAATGCTTATTTGAGTGTAGAAGATAACAAGTATCACTATTGTTCGCATTCCTTTTAAAAGGGAGCAAGACAGATTTATTGAAAAAAAAAAAAAAAAAAAAAAAACAATTTTTTTTTTTAAAGGAATGCTTTTGTTGAATAAAATGTTCATTTTGTTTAATGAACGGGTGCTTTCAGGAGTCACATTTAGAAAGATTTGGACTGTCAAAAGCGAATTGTGAACAAAACCATGCGAAAGGGAGGGTGGTCGCTTCGGGCACGGAAGTTTAGGGGGCACCAAAAATGTATACTATAAACGTAATTTTTAGGCTGTCACAAGAAAAATTTGGGGGGGGGGGCTACAAATTCTAATTATGACCCAGATGCAATTTTCTTTTCGCACACCCCTGATTGTGAAGCAGCAAAATCCGCTTTTGGAGCAATAAAAAGACAAGAAGCAGCAAAAGTAGTTTTTAGATCAAAAAAATTTACTTCTGACATTAACTTTTTATTTTATTTTATTTATTTTTTGTATGCCCCTTTGACGAAATTTACATTTTTTGCGATCTTTTGACGAAATCTGCCATTTTTTTCGGTATATTTTGACAAATTTTGCGTCTTTTCACGAATTTTAGGTGAAATTTGTCTTTTTTCCCGAATTTTTTCACAGAATTTCCCGTTTTATTGCGATTTTTGGACGAAATTTGCAGGGTTTTTTCGCAAATCTTTTGACGAAATCTACCATTTTATCGTAATTTTTCGATGAAAGTTACCGTTTTTTACGAATCGTTTGACAAAATTTCCCATTTTATCTCGATTTTTGGAAGAAATTTGTCGTTTTTTCCACGATCTTTTGAGGAAACCTGCTGTGTTTTTTCGGGATTACATGACGAACTTAGCCATTTTTTCACGAATCTTGCTGGAAATTAGTCGTTATTTTGCGATTTTTAATAAAATTTGCCGTTTATTAGCGATTTGTTGACGAAAGAGTGCGTAAGGGGGCGAAAGGTCGCGTAAGAGCTATTTTTTTCGTTCCGTCGTCGATTTTTCGCGTAATTTATGCGCTACAGCGCATTTGCATCATCGCTGAAGGGCTGCGTTTTTTCAAATGTGGGGCAAGAAGGGCACTTTTTTTTTTGAATGAGCGACAAGAGGGGAGCTAGTTTTTGGGTGAGGGGCAAGAGGGGCGCTATTTTTTAAACTAAGGGACAGGAGGGGCGGAGCGCCCCCTTGAAGCCCTCGGGGGGGACCTCTGATCAATTATTCCAATATTTTACTTTATTGTAAGTATTTATTATAATTTTGATTGTATTATTAGATTCAAATTACTATTTAAGAAATGTAAAGAAAGCAATGCCCAGAAATCTGCGAAATTATGAAATTCACACAATCTGTGGTCTCAAGCTGTGCGGATTTGAGGGAGTCTGCTGTATTAGCGTGAAAGTATTGTTAGATGATGCAGCTCATCATATAATTCATATGATTATTCACAATTCAGGAATATGCATAATTTTAAAATTAGTATTTTAATTGAAGAGGAAAATAAATATTAGAATGCCCACCTTTCATTCCAAGATGACTGCACAGGAAAAAATCAAATTTAAGAGGATCAATAACTCCACTGTCTACTGTAGTTCCAGGAGGTATATTTTTGGGGGTACCAGCACCATCTTTCTCATTTTCAGGCATGAAACGTACATGGTGGCGTTTTCGTACTACAATAAATGTAATACCGGGTCTATACTCTCCGGGTAAACTCATACAGGCTTCCCTGATGCATTTAACTTCATGATCATGAACGGCATCAAACTGGCCTTCACTGACACCATCTCTGTAAACTATTATTTTTTCAGGTTTTTTACCATTAGTGTGTTTGTAAAATGCTTTTAGAAGCTCCAAGATCATGTCCTTTAAATCCAATATGATTTCTACTGCTTGCTTTTTTTCATCTATGTTCTTCTGAGCTCGAACACTAACAGCATATTTAGAGAGCTTCATATCTAAACTGCAAACACAAGCAGCCAAAGAAGGTTTTACACCTTCTGAAACACCTGGATGATTTACATCAACTCCAATGATAATTATAGGTTTGGAAAAAACAGGTGGTAATTCTTTATACACAAGACTATTATTTTCACCTCCAGCTTTTGCATTAATTTTTTGGCAAATATTACTGACCAGTTGTGGGTTACATCTTCGCTGGTCAAGTACATTGCCTTCCTTGACACACTGTGTACTTAAACCAACAATTGTTTCAGCAGCTTGTTTGATTTTTCCATAGATAAGTTTATCATTTGCAGGTAAAACAAATACAGCTAATTCAGCTTTATATGTACTTTTCATATCCAGAAGAAGATTTCTCATATCAATTCTTAAAGGATCAGTTGCATGGACAAATGTTGGATTATCAATTGACATACCTAATTCTTTGCCTATTTTTATTAACAGAGTTTTAAAATTATTTAAACAATCAACTTTGACTCGGGGAGTAAAACTGAATAGTACCCATGACTTTATAGTAGCTCCAGTTAAAAATCTTCTTTGTCTCATGTTCCAAGAGCCATTGAAAGGCTTTGTTTCTCCATCTTTATAACGTACAGTTGGAGAGTCAAGAACTCGTCCTTCACAATGTATTGGATCTTTACCTACTTCCACACCAAATTGTCTAACATGAGTGTCATTATTGAACTCGGGATTTTCAGCAATTCTTTTTATATCAGCAAATCTCTCTCTTGGATTAGCAGCTGTGAAAGTAATCATTTCACTTGTTTGTTTTGGATCCAGTTTTTTCTTGGAATGCTGTCCTGCAACAATGTCACAAACTTCTATTGGAATGTAAGTTTTCTTTTTTTCAGGCTGAACTTGCAAGCAAGGTAAATTTGGATAGTCCAAGGTTTTGCCGTAACGTTCCTTGAAATATGCAGCAACTGTCTTTGTGTATGTTTTTCCATTTTCTGTTAATTCAAATTCCAAATTATGAGCATTTTCTTTGGTCAGTCTCACAATGCGATATTTTCTTTTATAATTCTTCAAATGTGTTACTTCAACCCTAATATTCTTTAATTTACTGTTGAGTCTCTTTATATCTAGAGCCGACAAATACTGTTTTCGTTTCAGATCATTCCTACTCATATTCAAAACTTCAGAAATGAACTGTATAACTGGGCCTTTACTGTAAAAGGATGTAGCTGTGCGATTCAAATTAACCATTGGCCCCCATTCTCCTAAGCGAATGCTTTGATGATAACCAAACCAGATTTCTAAACCACCTCCAAGGGGATGCATATCTTTGGGATTTAACGGAGGATAGAAGAAAGAACGACCAATAGGAGTAAACTGTAAACAAGGTCCTTGTCGCAAAATAGTTTCTAGTGCCATAATACTTTCCTGTGGTACAGAACCAACTTTTTTTTCATAAAATGCATGTAACATATCTAAACTGATTGCACAAGTGCCGTCATCTTTATAAGCTGGTTTTATTTGTACATTATATATTTCTTGTCGAGGATTATCTGGATTGCTGTCATCGTCATTAGGCATTACCACTTCACATTTTATAGGAAAATTTCCTCTTAATGGATCCCTAATATAGATGTTCTTTTGTCCATCATACACAGCATACACATTCTTAAATGCAGCATTTGTTTCTAACATTAATTTTATAATTTCACGATTCCTTTTGGTGCTTAAACAACGATATTTTTTATCGTCAGCCTCAGCAGGTACAACCATAGTACTCTCATCATCAATTCCTCCTTTTTGCTTTTTAGTTACCGTAACATCATAATGATAAACATTACCACTGGGTACATTAAGTTTAAAGCAATTTGAAATTAGCTTTATACGTTTTCCTAAAGTTCCTTTGCCTGGTCGATCAGGAAATTTTGTAAAAGCCAATTTCCTTTTGAATGTCATACCAATCTCCTCTGGATTGATTTGTCTCGGTTTTGGTTCTGATGCTTTTTGAAGCACAGATACACTAGTCTCTGTCACCAGTGGGACTTGAGTCTGTGACGCTGGTGGTGATCCTATAACAAAAGAAGAAAGAACAGGTTAAGTTAACATTAATAAAAAAGTTAGCTCAAAGAAAAACAATAAAAAAATTTCATTTGAAATAATGATGAAAAATTCTTGTAGATTAGTCATATTTTAATTATGCATATTTATACAATAGGCTAATTCCACGCGAAGGTCAACCTGAGAACTGATTTTTAAATTTTAATGGAATTTACTTTCTTTGGAACCAATTGATAGAAAAATATTCAAATCTCATGGAAATATGCCAATTATTATTATTATTTCATATAAATTGTCATTTTACAGTTAATTTTATCAGCTTCACTTACAAATCTAAAAAACATTAATTTTCACTCCAAGTTTGGTGATCCTGTGAGTATTCAAGTTTGAATTTTTTTCTTTCTTTTTTTTTGCACCATATATTAACAAACCTTTTCTTTCATACAGACATAAAAATTATCAGTTTATTTTTTAAAAAAATTCTGTATCCTCATAAATGCAACTTCAGGTATGCTTGTCATGTCTGTCACATAAAAACATGAATTTTTTTATTTTGTATAAAATCTACTGGCACAAAAGAAATAAGTGATCATTTTCTCTTTTGTTATACTACAAGTCAATGCTTCATGCAAAATTCGTTTAAAAAAAATTCCATTTTAGTAATTAAATAAAAGTTCAAAAACTGTCATGTCTGTCACATTTGTCATGTCTGTCACAAGGAGTAAGGACTGATTCATGCCTGGTCACAATTAACTTAACTAATAAGGTTAAATAATATTATTTACAATGCCAACTCCCTGTAATATTAGTATTAATGCTAACCTCAACCTCATGATAAATATGCTATAATATAAAATATTCAACAATTTAATATTGGAGAATTTCTTGGAAAATCATAAGGAGTTTAAAGTGCAAGGAATAGAATTCCAATTTGATGAAACTTCCCAACATTTTAAACAGAAGTATGCATTATATTTTATGACATTGATCAAACTTCCAACAGCTTAGCATTTCTCAGCAACATCTAATGGGAAAGGCTGTGTTGAGGGTTTAGGTGCAGGGGCGCCCAGAGAGGGGTTTGGTGACGCAAGATGTGTCATAAAATTTAGTTTTTTGGGGGAATTTGAGAAAAAGTTCATTTGGGGGGGGGGGAATTTTAAATTCTTAATATTTCCTTTTTTCTTAATGTAAAAAAAAAAATTCTTGATTTTTTTTAATATCACTTTTAATTTTTTTCAACATTTATTTTCCTGGAAAGTTCTTGTGTTTTTTTTTTTTTTTCTGAATTCTAGATAAGGGCAATAAGAACCCATTCTTCTAACTCGCTATCTTTTGTAAATCTTGATTCTTTTAATATCACTTTAAAATTTTTCAACATTGAATTTTCAGAAATGTTCCTGTGTTTTCTTTCTCTAAATTCTAGATAAGGGCAGTATGAACTCATTCTGCTATGCTCAAATCGCTATCTTTTGAATGTGCAGTACATTATAAGTAGAATATATTTTACAATTGATATTTTGTTTAGGAGGGGGGGGGGGAGAGGTTCAATGTTAAAGTATGATTTTTTTTTTTTTGGGGGGGGGGGGGAGATTTGCATCATTGGGTTTGGGGTGGATGGTCACCACTGTTTAGGTGGCACCATAAAGTGTCGAGTCAGGGAAGCTAGCTACCACCATGCCAGATGTACAGATCCAAGAACCTCTGTTGAATTTGCAGAAGCTGCAAAGACCATTAGTTTAAACATCAACATACTTTACACTTCAGAACAGAATATTCAAGCAGTTAAAAGCAAACTTGACAAAAGCTTGGGTAGGAGGTGAAGAAATAAGATCAATTCCCGGAACACAAAATGCTGATTGCTGCATGATTTCTTGCTCTCCTGGAATAATTTTCAGCAGTCTAACATTTGTATGTGAAAAAGGTTTGGAATTGAATTTCAAAACTAGGAAAAGCATTGAGCAAAAACTTTCACCATCTGCGACTATAAGGCCAATTGTACAATGGAAGTGTGGCCAATTGGTGACAGTAAAACATGACAACCTTCAGTTCCTTGGACTTATGCTTGAAATAGTGGAAGGACAGTTATCACATAAAATGCCTAGAGCCCATCACTACTAAATGGCTGTATAAATTTGAATCGGACAATCAAGCTGTATGGTACAAAAGTTACACAATATTAGACCATGCTGAAGCTCCCACATTAGACAAATTCTCATGACTTTTACAGGATTGAGAACTAATAAATTCTGAATAATTACTTTATACTGCATAAAAAGTTGATCACAAACTAGAATTAAGAATAATAGAAATCAAATAGAGTTATCTTTTTCCAAGAAATACGGTGACTGGAGTAAGCAGGAAGGGACAAGAGTTGCTTGCTTTTATTGCACTTCACTGCAGAAACAAAGTATTGGAAAGCCAGTTTTTCTAAATTTCACAATTGAAACGACTTTTTTGCTGGTACATTTTAGTTCAGTTACAAATCACAATATCTTCCATCGGATATTTCGATCTCCTGTTAATGGAAGATTTTCCAGTTTATGTTTTTAAAATCTTTTTTATTATTTATCCAATAATAAGTGTGAGATTTTGTAATTGCCGTTCTTATCACAACCGATAACACAGATTTATTGGTGTACTTTAAGGCATATTCTGTAAACATTTGAAAAAAAAAATATTTTAAGAAAGTTTAACATTTTTTCTAATAAGAAAAAAAGAGAAATTATTTAATTCTATTCTTTTATATTTAAAAAAGACCTTGTGAATGTGTCATCAAAACCGCAATGTTTGAGTGTGGAAAAAGAAATTATTGAGCTCCAAACAAACGAAAAAGATAAATAGAAAGAAAAGATAAGCAAAATGTGTTTTCTTTCTTACTATTAAAAAAAAATCAATATCTTTTTTGAAAATTTATTGATTTTGTTCAAATTTTCAGCAAGTTGCAATAATATAAATTAGGCTGTATAATAAATTTTTATTAAAAGATAATAAGTTATTCAAAAGTTACAAGCACCCTACAAAAAGGTCCACTATAAAGCGACTCCAAAGAAAAACAAGTGAGCTACAGGGTTGCAGAGTTTGTTGTGTTTACTACTCAAAAGGCAACATTATCGGAATCAGATCATCTGTTTTCCATAGATACGTTTGGTTACGAAAAAAATTGTGCATGGATTTTTTTTTTATATCATTATTGTTAAAGAAAAAAGATTTTTGGTGGCAGGCTTACAAACTGATATATATTTTGAAAAATGAAATTAGTTCAAAATTGGGAGCGGTGTTTTCAAAATTTTATAGTATGTACTTAAAGTAAAAAAGACAACATATCAAAAAATTTTCAGGAAAAAATTCAGGATCCGGAAGTTCTGGAAAATCAGTTCTGTAATATAAATATTTTATTCCTAAATATTTTTTGACAATTAGTTATTTTAATTAGTCTAATAATTCAGTTTTTTGCTATATTTATGCGATATTTTGTGTATGTTATCGCCTCCATAATAAGGAAAATAATTCCTTTTGACTGTGGCGTTTATGACAGGTGTGGTGATTATGCTGATTTTTTTCAAAACGATGTCAATATTCGAGGATGCAGCATTTCTTCCCTAAATTATGGTAAATATTTAACATAGTTTATGTTCAATTAATATATTTAACTTATATAAATTCATTAATTTTTGGAAGATGCTATTAATTAGTCTAAATAACTGGAAGCAACAATTTTCTGTTATTATATTAAAATACAGTTAATAATAAATATTTTACTGTCCATTGATGTCTATTTGAATTATTCAGCGAAATTTCACTTTATTATGCAGAAAAAACTTACACAAGTTAAGAATATCATGGTTCTTTTATGATAGAACCCTGTTATTCTAAGCACGACACGATGTTTGATAATATTATGGTTCTATCAATTTTTTTTAATGTAAAAAAAATCCATGAAAATATTATTAACGAACTTTAATTTTGTAGAATTGCTGTCTATACCTACATACAAACCTATTAATGCCAAAAGTTTTTTGCAAACTTTAACAGCTACATGCTGATTTTCAAAGTGTTCTAACTCCAAATTGATTTTTAGCCAGATAGAACCATCTTATTCTCAGGTGACGATATATTGAAAACATCAGATATACATCAAAATATGTACATCAATAATACAATCAAAATATTTTTGATATTTTTGAAATTATCATGGTATTTACGAACCATGATCATAACAATGGTAACAAGGTAGTTTATTTTGATGTCATAATGTTTCCCACTATTACATACCCAGCAACATGTCAATTTTGAAATCCTTATAATTTTCACGATGTATTCTTACATGCTTAAAAATGTGTAACATATGCATATGCAATGCAAAAAGTAATATTATTTCTTAACAATATTTTCTATGTAATTTTTATATTTATTTTTCTATTTATATTTTGAAAAATAAAAACATGAGGTTGCCCAAGAAATTGTTTTTCCAATTTCATACTTAGGGAAAGTTTCCAAAAAACTGTCCTGCATGATAATCTGTAATAGATAAGGGCAGATTAAATTCACAGCGAATTTCCTGAAAGGTTACAGCAGTTGAGGGGGTGGGAGGGAAAGTATATCTACTGGCATTAATTATGCATTTTTACTAAGTATCTTTGATGTTTTTTACACGATATTTTGCTGAAATCAGCGTTTTTTCAATGATCTTTTGACAAAATCTGCATTTATCCGGCAATTCTTTGACAAAATTCACTGTTTTCCGCGACCCTTTCACAAAATTTGAGCGATTTTTACACGAAATCGGTGTGTTATCTGTGAGCTTCAGACAAAATCGGTATTTTCCCGCGATCTTTAGACGATATCAGCGATTTGTCTGCGATATTTTAGCAGAATCGGCGATTTATTGCAAAATGTTCTCGAAATCGGCGATTTTTCCATAATCTTTTGACGAAATCGGCTTTTTTCAGTGATTTTTTTTTATGAAATCGGCATTTTTTCAACGATCTGTTGGCAAAATTTGCATTTTTACGTGATCTTTTCTCGAAAACGGCATTTTATCTCTGCGATCTTTTGACGAAATCGGCGTTTTTAACATGATCGTTTGATGAAATCAGCATTTTTTTCAATTATCTTTTGACAATTTTTTTAAGCGATCTTTTATCAAAAACTGTGTTTTTTTCCGCTATCTTATGATGAAATCGCCGTTATATCTACAATCTTTAGACGAAATCGACGTTTTCCCGCGGTCTTCAGACGAAAACAGCATTTTATCTGCGATATTTTGGTGAAATCGCCGTTTTTTCCGCTATCCGCACAGGAAATTCAAGTTTTTCAGCGATCTTTAGACAAAGTTCGTTGACAAAATCGTCGTTTTTCCACGAAATACTGACAAAATGTGCGCTTTTTTGCGATCCTTTTATGAAATTTGCATTTCTCCGCGAACAAAAACCGTACAGTTCATCCGTACAACCGTACACTTAGAACAAAATCCGTACATTGTACAGCCAAACTGTACAAGTTGGCAACTATGCTATTAGCAAATATTGTATTAATTTAGTGACACCAAACATAAAACAAATATTTTCCCTGTCACAGAAATTTCTTTTATTGTGTACTTTCCAGAAGGAACACAAAATGAGAAACCTTTTAGTGCATTCTTTTATTCTTAGTGCAGCAACTTATTCTATATTCAGCCTCCATGAAAAATCTCTACACAAAATGCAATATATCTATGCAATAAATATGTTAAGATTGAAATTCAATATTCTTATTATATGAGAAATGACACACATTATATTCCAACATTAAAAAAAATTCTTAAAAAAAAAAAAACTCATTTTATAAAATAAGCATCTTACCAATTTTATTTTTTCCTCTAACATTCCCATTGATCCTTTTATTTCCATTTCCATGAGATGACATTGTGTTCTATAAAGGCAAAAGTATAAATTGAAATACTTTGCCACACAAAATTAATTTGAACATTTAAAATAATGCAAGAAAATCAAATGTTACATATCCATTTACAAACAATTACAATATGAGCTCAAGTTAATGAAGATAGTTAGAATTAAGATTAGAAAATCGAAATTAAAAAAAAAGAAGAAAGAGAGAAATCAGATTATATTTGAATGTGACAAAAATTTAACACATTGTCCTTTTTTATAGTTAGTGAAATTCACTCTTATTTTACAGTATATTATTTTTGTCAAAATACAAATAATAAGTAGAGTTGGGAAAAGTCAAACAACAAAAATGAGAATAATTTTATTTTTCCCTATATGGGTGATTCTCAAAATAGGGGACAATTTATGTCTTTCGGCATACAAAAAAAATTGAGAGGTTTTCTGTCATGTTTTTATATTTAGATATGTTTTTCTTAATATTATTCATTATTTGCACTCAAGAATTACTCACTTTTTAGTTAAAAACACCTTAAGAAAACAGAATAAAGAATCAAAATGTCATTAGCATGGATGTCCACAGCAGCTGTGCCTTGTGTATACTAGCATTTTTCAAGAGTTAATATGATTTTTATAAAATAAGCAAATGTTATTCTTTCTTTATATTAATCAAGGAGATGATTTATCCAATAAATTTCTTTTTAAAAATAAAATTATTGTACATAAAAAAAGAATTAAAGTTTGTCCTCCATATTCGATTTTCAAAACAAGGTCATACTAAAACAGCTGGTTATTAATCAAAATTTCATTTTCACATATGACAATAGTTTGAAAATATAAAGTTTCTCTGTGGCAACAAGTAGCCATTTTTCCCAGCCAGAAAATAGAAGCATGTATTGTATTTTAAGAATAGAAGTTGAATATTAGGGGAGTACATCAATTGTATGTCATTAGAATGGACAATAATTTTCATGTTTATTTTATAGTTAAAATTTTTATTTTATTTATTTTCACAGAACTTTTGTGTTTTAAAAAGCCCCAGAAAGGAATATTGCATTGTGATTATATTATGGCTCATAATCTTATTTAAATTAAAATTTGTCATTAGCATGGACAGATATCAGTGTCATTAGCATGGTTTTTCTGTCCATGCTAAAGACTCCTATGTACATAAATGTAACCAGTGCTTATATTGTATCCTTTATAAAGTTTAATTTTACGTATAAATTTAGGTATTACATTTATTATCCCTAAAATATGCATTAAATCTGTAGAAAAATCACTAAGACAGCTTCTTACATTGTTAGTGTCAGAATGTTGCTCATGTAACAAAGTTTGCTCTTTGGTAATGTTTTTATTCTCCTTATATGTATATATGTAAAAATGGAAACCATTTGCTGAAAAGGTAGGCTAATAAATATAGAAAAAAAATATTGAATCAGGAAGAAAATAAAAATTTCATAATATATTTATTCCATGCAATTCATTTTGTCATTAGCATGGCTCAAAAAATACTAATTATTTTTTTTAAGTTAATTTTTAAATATTTAGCTCTGCTACATGGAAAGTATACCTAATACTATATTAACAACACCTATTTTTTTCAGAAATTTTGCTAACAGTAATTTTTTTAAGATTTCATTTTTGAAATCGTCCCCTATTTTGAGAATCACCCATATATATAAAAATAGACAAATGTTTGCTGAAATAAATTTTATAAACATTGAAAACTTCTATACTATATGAAACAGAGAACAGGTTGCCAGATAATATGCATGAAAAACTTCTTTCTCTCACCATATTTAAAAAAAAAAAGAAAAAAAAATGTATACCACATGCTAAATGAGACTAAAATTTTGTGAAATTTTGTGCATCAGTTCATGAATAAGCCCACTAAATTTTTGTCACATACAGACTTTCAGACAGACATTTTCCAAAAGCCATCAAATCATGCTCAGGACCTTCTAAAACCTATAAATCTACCAAAAATCTGACGCCAAATTTTTTAAGGAATCCAATACTCTCCTTTTGTAAAGATAGAAAAAAGTAATAAATATAAATGTATGCTTCAAGTTTTATATTAAATTTTGAATTTTACCATTTACATTAATCAGTGTATTATTGAAATAATTTTGCACATGAATTCATTTTTAATAAGAGAAGTTGCACTTAATTACCTATCTACTTTTTTTTCATGTAATTTTGTTTTTTGTGAAATTATGAACTTTTATATATAGTTGTAGAAAATGGAATTGTGCATTAGAAATTATTACTTGGGTTTCGATTAAGACAGTTTTAATAAGGTTGTTACTTCACACATATATACAACTTAATAAGATTCAGCTGTTATATGGCATGAGATTTTTTTTTTTTTTTCATTCATTGCATTTGTGAAGGATTCAATTTGGAGATTTTTTTTTTTTTAATGTATATTCTTAAGAATAATTTTGTGAAGGGTTTTGTATTTCAAAGTAAAAAAAAGTGAAGGATCCTGTCAAGTCTTCTCAAATAGATTTCTGTTTAGAGATCAGATTTTTCACATTAATCTTTTCATGTGGGACACTTAACATAAAAATAAATAAAATAAAGAGCATCAGAATGTAGCTATTATGAAATGTTCAATATGTTATTTCAATTTTGAAAAGATTGAAAAATATAATTTTGGAAAAAATATATACAGTAGACTCCCTCAAATCCGCAACTCTCTAAAAACCGCACATATTTTATGGATGTAAACAATGAAACTTTCAGTTTGGATATTGCTACAAAATTTGATTTTTTTAGTTTTGTATCAATTCCATATATTTTTTAATTTGTAATTTTCTTAACAATACTCTATTCATGAATTAAGATTTTTTTTTTTTTTGGGGGGGGGGGGATTTAAGATGTTGTTGATATCACTGGTAATCACAATCTTCTTACGAAATATATTTATGCATTAATCAAGATTTTTTTGGTTATTAAGCCTGGCTAAACTTGGAAAAAAAATCCTTATTTTATGATTTTGATGTGAATTAGTAATGTACTTTTATGAGGCAAGTTTTATTGAATAATTTCGGAAAAATGCATTTAATCTTTATAATGAATATTTAATCATGCATTATTGATTATCAATTTGACCTTTGCTATTAGTATGTTTATCATTTTAAAAATTATCTAAATTTTTATTGCTTTAGTTTATTACTTATTTTAATATTTTATTATAGTGTTAAGCATTCATCATAGTTCCAAATGTACTATTAATTGCACTCAAATTACTGTTTAAAAAATTTAAATAAAGCAATGACCAGAAATCCGCAAAATTCTAAAATCCGCACAACTTCTGGTCCCAAGCTGTGCGGATTTGAGGGAGTCTACTGTATATAAAAAATTCCCCCAACTTTTACCTTTTTTTCCAAGCATTCCCATCTCTATTCTATCTAAGACAGAAGAAAAATTGCAGATTTATGTATAAATAAATAAATAAATTAAAAAAAAAAGGAAAAAGGACTTTTTTCTTTTAATTTTTGAATATATGAGGTTGGGGGGGGGGGGTAACCCATCAGCCCCCTTTTTCTTCTTTGGTGTCAATGTGGAAATAATATGAGACTATAATGAGAATAGCTAGTCAGTGTATGAGAAAAAGAAAATTACAATTTTTTTTCCAAAAAAAGAAAACAATAAACAATTTTTTATCACTTTCAAAAATTTTGGGGATGGGTTGTAGCCCCATCACCCACCCACTCCTTGGATATGCAGAGTTGCTATTTTGTCCACTTTTTTGTAAAAAGTCTGGGATGCCAGAAATTGGACGAAATGAAAACCTCCTCATTTTTCATACATTTGACATATAAAACTATTGCTATGATGTAACAGAATTATATTTATATTGATAATAAAATGTATTTTTTCAATTTATCATTTAGTTAAAATAGAATGATTGCAGATTAATCATAATCTAATAAATCCACAAAGAAAATGTTAATTACATATTGGTAGAATTAATTTTAGACAATTAGAGATATTTGCACAACAAAAAATATTAGCTTCATTATGAGAGAGGTTAGAGAAGTTTCTAAACACTTCAGAAGTCAGCGTGTATCTAAAGGGTTTCTAAATTCTTAAGGGGGTGTAACTTCTTGAAGAAACTTAATGGAACAGTTACTTCGTTAAATGCTTAAAGGAAAACCAAGATGTTTTCTTGAAAATTATTAATGAAAATGAAGATACAAACATAAGGAATATAATTAACAATATTGCTTTATATAAAGAGGTAACACATTTAATCAGTCTATAGAAATCCATCAGTATTTCATTGGATGCACAACAGAGAAATTCCTCTATTATTACAGATGAAACGAATGAATTTGACACTTTTGAAATCTGAAGAATTTAGAGTTTATAATAAAGTTTACAGAAAAGATTTGATAGCTGTATCAAGCCAGCTCATATTCTATCATACATGCTGCATCCAAAATAATGGGCGAGGGACTTATTGACCAAGAAGAAATAGCAAGCAAATGGGTGAATGACATTGATTAAAAAAAAAAAAAAAAAAAAAAGAATACTATTTATTGTTTTAAATTTTCCATTAAGGTATCTCCATTTCCTGATGCAATCATATCGCCAGCAGATAAATATGAAAATAAGCACTCGCCAGTCGCCACTCGGTGACTAAATGTGGAAAATTGGCGACTAAAAATACAGAAAGTGGGAAAGTACCGGCCAAATGCGGGATGTTTCAAAAGCTATTTCATCAAAAAATTGCAAAAAACCCAGAATTCATGAAAAGATCAGGGGAAAATGAAATATCGTCAATAGATCGCAGAAAAATACGAATCTCGTCAATTTACAGCAAAAACAGAACGTGAATTTCATCTAAGTATCACAAAAAGAACACAAATATCATCAAAGTATCACACAAAAAGAACGTAAATATTGTCAAAGAATCGCGTAAAAAAAAGCGATAATTGTCAAAAAATGCTAAAAAAACCCACAACTATTGTCAAAAAAATTGCAAAAAGCGCAAATATCGTATAAAATCGCGAAAAAATGGGAAAATCGTCAAAAAATTGCGAAAACATGCAACTATCGTCAAAGAATCGCAGAAAACGCACATTTTGTCAAAGAATTGCGAAATAAATACACATATTGTAAAAAACCCAAAATCTATGAAAAGATAGTGGGGAAATGCAAATATCGCCAACAGATCGCAGAAAAATATGAATCTCGTCAATAAACAGCAATAAAAAGTGACTCTAATGTAAGTATCGCAAAAAGAATGCAAATATCATCAAAGGATCACAAAAAGAACGTGAATTTTGTCAAAGAATCATGCAAAAAACGCGTAAATCGTAAAAAAATGCAAATATCGTCAAAAAATTGCGAAAACATGCAACTATCGTCAAAGAATCGCGAAATAAATACAAATATTGAAAAAACCCAAAATTCATGAAAAGATCGTGGAAAATGCAAATATCGTCCACAGATCGCAGAAAAATACGAATCTCGTCAATGAACAGCAAAAACAAAAACGTGAATTTCATGAAAGTATCAAAAAAGAACGCAAATATTATCAAAGGATCACAAAAAAAACACGAATATTGTCAAAGAATAGCGTAGAAAACGCGATAATCGTCAAAAAATTGCGAAAAACGCAAATATCGTATAAAATCACGAAACAAACGCGAATATCGTCAAAAAATTGCACAAACATGCAACTATCGTCAAAGAATCGCGAAGTAAATAAAAATATTGTAAAAAAACCCCAAATTCATGAAAAGATCGTGGAAAATGCAAATATCATCAATAGATCGCAGAAAAATACAAATCTCGTCAATGAACAGCAAAATCAAAACGTGAATCACATTTCAGTATCGCAAAAAGAACACAAATATCATCAAAGGATCACAAGAAAAACGCGAATGTTGTCAAAAAATCACATAGAAAACACGGTGATGTAAAAAAATTGCGAAAAAATGCAATTATTGTATAAAATCGTAAAAAAACATGAATATCGTCAAAAAATGCGAAAACGCGCAACTATCATTCAACGAATCGCAGAAAAACGCACATTTCGTCAAAGAATAGCGAAATAAATACAAATATTGTAAAAAACCCAAAATTCATGAAAAGATAATTGAAAATGCAAATATTGTCAATAGATCGCAGAAAAAATGCGAATCTCGTCAGTGAACAGCAAAAAAGTGAATTTCATGTAAGTACTACAAAAAGAACACAAACATCATCAAAGGGTCACAAAAAGAAGGCAAATATTGTCAAAGAATCGCGTAAAAAACGCAAATATCGTCAAAAAATTGCAAATATCGTATAAAATCACGAATATCGGCAAAAAATTGTGAAAGCACGCAACTATCATCAAAGAATCCCGAAGTAAATACAAATATTGTCAAAGAATCATGAAAAAATGCAAATATCGCCAAAGAATCGCAAAAAAACGTAACTATCGTCAAATAGAAAAAAAATGCGAATTTATGTCAAAATTCATGAAAACGAACACAATGCAAATTAAAAAAACATGAAAAAGGCAAATATCGCCCAAAAAATCGCTATAATAAACACGAAAATCATCAAAAAATCGCAAAAAACGCACATTTCTAAACAATTGCAAATATCGTCAAAAAAATCTCGAAAAACGCAACTATCGTCAAAGGATCACAAATATCGCCAAATAATCGCGAAAAAACATAACTATCATCAAACAATTGCAAAAACGCACATTTTGTCAAAATACGTGAAAACGAACACATAACGAGAATTTTATTGAAAAAAGCAAATATCGCCCCAAAAAAATCACGATAATAAAAGCGAATATCGCCAAAAAAGTGCAAAAAACACAAATTTCGTAAAAGAATGGCGATAAAATACAAATATAGTCAAATAATCACGAAAAAACGCAAATATTACACGCATTTGGTCAAAAATCGTGAAAACGAACTCAAAAAACGTGAATTTTATTGAAGAACTGTAAAAACGAGAGTAACGATAATAATCTCGATAATGAACGCAAATTTTGTTAAAAAATTGCAAAAGCAAGCTCAAATTTTGTCAAAAGATCGAGGGAAAAAATGCACATTATGTCAAATGATCGTGAAAAATACGTATAATATTAGCATTAAGAGAGACTCTCCCTTTATTTTTTAGAAATTTTCAGTTTTTTTCTTTTTTCTTTTTTTTTTTTTTTTTTTACATATATATTTTAAATCAAGCCTGTTAGTCAGTGGATAAACTTTTTTTTGTCATATCTTAATTCTAGACAAATAATTATAAAAAAAGAGGGTAGGAATTTTTTTATGTCATTAGCTACCCAAATATCTAAGCATAGTTGGACGTATATAGCTTACTACATATGCATGTTTCATACAACTTAGCTGTTAATTTAAAATAGATTGGAATTTAGTATCTCAAGTTATTCTAAACAATGCAAATTAAAATATTTTCATCTAGTTCATATATTACTTATTTATTCTAAAGTCGTCTATATCTTGTAATTAAATATACAGTGACATAAATGTTCTAACTGCCTACTGAAGAAATTATTGTCACTAACCAATAACTGGCTACTAAAAAAAATGAACCTACTGGCCAGTGGCTACTAAGCAAAATTCCTTATATCATCTTTAGTATTGGTAAATAATATTTAAGGGGGAAAAAACAAAAAAAACCTGATTTAAATGAACAAAAAAAAATTTTAAAAAGTTTTAGTTTTTTAATCCCCCCACCCCACCCCACACACACTTTTTTTTTTACCAACCTTGGCCAAAAGGGAATTAGTCAAATTTGTACTATCCAGTTTGGAACTTACATTATGAAATTTTAAATTTTAAATCGTGATATAAAAGATTTTGTCATCTTTCATCTATGCGAAAATGTTATAATTACCTACGTATATTCAGTTTAGCTTTTTTTCATAATATTAACAAGTTTTTAGAAGAATTGAGCACAATATTTTATTTTGGCTTTGTGATAGTTGGCAGCACATATAGCGCAAAACTGGGAAATTTCATTAGTGGCCACTGGTGAGTCAGACTATTTTTTCAAGTGGCCACTTTGTTTAAACTAGTGGCTACATTTTTATTTTAAAATATTAAGTAGTAAAATTTCTATAAATATTAATCTAAAACTGAATATCCCAAATAAATATCTTAATATAAATATTTTGAAACCTAAAAAAGTAGAATCTCTGAATGAAATGTATGTAAATTGTATTCTCTCCTAGTAAAAAAGTGGCCACAAGGTGGCTGCTGATACAGTTTTTCACTGGCCACTTTTTCTCATTTACTGGCCCTGTGGCCAGTGGCTAGTGCTAACTTTTCCCTTTAGCAGCACACCCATAATCTATTTTGAAAGAATAATGCTCTTTAAACACAAATGTTAAAAAACTAATATAAAACCTGCTGAATATTAAGTGTTTGTAAAAAAAAAAAAAAAAAAAATTATTATTATTATTTTTTTTTTTATTTTTTTTTTTGCAACCCTGGTGTTCTATGATTTTGGCCTAAAAACTGATGTAATTTAGTATATAATTAATTAAATTTGTATAGATCTGATGGAATTAATTTACTTAAGGTTATAACAAGAAACCATTCATTGTTTCTTACAAAATTTTTAAGTTATATGGTAAATTTATAAAGAATAACAGTTTCTTCCATTTCTTCCACTGCAGAAGAAGCCTATTTCTTCCGGCCAGTTTTTTCCATTGTGGAAGAAATTTGCCAACCCTGATACAATAAAATTAAATGTAACTGCATATATGATTGCATTTAACTTAGAAAATATTAATAAAGCTAAAAGTGCAAATCCAAATGTATCTGATCAGCTTATGTCAAGTACAGTCATTAATTTTCCAAAACAAATATTATTCTGAATAATTTAGCTGTTAAATCCTCCTTCCCCTGTTTTTCCCAAAGAAAACAATCTCCCTGCTAAATTGATTTTTATTTCAGAAATACATCTTGAAAAAGATATTACAGAAATTACCCAAAAGTTTTATATAAATAGTAGAAATATTCTTTACCAAAAAGAAACAACTTCCTTTCACTTTGAATTTTTAAAGTCTGAAAACAATTTCATTATTGAAAGTCATTTAGAACAACTTCATTTACATGCCTTTCAGATTTTTTTATGTAGAAGCTTACTTTTCACTTTATGCCTGTCTCTTCTGCACAAATAAAGAGCAAACTTCAAGTGTTTGAATAGACAAAATGTCCAATTACTAAATTTCCCGTCCCACCCTCCTCCCCCTAAATTGTCCCTCGAAAATTTTCGTTGCATTTTTGCATCAATACAGAGAATGTTCAAATCTGCTTTTAAAAAGGTGGAATTCCTCCTGAATGAGGAAATCTTTCATGCTTGATATTGTCAACTGCATTTTGAAATAAAGGAATATCTAGCTCATGTTTGTTTTGAGACATGAATTGTACACAATTTCCAGCACTTCTCATTATATCATATTTCAGAGAATATCAAAGTAGTGTTCATTCTAGGCCATTTTTGAAGGGTGCAGCACCCTGCCCTTTTTCAAATTTGCAAAATGCACCCTACCCTTTTTAAAAGTAGTAAAATGCACCACTAGTAAAATGGCACCCAGACATTTTTAATATATATTTTCTTTATTCCATAATATATCTAAATTTGTGTGCCCAATAATGATAGAATTTTTTCATTTCTTTAAGAAAAAGAACATGAAACTATTCAATCATGTTTTAATTGTATTTTTACTTTTTATATTAATGTTAAGATTTATCATACTTAAAAATATGCTATTTTCCCGCTTATTCCCCCTCCCCCTTTCTAAAGGCAATAAGAATTATTTTTTTTTTTTTTTTTTTTTTTTTTGCAAAAGTGCCCTTTTTTGCTACAATAGTGCCCTTTTTAGAGAATAGCACCATGCCCTTTTTATTTCTAGAGTGAACACTAATCAAAGCAAATCTGTTGGAAATGTAGTTATACCTTCATTATTGTTAAACGATATGGAGGAAAATACAAATTTATATCAAAGAGAAAGAAAGAAAGAAAAAAAAACACTGTTCTTTTATTTCATTTTTGACTTTTGGAGGAGGGACCAAAAATCTTAACAAATACAGCATATGAGTGCCACCTGTTGAACAATTTACACCAAAAAAGAATCAGCATCAATTTATATCAGGGACTACCTGAAGGACTACCTGAATATAAATTTTATGAAATACCATTCATTAGTTCTTGTGATTTGAGTGCACATAAAATTTATGTCATTACAGAATCACAGACATTTTGTAAAAAACATGTTTTTGAAATCTCTGACCTCCTAAAACATGCAAACCCATAAAAAACTGGAATTATTATTATTATTATTTTTTTTTTTTTTTTTTTTTATTTTTTTTTTTTTTTACAAATTTATCCATTACTTTTTCTTGTAAAACTAGAAAAAAAGTAAAAACAAATGAAGATGAATGTCTTACATGCATAGAAATTTTGTTTAACTAGCATTATTTTTACTTTCTGTTTTGAGTATTTGTCATTAACAAAAATTTTCATGATTCAACTAAGAATTCTTTTTATCATTTCATTTAGGAAAATAAGAGACATATACATTGATTAAAGCCATAGTATATAATTCAGGGTTGGTAAAAAACCGTTTTTTTTTTTTACCAAAAACCATGGTTTTTTTTGGTTTAAACCAGGTTTTTTAAAAATATGTTTTCCTGTTACATATACATGAATATTTATCAACAAAAATAAATATTTTTGAATATATAAGTAATAATTTGATTTAAAAGTAATTCAAATTAATGTAATTATTTAATGTATAATTAATTATGTAGAAAATTGAAATCATTTAAAATTTAAACATTTTTAGAAAAACCTATGTCTTATATTTCATAAATAAAATGTTCTACATAATGAAACATTGATACCTTGAAAATCTTAATAAACAATCTTTTGATTACTAGCACTATAAATAAATATATGATGTAGATTCGTATATAAAACTTTATACAGTAGACTCCCTCAAATCCGCAACTCTCTAAAAACCGCACATATTTTATGGATGTAAACAATGAAACTTTCAGTTTGGATATTGCTACAAAATTTGATTTTTTTAGTTTTGTATCAATTCCATATATTTTTTAATTTGTAATTTTCTTAACAATACTCTATTCATGAATTAAGATTTTTTTTTTTTTTTTGGGGGGGGGGGGGGATTTAAGATGTTGTTGATATCACTGGTAATCACAATCTTCTTACGAAATATATTTATGCATTAATCAAGATTTTTTTGGTTATTAAGCCTGGCTAAACTTGGAAAAAAAATCCTTATTTTATGATTTTGATGTGAATTAGTAATGTACTTTTATGAGGCAAGTTTTATTGAATAATTTCGGAAAAATGCATTTAATCTTTATAATGAATATTTAATCATGCATTATTGATTATCAATTTGACCTTTGCTATTAGTATGTTTATCATTTTAAAAATTATCTAAATTTTTATTGCTTTAGTTTATTACTTATTTTAATATTTTATTATAGTGTTAAGCATTCATCATAGTTCCAAATGTACTATTAATTGCACTCAAATTACTGTTTAAAAAATTTAAATAAAGCAATGACCAGAAATCCGCAAAATTCTAAAATCCACACAACTTCTGGTCCCAAGCTGTGCGGATTTGAGGGAGTCTACTGTATATATTACTTTCAAATGATTATTCAAAATATTTACTTTGAAATACTTGTTATATGTGATGTCTGATTTTTTTTTTTTTTTTTTTTTTTTTTTTTTTTTTTTGTTAGAAGACTACATGAATTATCTTTTATTGAAAAATAAAGCCTTTTATAAAGAATTTTTGGAATAATTTCAATTTAGCAAAGGAGTCTTTACACACTTCAAGTATTGGGTATTGCTATTTGACACTTCTCTGAAACTACCAGGTTAAAAGAAAAAAAAAAGGATGACAGTAAAATAAACAAAAATACCTATTTAACAGCTTTTTAGACTATTGAAAACATTAATCTTAGAATATAAAGTAGTTTTATAAATACTGTCATCCACTAAAGCATTTAAACAGCCATCAGACTACATGCTTTATTATAACACTTAGTATTTTTAAATGTCTAAACTAAAAATTACATCTTTTTAGGCATTTTTATGAGACTTTTTTTCTATTACGTCTCAAACAAACCTTGTCTTGCCCCTCCCCCCCCCCCCCTTTCTGTCAATTTTCTTGGCTGATCTAAATAATGGGTTTGGTTATGCAATAGAAGATTTAAATATATCTTTTGCATATTTTAGTTAAATGTAAACAGATGCTTTACTAGCACCTATATATCTTCTTATTCGACTTCATATTTTGAGTTTCTTTTTTATTCTTAAAAGATAATCCCCCCAATCAAGAAAATTTTCTTTTAGAGCTTGACTGAAATTTTAAAGATAATTTTATGTCATTATCTGTACATCTGCATTTCTCAAAGGAAAACATTTTTTAAATCTAAATATTGCATATTTTTCATCTATTTTATCTTTGCTAAATTTACATAATTTAAGTGTTTTCTTTAGAACTTCAGATATGTTCATCAATGCATGAAATTTGCTTTCTACATGCATACTAACATGACCTTGACTAGATTCACTATGTCTTATGGTAACTATTGAGATAAGACTTAAAAATAGAAATTACTTTCCTCCAATAATTTGAAACATTTAAATTACAAAAATGAGAGAATATTATATATATTAGATTTGTTCTAAAAAAACAACTGGATTGAACTGCGCAAACTTAGCTGGTAACAGAATAAAATCATAATGCAAAAAACCCAATCCCAACGTAGGAATGCAAGAAAAACAAAGCCTCATTAAAATCAATAACCACAGAGCAAAAAAAAACTCATTGCCAATTATTTGATAGCGTACATAACAAAAAGAAATCATTGGAGAAAATCACTTAAGAATGTCATATTTGAGGTTTTCTGGAATGATAAAATCCTTATACCCTGTTCACACCATGGATAGTTAAGATATCTCAGGCCTGGAACTCTCTCAGAGAGTTCCACAAACTCTCTCGGAGAGTTTCAATTCTCTCGGGTTAGATACAGGAACAACCACTCACTCTCATTGGCTATAAAGCTTTGCTTTTACTGATTGGCTGTTGCGTCCGTCTTTACTTCAGGCGCATGCGCATACGTTACATTTGTTCAGTTCAGAGATACAGGGACATTCGCTGAGATATCTTAGGTAAGTTTTTCAGTGTGAACAGGCATCCAATTCCGGGAGGGTCCACTTCAAACACGGCGATCTTAAGATATCTTATGTTTGTGGTGTGAACAGGGTATTAGTAAATCTTAACTAATCAAGCAATTTAAATAATAAAAGTGCATTTTTAACTCAAGTCTGCCCTTCTGGTTTGTATATATGTTTTACAAATTTACAAATAATGGCTATACATATATATTATCTGAGTTACTTTGGTTTTATTTGTAAAGGTACATGTACATATATATACAGTTTCCCCCAGAGGGTTTCAGGGGGGCGCGCCGCCCTTCCTGCTCTTTAGTTTGAAAAATAGTACCCCTCTTGCCCCTCATCCAAAAACTAGCGCCCCTCTTGCCCCTCATTTTAAAAAAATAGCACCCTTCTTGCCCTACATTAGAAAAAACGCAGATCTTCAGCAATGATGTGCTATATGCGTAAATTACGTAAAAAAAACGGCGACATAACGCAAAAAAAAAAATAGCTCTTATGCGTCCCACAGAACGCGTAATTTCGTCAAAGAATCGCAAAAAAATGACAAATTTCATTAAAAAAATGCGAAATAACGACTAATTTCCCACAAGATTCGCGAAAAAATGGGTAATTTTGTCACAAAATACCAAAAAACCAAGGTAAAACAGAAAATTTTGTTAAATAATTTGCGATTTTTCAAATTTTTCGTGACAAATTTCACAAAAAGGTCACAAAAAACGGCAACTTTCGTTAAAAAATCGCAATAAAATTTCAGAATTCATCAAAAGATTTGCAAAAAAAAAAAAAAATTCATATTTCGTTCCAAAACTGCAACAAAGCGGCAAATTCTAAGAAAAGATTCACGAAAAACGGAAAATTTTGTCCAAAAAATGTCAAAATACCTCGAAAAAACGGCAGATTTCATCAAAATATGGCGAAAAAAATACAAATTTCGTCAAAGAGGCGCAAAAAAAGTTAACAGCAGAAGTGATTTTTTTTCGGTAGTTGCGTTTTTTCGTGATTAGACAAAATTGATGGTTTTTCGCATCTTTTGACGAAATTTGCCATTTTTGTGATCTAACAAAATTTGCCGTTTGTTCGCAATCTTTTCACAAAATTTGTCGTTTTTTCACGATTTCTTAAGCAAAATCTGCGTTTTTTCGCGATTTCTTAAGCAAAATCTGCATTTTTTCGTGATCTTTTAATAAAATCTGCTGTTTTTTGCGATCTTTTAACAAAATTGGCCTTTTTTTGCGGTCTTTTAACAAAATTTATCTTTTTTTTTCTTTTTCAAAATTTTTTGATGAAATTTCTGGATTTTTTTCTTGATTTGTTGACGAAATTTCTGTTTTTCCATGATTTTTTTTAACCGCTAGATTCTAGATTCAACTCTATAAAAGTGCCCTTAAAAATAAAAAAAGTGCCCTAAAGAATGTAAAAAGTGCCCTTTTCAGAACAGTAGCGCCCTGCCCCTTTTTAAACCTGGGGGAAACTCTGTATATATATATATATGTGTGTGTGTATACACACATATATAGGCCTTAAAAAAAAGAAAACCGATTAGTTTTTTTCTAAACAGCTAATTTTAGAAACATTAGTTATTCTGCCATGTAGATTTATTGCTTACAAAGTTGAAAGAAAAGTTGAGTTGATTAAAAATGTTTGTCATTTTAGAAATGTATTAATTCAAAATTTTTCTACAGCTTTGCTTGTAGCTTCTTCATAATTTGGATTTTGCATTTTTCAATAATGTGTAAAATAAAACATTTGGGTAAAAGAATAAAAAAAGACCAGGTGAAAAAAAACCAGTATGTTTTTTTTTTTTAAACCACTTGGTTTAAACCATGGTTTAAACCAAACAGCCCTGATATAATTTAAAGCCCATTACTTAAGGTAAAGCTAGGTAAAGAAGGTCTTTTCATAACAAGCATGTCTCATTAGTTTTATTTTGTCGAATTTACTGAATATTCCTTTTAACTTTAATAAAATTATCTGGATAAATAATGTAAATTTTCTTAAAATGAACATTATATAAATTAAGATATTTATATAAAGTGACATATTACACAATTATACTAGAGCATGAATGGACATATAACAGAGCACATAACATACATGTAGCAATTATTGTTTGTAGGCTTATACATAATAAAATTATTGTTCATATTCTTCAGAAGCCAAATTCTTTTGTGTTTTCTCCAAGATTAGCAAAAAAAACCTGTCCCCCCCCCCCTTCAAAAAAAGACTTTTTTTGGTTTAAACAAGGTTTTTTTTTTTTAAACATCTTTTTTTACTACATATACATGCAGGTTTATTGATAAAAATAGATATTGTTGGATTATAAGTAGTAAAACTTCATTTAAAAATAATTCAAATTAAATAATTAAGTGAATTTATGTAGAAAATTGAAAAAAATCATTTTAATTCAAACAGTATTTAGTAAACAGTCTTATTTTGAAAGAATAAACTGCATTACACAGTAGAAACAATGATACTCTGAAAATATTTATAAGCTATCTTTTGATTACTAATGATAAACATTTGAATGTAGTTTGATATATATATTATTTTCCACAGTTATTCAAATAATAAATTTCTAATACTTCTTGGGATTTTGTTTTTTGAGTGCCAATTTGATGTCAGCATTTTTGGTCATTAGATTCAGCAGATTACAGGAAAAAATAAATACGTAAGATTTAAAATGTAAAAATACACGTAACTGTATATAAATTACTTAAAAGGTGCATAATAAAACATATAAAAACTTAAAAATACATTTAAAAGACTTTTAAAAGTTTTTTTAAATTTTCATATGTTTTATTATGCATCTTTTAAATAATTTATATACAGTTATATGTATTTTTAAGTTTTAAATTAGCAAACAATGTGAATTCTGCACTGTTTTTGTTCTTAACTCCAATTGTAATACATAAGATTGTTATTATTAAAATGGCTACCCAATGTTATTCAATCTTTGAATACAACTTATTCGACTTCATATTTTGATTTTAATTCTTCAAAATAAGATCAATCAAGAAGATTCATCAAGAAGATCAATCAAGATTCTTCAAATCAATTCATTTATAGCTTGAGCAAAATCTTAAAAATCATCGTGTTATGTTAATAATTGCTTCAAATAATCTGCATTTTTTTTAAATGAAAATATTTTATGCTAAATATTGAATAATTTTAATCTACTTTATCTTTGATCAATTCACATGTTTGAAGTTTTTTCTTTAGACCAATAGATATGTTTACCAATGCATATTGATTTTAATCCTATACATAAAAAAATGACCTAAACCCTTTATATCTAATCCTTATTGTTGAAATAAAGTGCAACAAATAGAAATTATTTATAACCAATAATTTGAAACACGTAAATTATTAAGAAAAAAAAGAATATGTCATTAGATTTCTTCTGAAAAACCAATTGGTTTTTTGAGAAGAAAAAAAAAACAGCTAATTTAAACCACGGTTAAAAAAAACTGATTGGTTTAAACCATACCAACCCTGGTTTACCTGGAAATGAATGAATCTCTGCTCACCACGTTCAGTAATAAGAATTTTGTAGTGCCCTTAAGTGATTTCAATATGTTTAAAATAGTGCAATATCATTCAAATACACCACAAACTATTCTTCCCCTTAGATTGTAATGTAACAGAATATTTTTGAGTGTCAAATCAATGTAAATGAACAGTAATTTCTACACACACGCAATAGTAAACAATAGGCAATAGTAAATCTCAATAATATATATCCATTTCATGGCAACTGTATTTACATGACTTACAGCTCTGACAAACAATGCATAAACAAAATGAATTCATAAACACTTTTCAACTATATTGGAAAGAATTAATAAAAAGACAAAGTCCTAGAAAGAATTTATATTTTCCATTTATACCATGAAAGTGATAATATAAAAAGCGAAAGAAAAAGAGCTGAGAAACAGAAAAATAAAATATCCTTTCACAAAGGATTTTTAATTTCTATAAATAGCTTCCGAGGACTTTTCAAGGATTCCAAAAAGATGTTATATTCTTTCTTTTTGTATAATCAGTTTGATTACAAGTTAGCATATATTAGTTGATATTAGCATATATTTGATATACAGTAGACTCTCTCATATCCATACAGATTAGGACCAGAGGTTGTGTGGATTTCAGAATTTTGTGGATTTCTGTCATTGCTTTGTTTACATTTTTTGAAACTTTTATTTGAACGCAATTAATAATGGAACCGAAACTATAATGAATACAATATAATAAAAATTTAGATAATTTTTAAAATATTAAAAGCAAAGGTCAAGTTAATTATCAATAATGTATGATTAAATATTCCTTATAAAGATGAAATGTATTTTTCCTAAATTATTCAATGAAACTTGCCTCATAAAGATACATTACTAATTTACATGAAAATCACAAAATAAGGAAGTTTTATTTCTGGTTCAGCCACACTTAACTAATAAAAGCTTGATTAATACATAAATATATTTGTTAAGATGATTGTGATTACCAGTGATATCATCAATATCTTGAATCAGTGGTGCAGCCAAGGGGTTGGTTTTGGGGTTAAAACCCCTCCCAGAGGTAAGAAAGATAGCTAGAATTATCGCTTGTATGAATCAAAACCAATTTTAATATTTAAACGTTTTGGTGCATTTTGGAATTCGCTGATTTATTGAATCAGATTTAATTTAATAAAATGATTCAATTAAATAGCGAAAATTCTACTTAAAATTGTGTAAGTGCATATTACAAGGATTAGTTAAGAAAAAGTTGGTTATTTGAACTAAATCACTTTTCTGAGATGTATTATGTTGAAAAAATTATTATTTCCTGCCACACAGACGTTCTTTGAATTTAAGTATTATACAATGAATATTTTGATTAGTACCGATTCTATTAACCGGCGATTCAAATAACCGGAAATCACCTCCTATATCAAAAACTCAACCCCCCCCCCCGGAACCAAATTCTGGCTGCGCCACTGTCTTGAATATTTTTGTAAATAAATTTATTCTTCTTTCATGAAAAAATACAATACAGTAATATCAACAAAAATTACAAATTAAAATATGCATAGAATTGATATAAAACTAAAAAAGTCAAATTTTATCCTATATCCGAACTGAATGTTTCATTGCTTACATTTGTAAATTATGTGCAGATTGTGGGGAAGCTACTATATTTGTGTAATATTCCTCATGTAGTTGCGTAATATGGTTTATATAAGCATAGAGGTAGAGAGATTCAGACCCCTTCAGGTTTGTTAAAAATATGCACAAAGAAAAAAATATACTCGTCATTAGAATAGAAGTAATGAAGTGTTTTATTGCCAAGAATATCTTTTCCTTCCCTCTGTTTATACTGTCCTTAAAAATCAACATTAAATGAGAGTAAAAGGACAGTATAAACAAAGCAACTATTTATGAGCTGGAAAGTGAAAACAAGTCAAAGAAATTTTAATAAACGAAGTTTATCAGTTTTTCGAGATTTTTCATCGAAATTTGTTGTATGTGATTTTTTCAAAAATTTGCCATTTTTAGTGTCTTTTTAATGGAATTTGCAGTTTTTTCGCAATTTTTTGAAGAGATCTGCCTTTTTTTCGCTATTTTTTGTCAAAATCTGCAGTTTTTTTCAAGATTTTTTGACGAAATCTTCCGTTTTTTCGTGATCTTCTGACAAAATCTGCGTTTTTTCGCTATCTTTTGATGAAATTTGCTGTTTTTTGCAATTAATGACAAAGATTACCGTTTTTTCACTATTTTTTGACGATATGTGCCTTTTTTTTCGCGATCAGACATGGTTAAAGTCACCAAGAAGAGGGGACACGAGGCCCGGCCCGAGAATCTTGAATGAAAATAGGCCCGAGCACGACCCGGGCACGAACTTCGGTGCAGATCTCTAGATCAGACAACGATTATAGGTGAAAAAACGCCGATGGCACTGGCGATAATCATTAATTAAAATAATACACTTTGTAGAATTTTTTCTCTTATTTAATGGTGATTTTTACATGGTGTATTATTTTAATTAACGATTATAGGTGTTACGTATTTATATAATTACGAACGCACCTAAAAAAATGTATATATATCTTTGATTTATTAAGCAGAAATAAAAACATAACCCTATTTTGTGCCGTTGTCTATCTTCAGGTCCAAAGGTCCATCCATATGCGATACAGTAAGTTTCATCAGATATTTTTAAATGATCAGAAAAATGAAAAATAAACACTATTCGACTTTATTAGTTTATATAATTCATCTTTAAATAATTAGAATTATTCTTTATAAAGAAGATCGTGAAGAAAATAAACAGGCTTACTTTTGATGAGATGATCAACAGCACTTAATAAGACCGATCGACGCCTAAAATAAGAAATAAATCTCTTAAGAAATCACAATAACTTCTTAAATGTTAAATAACTCTGAATGCATTTTTTAATCAATCCAAATATTTGACAAGCAGGATATCTATATAATATTTACGTAGTATCTAGTATCAAAGAGTACGATCCAAACCAAACTGTTTCTTTTTAGTGTCTATTTGGTATCCCCTGGATCCAGAAAACTGGCGCATGCGCATCTACCGTTCTCTCGCTCGCCAGCTTTGTGATTCCAGGGGATAACATGTAGACACTACCTACATGTTATCCCCTAGAATCACAAAACTGACACATGCGCATCATGAATCAAGCCGAATCAAGCGCATCAAGTTATTTGTACAATATGAATACAATTATAACTATCATAGTCTAAACATTTATCATTTTTTATTAAAAAAAATAAAATTGCATATTATAAATGAAAAATACATGAATATTTTATAATTAATATTTAACAATATTAAGTAATAATTACTATACATAGATAATAATAAATTGTTAATGATTAATATAATTAAGATATAATATTATTAATATAAAGCAGGTATAATTTCGGGGTATCCCCACACTTACACACACACAGACTTCTGATATTATTACTTTGTTTTTTTATGGATTAGAAATGAAAATTCTCCCTGGAACTACAGCTTGAAAGACAAAATATATATAGTTTTTATTACAGATAGCTTTCTAAGAAATATAAATAATATAATTATTAATTACTACTAAACTAATATAAACTATTTATTTAGAGAAAGCTATAATGGATTTTTTAATATAAATTATATTAATATTACTATATAATAATTAATTAATAAGTAATATTAATATTTACATGTTGCATCTTAATTTATTAATAATAATGCTACTTACATTATATAATAATAAATTGCAGCTAAAAAACAAAATGTATGTAGTTTTAACTACAAATGCCAAATTTTTAAATAATATAAATAACATAATTATTATATAAGTATATTATATTATACAAAAATATTATATAATAATTATGTAATATATTTATATAATTAATTATTAAAATTTATACAATAATTAATTATTAATAATTAAACTTTGAAAAATATTTTTTTAACTTTAACATTATAAATAATAATATAATTATTATTATTTTTGTAAATATATTATATAATAAATTAATTGATAATTAAGTATAAATAATTGAACTTTGAAAAATATTTATATAACAACTTCTATTATATTAATATCACGATATAATAATAAGTTAATAAGTAATATTAATATTTACATGTTGCATAGTAAATTATTAATAATAATTACATTATATAATAATTAATTGCAGCTAAAAACAAAATGTATGTAGTTCTAATTACAAATGCCAATTTGTTTAAAATATAAATAATATAATAATAATTATTATTATTATATATACATTATATAATTACTATATAAAAATATTATGATAATTATGTAATATATTCATATAATTATTAATTAATAACTCTATAATAATCACATAATTATTAATTAATAAGTGTATAATAATTATGTAATTATTAACTGCATAACTAATACTATATAAATAATATAATTCATAATTAATAAGTATTTATTTACAGAAAGCTATAATTGATTTTTCAATATAAATTATACATAATTATATTAATATTATTATGTAATAATTAATAAATTAATTAATAATAAGATTAATAATATTATATAATAATTAATTGCAGCTTGAAAAACAAATGTATGTAGTTTTAATTACAAAATGACAATTAAAAAAATATATATATATAATTAGTATTATTTTTGTAAATATATCATATAATAAATTAATTGATAATTAATTATTAATAATTATACGATAATTAATTATATAAAAATAATTGATAATTAATTTTAAATAATTAAGCATTGAAAAATATTTATATAACTTTAACAAAAATCTAATTTTTCAAAAAGTTAATTTATTCTGTTTTCAAACTTTACAGAGATCGCCGCTTACCGGGGTTCGATCCCACGACCTCCGGTTCCCAGACAGACACCATACGAATCACGCCATCGCGTTTTCAGAAATTTTGTCGCTTAAAATAAAATGCATAACAAAACAGCAGAAGTAGCGTTCTCAAAGTATAAGAGCATGGTAGATGCGCATGCGCCAGTTTTGTGATTCTAGGGGATACCATGTAGGTAGTGTCTACATGTTATCCCCTGGAATCACAAAGCTGGCGAGCGAGAGAACGGTAGATGCGCATGCGCCAGTTTTCTGGATCCAGGGGATACCAAATAGACTCTACCCTTTTGGTTTTACATAATTTGGGTCACGCAGTAAGAAACAGGAGGGGTAACTTAATGCGCATGGCTCTTCGAAAATACAAAGTGAAATTTTGGTAAATAATGAGAGGGCTGCGATACGATGTAGGCTGGTTTTTTTAGCAGACATTCAATATGATTAGCTTAAGTTGCATATGTTCGAATTAAAAGATATTTTATTTTATTCGTTAATGTCTCATATTGAAATTTCATAAAATAAATTAAGATGGGATATAAATGCTGTGTTCCTGGATGTAAAACAGGCTATGATAGTTTAAAAAAAAAAGGCGAAGGGGGAAAAAATTAAATTTATTCCGTGTCAACAAGTGATTTTTTTAGGCTTTAATATAAAGCTATTTGCTTGTAATTATTTTAAATTGAGAATCTTTTATAGTATATAGATCTTAGCGTATATATTTTTAAAATGTTATGTGGAATAATAAAGCACAGACTTTGTTTTGTGTCTAAATACAAAGTTATTTAAGGTGCAAAAGACTTGTACATTTTACAAAACATTAATTAGCCAAAGATTTTTTTTGCATTTTTATAGCATTTATAAGTAGTATTTATTACTTCTTATTCATTTTTTATCAGGTACTAACTGAATCTGAAGTTCGATGAAAATTCATGCATTTGATTTTGAGATACAGCTATTACGAAATCATGAAAAATCAGCGCCATCTGTAAGACAATTTACACAAAATACTGAACAACATTAATCTATTTCAGGGATTAACTAAATCTATAGTTTTATAAAAATCCATGCACTAGTTCTTGAGATATGGCTATTGTGGAACTTGTAAATAATACAGCTTAACAGCGCCATCTGTTAAGTGATATATACCAAAAACTAATCAGATCTATTTTATACCAGTGTCTCACAGAATCTAAAGTTTTGTGTAATTCTGTGCAGGGCCTGATTAATGCACGGGGCTCCGGGGCCTCGGCCCTGGGCCCACCAATTTCAGGGGCCCATAAATTATGTGGCTGATTTATAGAGCTATTGCGATAAGCACGAATAATGCACCATAGCAGCACCACCAGTTGAGCAATTTGCACCATAACGTAATCAGCACCATGTTATATCAAGTAATAACTGAATACAAAATTTTATGAAAATCCATGCATTAGTTCTTGGAGATATAATTGTAGTGGAAATTGTAAATAATGCTGCATAGCAGCGCCACCTGTTGAGTGATATACACCAAAAACTAATCAGATCTAGTTTATACCAGGGTCTAACAGAATCTAAAGTTTTGTGTAATTTTGTGCAGTTATTCTTGAGATAGAGCTATTGCGATAATCACTAATAATGTACAATAGCATAAACACCAGTTGAGTAATTTGCACCGTAACGTAATCAATACCATGTTATATCAAGTATTAACTGACTACAAAATTTTATGAAAATCCATGCATTAGTTCTTGAGATCATAGATATAGGAATAAGATTATTCCTATATCTATGCTTGAGATATGGTTGTTGTGAAAATTGTAAATAATGCAGCATAGCAGCGCCACCTGTTGAGCGATTTACACCAAATGTTAATCAGCTTTAATTTATATCAAGACTACCTGAGGATCATTTTTTAAAATTAAAATCTGTGCATTAGTTCTTAGAATACTGCTGTTGCATAAATCATAAAAAATGCAATATAGCAGCGACACCTATTAAGCAATTTACACCAAAAACTAATCATCATCAATTTATATCAGGGACTACCTAAATATAAATTTTTATTAAAATCCGTGCGTAGTTCTTGAGATACAGATATAGTGTAAACTGTAAAACAATGCAGCATAACAGCGCCACCTGTTGAGCGATTTACACAAAAAACTGATTAGCATCAGTTTAAATACGAGACAACCTAAATAAAATTTTTTATTACAATCCGTGCTTAGTTCTTGAGATACAGCTGTTGCGTAAACCGTAAAAAATGCAACACAACAGCGCCACCTGAATGACGCGATTTACCAAAAACTGATCAGCATCAGTTTATATCAGGGACTACGTAAAACTAAATTTTTATTAGAATCTGTACGCTAGTTCTTGAGATTCAGCTGTTGCGTAAATCATAAAAAATGAAGCATAGCAGTGCCACCTGTTGAGCGATTTACGCCAAAAACTAATCAGCAATAATTTATATCAGGGTCTTACCTAAATATTAATTTTTATTAAATTCCGTGAATTTTTTCTTGAGATACAGCACCCACAAAATACCTGTCACAGACATATTTTATAAAAGCATGTTTTTTTGGAATCTTTTACCCCTAAAACGTGTACAATCCGTCGAAAACCAGAATTCGAAAATTTATACGAATCCAATACTTTCTTCTTGTAGAGATAGAAGGAAAAAAATAAAAAAAAAATTGGTGCTGGTAGAATAAATTTGGTGCTCCCTCAATCTCCTCGGACGGGGCGACTCCCCCCCCTCCACTTCTACATGGGCCTGAATGTCCGGATGGAAAAGATGGAGATTTAAAAGCAAAAATTCTTGAATGAGCTAAGAAAAATTTTGATTAATACATTTATTTTTACTGCACAGTCACATAAAAGATAAAAGCAAATTTAAAAAAATAATTAATAAAAAAACAAAGTTTAAATTATTTTAAATGTGTATTCTGGAGATCCTATAATTTACACAATTTTTTTCCCTCCAAATAATTAAAATAAAAATTTGCTTTAATTCTACATTCATTAATTACATAAATATCCCAAATTATGGATTATTAAAATGTTCTAAGGTTATAAAAACTATACGCGAAATTAAAATTTACTCCAAAATATTTGATTAATACTTAACTTCTAAAAATCATAAGTCTATTTCTTTGCGATATTCAACTTACAATAGTCATTTTAATCCGCGATATCCAATGTTTTTAAATGGCCTGCCCTTTGGTTTTGTCAGAATGATCTCGTATTTTAAATGGCTTAAAACACGAAAATGAAGCGCCAAATACCTATAAAAATATGTATGTTGTGCAGAAAACTTCAATTAACCAGATTTTCATTTCTACGACTTTCTAAAAATTCAGATTTTTCGTAAAAAAAAATTTAAAAATGACCATTTTTTCCATTGAAAAGCATTGCAGAAGCATCGATCGACAGCCCACATGCAGCGGTGTCGCCCCCTATCGTCAAAAAATTCGCATGGCAAAATTTTAACACTACTTTCCCCTCCTGCTTCTTACTCCGTGATTTGGGTCTACGGTCTACACCGCCGCTCGGTCGGTTTCGTAGAAACCGCCTGGTTTGCTTACTGAAAAGCGCCCTCTATCTTGTGGGGCCCAGACTTTCGGCTGGCTCGAAAGAGATGCCTGAATCAGAAGAGAAGTCTATGATTTTAGCTAGAGATTTGGCGCTCAAAAATATGCATTTTGGTGGGAAACAGAGGCGGATTACCCATTAGGCTGAGTAGGCTGAAGCCTAGGGGCAGGGCCGTGCTTAGGACTTTGGCGGCCCTGGTCGAAATATATTTTGGCGGCCCTTTTTCCCGAAATTTTTTAAATGGATATAAAATGTTACAACCTGTACAAAATATTTCACAAGAGTGAAATTAGTATGAACTTTTTAACACAAAAAATTGAAAAAAAAAAAGAGATCATAAAAATTATTACCAAAAGAATCAAATTTCTCTTGCACATCAGTATTTATAATAATCCTTTTAGTTTACAGGGCTCCCAAATGGTCCGCGAACTGAACATCAGTATTTTTTAAAAGAAAATTTCATAATATGTTTGAGCTAGAATCAACTTCCAAACGTGGTTTCTTGACAAACATTCTTCCCTGTTCAAACATAGGCTATATCTTATGTCGATGCCACTAACCCTGGGAGTGCAGGTGCAAAAAACGTTCTACAAATGTACTGAAAAACATTCTAAAAACGTTTAAAATAGCGATTTTTAAACAATCTTGGGAAATAGTGAACCGATTAACCCTTTCCGGCGCGGAGTAAGTTTAATTGAAATAATTATCTGTCACCAGAATTTATAAACGAATTTATTAGAGAATATGAACTTGCTTATTTTCAGGCATTTTATCAAAGGAAAATTTTAATTAAATATTCTTGGTGCCAGTAAAATTAAAATTAGGTGTCCTTTTTAAGGGACACCGCGCCGGAAAGGGTTAAAAAAATAATAATGTCAAGATGATGGTGACAGTCCTTGGTTCCAATATTGACTACATTTTATGTTGGCGTCATTATCCCATAGGAGGCAAAAATTTTTCTAAAGATGCAACTTTTTTATTACTGAAGGACCTAGAAACATACAGTTTGTCTTGTTAGTTATTTATAAAATATAAATTATCTCAAAAAGCGTTTTCCAAAAATACGAAATTTAAAAACGGTGAAAATGCGCGAAAAACATTCTAAATTGCAATTTTTAATACATCTCGGAAGTATGGACCGATTAAAAAAATAATGATGTCAAAATGATTTTGATAATCCTTGCTCCAACATAGGCTATATCTTATGTAGGTGTCACTACCCTAAAAGGAGTGCAGGAGCAAAAAATTTATAAAAAATGTGATTTTTGCGTTACTGACGGACCTAGAAACATAAATTTTGGGATGTTAATTACTTATAAAATATAAATGATTGCCAAGAACAGTTTCTAAAAAAATATGAAATTTAAAGAGGGTAAAAATGCGCGAGATGCGATATAAAAACTTTCTAAATTGAGTTTTTTAAGCAATCTCAGGAAGTAACGAACAGATTTAAAAAATAATGATGTCAAAATGATGGTGACAGTCCTTGCTTTAACAAAGGCTATATCTTATTTCGATGTCACTACCCCAAAAAGAATGCAGGAGCGAAAAAAATGCTCTAAAAATGCGATTTATGTGTTACTGAAGGGCCTAGAAACATAACATTTAGCATGGTAGTTACTTATAAGATATAAATGTGGTCTCTAAAAACAATTCCTAAAAAATTCGAAATTTTAAAAAAGGAGGAATTGAGCGAAAAGCTTCCTAAAAACGTTCTAAATGGCGATTTGTAAACGATCTCAACAAGATTTTAATCCTATGCATAAAAAAATGACCTAAACCCACTACATCTAGTGCTTATTGCTGAAATACAGTGTTAAAAGTAGAAATTATTTATATTCAATAATCTGAAACATGTAAATTATGAAGAAAAAAAATGTTATTAAATTTCTTCTGAAAACGATTTTTTTCCCCTGAGGAAAATATAAAAACCGATTTAGTTAATCCTATGCATAAAAAAAAAGACGTAAACCTGTTCTATCTAATGTTCATTACTGAAATAAAATGTTAAAAGTAGAAATTATTTATATCCCATAATCTGAAACACGTAAATTATAAAGAAAAGAAGAGAAAATATCATTAGATTTCTTTTAAAAAAAAAACCACTTTTTTTTTAAAGAAAAAAACCAGTTGGTTTAAACCGTGTCTTGTACCCAGTAGTGGTGTAAATCGCGGTTAGACAGACTTCTCATAAGAGAAAATGGTTGCGTTCGGGGATTACGCGCGCGAGCTCAGGAACAAGACGCATGGAGTGGGTTCTTATCGCTGACGGTATATCCGTAAACTACTCGCTACTGTGCTACAGGAAATGTAACTGTGCGCAAAGTAACAGGTGGAGAACAGATCGCGGATTTAATTAGGGTGTTAGGTGTTAGTTATAAAGATAATCTGTTGCAAATGAAGGTGCGCTCGATGGCCAGTAGGATCTCTCAAATCTGCAAACCTAAAATCCGCACATAATTTAGAGATGTAAACAAGAGTTCAGTTCAGATATAGGGACAAAATTTGACTTTATTTCTATATCAATTCTATACATATATTAACCGGTTATTTTCGTTAATATTACTGAATTACTGTTTCATGAAAGAACAATAAATTTATTTCTGAAAAGATTCAAGATATTGCTGATATCACAATCTTTTAACCAAATGTATTTCTGCATTAATAAAGCTTTATATAGTATTAAATCTAGGCGCTATGGGCGGCTCAGCTCCCCCCCCCCCCTATTGAAAAGATTCCAAGGTCACGAAATGAATTTCTGTTCAAAAAATCCAAGACCCTTTCACAGTCTCAGAATTACTAAATCTTATCTAAAATAAGTGTTTCAGCACTCCCTCATCCTATTTGTACATATGAAGCAAACAGGATGGTTAATTCATCGTCATATACTTTTCTTAGCATAAAATGAAGTCATTACAACAGTTTAATAAGAAACATAGTACCTACAATGTGAATACACACCAATTTATCTTTCTGCATCAGAGAAAGAGAAAACATTATGAATCCTTCTCCTATTGTTTACTTCTAGCTACGGCCCGGAGCTAAACCTGAAATAAAACTTCCTTATTTTATGTTTATTGTGAATTTGTAATGCACCTTTATGAGGAAAGCTTCTTTAAATGATTTAGGAAAAATGTATCATCTTTAAAGTGAATAGTTAACTATACATTGATTATTTACTTGACCTTGTTTTTAATATTGCAATCATTTAAAAAAATTATTGAAACTTTTATTATTTTAGTTCATTATTTTGTAATCATTCATTATAATTTCAATTGCATTATAAATTACATTCAAATTACTATTTAAAAAAATGTAAACAAAGCAATAGAGCTCATCAGTGGTGCCGTCACAACTCCAGAAACTGGGTCAAACATGGGTGCAAGTTTGAAATTTTGCCAGGACTGAAAATATTTTGAATCACTCCCCCCCCCCTCCACTTTTTTTTTTTTTTTTTCAATTCATGTTCTTTCCCATCAACGTTTGACAAAATACGCTTTTTCCCACAATCTTTTGACAGAAATCGTGTCTGTTTAGCGATTCTTTGACAAAAATCGCGATCCTATGATTAAAAATCGCGTTTTTTGCGATTCTTTGACGAAAATTAGTGACTTTCCGCGATTCTTTGACGAAAATTAGTGACTTTCCGCGATCCTTTGACAAAAAATCGCGACTTTTTCGCGATCCTTTGACAAAAATTCGTGAATTTTTCGCGATCCTTAGAAAAATTCGTGACCTTTTCGCGATCCTTTGACAAAATTCGCGTATATTCCACGATCTTTTGACAAAACTCGCGTCTTTTCTTTGCTCTTTTGACAAAAAATCGCGCAGGGGTGCTTCTCGTTCGAATTTTCCGAAAATTTAAGGCATCCTCTTCCGAAAATTTGAAATTGGGTTATCAGTTCCGCATAGTTGCCAACTTGTACGGTTTTGCGCGCGGAAAAAAACTATTACGTAGAAATGCAGATTTCGTGAAATGATCGCCGAAATAGCATACATTTCGTCAATATTTCGTGGAAAAACGGACGATTTCGTCAATGTTTTTGTAAACGAACTTCGTCAAAAGATCGATAAGAAACGCGAATTTTCTGTGCGGATCGCGGAAAAAACGGCAATTTCACCAAATATCGCAGATAAACCGCTGATTTCTCCTGAAGACCGCGGAAAAACGCAGATTTCGTCTAAAGATTGCGGATATAACGCCGATTTCGTTAAAAGATCGCGGAGAAAAACGCGGTTTTCGATAAAAGATCGCTTAAAAATATTTTGTCAAAAGAATATTTGAAAAAATACGACGATTACATCAAAAGATCACGGAAAAAACGCCGATTTCGTTAAAAGATGGCGGGAATAAAATGTCGTTTCGAGAAAAAATCGCGTAAAAATGCAAATTTTGTCTGGAGATCGTCGAAAAAACGATGATTCACTTAAAAGAACATGGGAAAACGTCGATTTCGTCATCGCGGAAAACCGCCGATTTTGGAAAAAGATCGCAATAAATCACTGATTTTGCTAAAATATTGCTGATTTCATCTGAAGATAGCTGGAAAACGCCGATTTTGTCCGAGGATCGCTGGAGGGGGAAGTCACGACCCCCCCCCCCCCGCCGATTTCCGAAAAAAAAATTTCATCCAGAATCACCCCTGAAATCGCGTTTTCTCCGCTATCATTTCACGAAAATCGCGTATTTTTTGCGATTCTTTGAAAGAGACTGCGTCATTTTCGCGATCCTTCGACAGGAATCGCGTTTATTTTGCTATTCTTTGACGAAAAACGCGTCTTTTTTTGCGATCTTTTGACAGAAATAGTGCTTTTTTTCTGCGATCTTTTTACAAAAATTCCGTATTATCAGCAATCTTTTGAAGAAAATCGCGTCTTTTTTCGCGATCTGTTGATGAAAAACGTCTTTTTCCTCGATTTTTTTGACAAAAATCGCCTCATTTCCGCGATTCCTCGACAGAGACAGCATCATTTTCGCGGTTCTACTACGGAAATAACGCTTTTCTCGAGATACGTGACAAGAATCGCTTTTATTTCGCAATTTTTTTACGAAAAACGTGTCCTTTTGCGATCTTTTAAACGAAATAGCGCTTTTTTCTGTGATTTTTTGACAGAAATAACGTTTTTTTCCGCAATCATTTGACAAAAATCATACTTTTATTCATAATCTTTTGACGAAAAATCGTGTCTTTTTCTGCGATCTTTTGGCGAAAAACGCGTCATTTTCGCGAACATTTTTCGTCGTCGGAGATTTTTCCGTCCCGCTTCCGTCCTCGGGAATTTTTAAAAGACGGAATTCCGTCTGCGGACGGAAAACTTGCACCCATGGGGTCAAAACAAACCACAGAGTTCAGAAAAGATGGAGATGAAATGTGTTGTTTTATCGTAAAGCTAAAAAATCAACCCTGAAACTGATTTAAACAAGTTACAACTCTGCCCAAACACTTGCGGATTGCTTTTAAAACTTCACCCAGTTCAATAAATTCAGCCTTTGAACGATATCCGATTTCATATTGAAAGCCTTTTTGATGTTATATAGTGCATCTCTAACACACTCTAAACTCTCTCGGTTTGTATTGACCATAGATCAGAAATAACTAGATAACGGATCCCTTTGTTCTCTTCGGAAATACTTGAAGCTGGAATGGCCCAGATTTGGCGAGAGTTTTCCTAGCCAAAAGGGTGTCTTTTTTGGCGATTATCCCTTGGCAATTTTCTGCTTTCATTCTCATAATAAAAGAACGTAACGCAGACGAAATAGGTCTTGGTGACTAGTGCGATCAGAGGGAGAAACCGGTTTGGCTCGCATTCGCTCCCACCATCACGTGCTGGTGGGTAGGTAATGTTGGATTCAAAAAAGGTTACCATTTCTTAGTCCAGTTATTAGACGTCAATGGTATTGACCCAGTTGTCATGGAAATGCGGGGTTGAGTTGTTTGTGACGTCACACTGATGAGCTCTACATCCAGAAATCCGCAAAATTCTAAAATTCACACAACCTCTGGTCCCAAGATCTGAAATTTGAGGGAGCCTACCATTTATTGAATTTCCGGCCTTTTCATGTCACTGGGAACACTTTTTTTTTTTGTGTGTGTGTGTGAAGCATTTCTTTAATAAAATATTGTTATATCCAATTAATGAAGAAAAAGAAATCTTTTTGTAAGTTTCTTGGATATCTAACATAATTCGTAAAAAAGTCAAATTACACGTCATGTATAAGAAATGAGGTGTGTTCGAAATATAGCAAAGTTTTAAATGTATTCAGATATTTATGTAATAGTACAGTCACAGCAAAAAAATCTTGACATTTGTGCTTTCAGACGTTTTGTTAAATATCTAGAAATACACATGAAGAATGACTCTGAAACCCCTGATTTATAAACAAAATAGTACAGGTCATATTTTCGATTAGATTTTATTCCAAAATCCAATAGGGGACCATCAACAAATTTAAAAAGACCGAATATCTTTTGAATAACTCAAAAACTAATATAGCAAAAGCGTTCAAACTGCAGATTATGACTAAGTGGCTTATGGTAAAAAACTGTGTTCATTTTTATATGGATAGAATGTATACTCGTAGAAAAATTAAGGTTTTTATAAAAACAGTCCCAAATTTTGCCAAGTTTTTTATCTTATAAATTTGCAGAGTTCTTAATAAAAAACCATGTTCTTTTCAGAAAATATGAGAAATGACATTGTACATAATACTCTAATCAAAAATAATTGCATGAAAAATGAGTAGGTTTACTAAATAAATTTTCACTGTGCATGCATCAACACTACAAAAATTTCATTTGCATATTGTGTTAGCTAAATGTATAAACTTGTTAAAATTTCAAAATCATACCTTGAAAATTCTGAAAATTATCGTCGATAGAATAAGATAAAAATTCGTTATTACCAAAATGAAGCAAAAAGGCGAGGAGCTGTATCCAAATATAGTATGTGCAGTATTGTGTAGGCACTAACCAATGGAATATGGATACAGCCCCTCATTTTTTTGTTTCATTTTTTGAATATCAGATTTTAATCTTATTCTTTGACAATATTTTTTGAATTTTCAAGCTATGATTTTGAAACTTTAACAAAAGTTGCTCTATACATTTAACTAACACAAAAAGCAAATGAATTTTTTATAGAAATAAACACATGCACAGTGAAGATTTATTTAGAAAACCTGCTCATTTTTCATACAATTAATATTTTAAAATTTTGATTACAGGTTATTATGTAAAATGTCATTTTTCAAATTTTATCATACGAAGCTTTGTTTTTTTTTTAATTAAGAACTCTGCAAATTATAAGCAAAAAAAACTTGGAGAAATTTGAGACCTTAATTTTTCTACGAGTATACATGCTATCTGCATAAAAATGAACACAGTTTATTACCATAAGCCATGTAATCATAATTTGCAGTTTAAATGCTTTTGCAACATTTGTTTTGGCAGGGTTATTCAAAAGATATTCTTTTTTTGTTGACGGTCCCCAATTGGATTATGGGAAAAATCTTTTCAAAAATATGACTTGTACTATTTTGTTTATACATCTGGAGTTTGAGTCATTCCTTATATATATTGCTAGATATTTAACAAAACGTCTGAAATCGCAAATGTCAAGATTTTTTGCTGTGACTGTATACAGTATAGTAGCCGAAATCCTTTGTCTATCCCTCCACTATTTGCTGTCTATTATACAGGAAGTAAGTTGCAGTAAACTTCAACATATCAATTTTATAAAATATGAAGTGGTTTTGTAATTAAAATATGCCCCAAACAATGTTTCCCACTATACACTATGCAAAGGAATACTTGTGAGGCCCTGTAAATTAAATATTCCTTGCACCATAGGTTGTACAGAATGCACATTTTAGTGTACAGATGGAGGACAAAATATGAACACCTGTGAAAAAGTATGACGTATTTCATACCAGCAGTACAGCCACGCCACCTGCAACAGAAGTCTGCCACCTAGTGAGCGTGAAGAGGAAGGTATCAGTCTCTCAACAGCTTTTGCATGCGTTGATCGGACTGTCTCTGATAAGTTGAAATGTCAGACTTGTCAGAGTTCTAATGAGGAATGATTGTCAGAGCATGTTTAAGTGGAGCATCTGTTACGGAAGCAAAAAACCTTTTGGGGTTTGCAAGGAGTACGGTATCGGTCGTTACGACTTTGTACAAAAAAGAGGGTAAAAGACGACGTATTCAAAGCACAACAATGGCTGAAAGTCCAAGCTTGAGGGTAGGGATAGACTAGTCTTGAAGCACATAGTAGGCAGAAAAAAAAAGCAATCGTTATCTGAGATAACATACAAAATGAACAGTCATCTCCAGGACCCCATTTCAACAAAAAATGTCGAAAGGGAACTTCATTCTGCGAATATTTTTGGCAAAGTGGCAATTCGAAAACTCTTGGTGACAGCAACCAATGTTTTCAAGCAATGCCAATAGTGCAGCGATCACAAAGGGTGGTCCCTACACCCTGGTCCCTGAAAATATTCAAGATCAAGGTATTGCTGATATCACTAGTAATCTAAACCTTTTTGCCAAGTGTTTTTATATATTAATCAAGCTTTTGATTATTAGGTCTGGCAAAATCTGAAGTAAAACTTTCTTATTTTACGATTTTGATGTGAATTAGTAGTGTAGTTTTAAGGCAAGTTTTACTGAATGATTTAGGAAAATGGCATCTCATCTTTATAATAAACATTTAATTATGCATTATTGTATTGATTATTTACTTGATCTTTGCTTTTAATATTTTAATTATTTTTTAAAAATCTAAATTTATTATTTTAATTTATTACTTAATTATTTTAATATTTTACTATATTGTAAACATTCATTATAATTGTGATTGCATTATTAATTGCATTCAAATTACTGTTTAAAAAGTGTAATCAAAGCACTGACCAGAAATCTGCACAACTTCTGCTCCTAAGCTGTGCGAATTTGAGGGAGTCTACAGTATTAGACAGAAAAGATAAAATAAATGACAAGAACTAAAACTGATTCTAAATAAATGAAATTGAAAAAATATTTAACTTTTATACTCAATCTACACTGGTGTCCAAAATTTAAGCATAATTGGTAATTAAGTAGTTATTTTTAAGCAATGAAAGAAATATGAATCAGAATGTGCTGAAACTCCAGGTGTGTAAACAAAATAGTACGCGTCACATATTTTCGCGAAGAGTTTTCCCCGAAATCGAACAGGGGACCGTCAACAAATTGAAAAAGAATGAAGATCTTTTGGATAACCCTGTCAAAACTAATATAGCAAAAGTGTTCAAACTGCACATTATGATTAATTGGCTTATTGTAACGTACTGTGTTAATTTTTACAAGGATAGCATGTATACTCGTAGAGAAATTAAGGTTTTTATAAAAACAGTCCTAAGTTTTTTGCTTATAATTTGCAGAGTTCTTAATATAAAATAGTGTTCTTTTTTGAAAAAATGACAAACATCATTGTACACAATACCCTGTCATCAGAATTAAAAAATAATAAGAATTGTATGACAAATGAGCAGGTTTACTAAATATTTTTTTACTGTGCATGCGTGAACGCTATTAAAATTTCATTTGCATATTATGTTAGTTAAATGTATTAGAGCAACTTTTGTGAAAGTCTCAAAAACATAGCTTAAAAATTCTGAAAATTATCGTTGATAGAATGAGATCAAAATCCTTTATTCCCTAAATGAAGCAAAAAGATGAGGGGCTGTATCCATATTCCATTGTTTAGTGCCTACACAATATTGCACGTACAACAATATTTAGGTAAAACCCCTGATTTTTTTTGCTTCCTTTAGGAATAACGGATTTTGAGTTGATTCTATAGGCTCCCATTTTCAGAATTTTCAAGCTATGTTTTTGAAACTTTTACAGAAGTTGCTCTATACATTTAGCTAACAATATGCAAATGACATTTTGATATCGTTGACACAAGCGCAATGAAAAATTATTTACTAAACACTCATTTTTCATACAATTTTTATTATTTTTAAATTCTGATGACAGGGTATTGTGTACAATGATGTTTGTTATATTTTCAGAAAAGAACATTATTTTATAATAAAAACTCTGCAAATTATAAGCAAAAAACTTGGAAAAATTTAGGACTGTTTTTATAAAAACCTTAATTTCTCTACGAGTATACATGCTATCCTTGTAAAAATTAACATAGTACATTACAATAAGCCAATTAATCATAATGTGCAGTTTGAACGCTTTTGCTACATTAGTTTTGACAGGGTTATCCAAAAGATCTTCGTTCTTTTTCAATTTGTTGACGGTCCCCTGTTCAAATTCGGGGAAAACTCTTCGCAAAAATATGTGACGCGTACTATTTTGTTTACACACCTGGAGTTTCAGCACATTCCGATTCATATTTCTTTCATTACTTAAAAATAATTACTTAATTACCAATTATGCTTAAATTTTGGACACCAGTGTATGTTTATTTCAGTATTCATTTGACGTTTTCAATTTTTTAGAAAGCATCTTTTTAGTGCACATTTACATCTTAAAATTAATCCATCATGATGAAATTTAAGCTTCTTTTCTAATGTCTGCCATCTCTCTAGGGCTAGTAGCACAAGCATAAAATGCCAGTGTTGAAGCAGGGACTTTATTAATTTGCCAACATTCATTTTGAAATTGATTAGGTATTTTCTATTATTCCATAAAAACATAATTTAAAAAGAATTTCAAATTAATATTTAATATGTGTATACATTGCTAACCAAGCATAGAACCAAAATAATGAAAAATGTCCAAGTAGGCGATCAAACCCAGAACCCTTGGAATAGTACTCCTGAAAAAAAGAATCTTAATGAAATACTCTACTTTGGCCAGAAATTGTTGCTAATAAGTATTCAAAGCCAGTCTGAACTTATTTTGTTGGTAAATGGAGAAAAGTATATTCTCAATCTCTTCAGACCAAAATTCTTGCTGTTCTTAAAGTCAAGCTTCTGTGTAGAAGAATGAAAACCAACTCTTGGAAATCTGAATGTATGCCTAGAACATAGAAGTAATATATCACTTTCTTTACTGATCAAAGGGAGGAAAAAGAGCTAGATTTGAAGACAGCCTGCTGGCTATACTGTACTTCAGAAACTGAATATTTCAAGTCTTGTAGACACTTACTAGAACAATTATGCTACATAATGCAGCAACTTCTGTATATTAACATATTTTTGACTCCAAACTTTAGAATTAACCAAGAAAAGAACCAAGTATTACTGTGCATATTCATCATTTAGATTCTTTCCTAATTATTTTAAAAGCTGTGTAGGACTTTATTGGGCTACTTATATGCTTGTAAGAAGCTTGTGCATATATATGTTAAAAGAATAAAAAAGGTTATAGTTTTGAATTCTACATAATGCAAGGACAGGTTAAGTTTTGATTGCTAAAGGATTCTTTATAAACATGAGCGATTTGTTATAAATACAGAGTGTTTATAAAGTCCCAAACCCATTTTGATGTTTAATAACTCATAAAATAAAGATAGATTAAAATTAATAACAAATGGTTAGATAGACTCAAACAGTTTCATGACCATTGTCAATGAACTTCCATGTGTGCCCCTTTCGTCGCACAGAGAATATCAAGTCGACAGTCAATGTCATGCTAGGTAGCGGCAAGCATGTCAGCATCCACAGAGGCTATTGTGGTTGTAATTCTGGCTTTTAAGTCATCAATGCCACTCTCCTCCTGTAAAGATTGTCCTTCAGAAATTGCCAAAGGAAAAAGTTCAGCGGCATTATATCAGGTGATCTGGGTGGCCAAGGAATTTGACCTCCTCGCCCAATCCATCTTCCTGGAAAATGGTCATTCAAAGAAGTACGAACGATGGTACCCCAATGAGGTTGTGCACCATCTTGTTGCAAAAAGATGTGGCTGTGTGTGTGACAATTTCTCTGTGCTTGCACTATCGATTTTGTCTATGAACCACCAGAAAATCTGTGCTTTCTCTTGTGGTGTACACATTCTCCTTAATATCTGCTTGAATAAAACATCACAAAAGTAACATAGAACAAACACATCAAAAGTAAACATAACATTGCAATAGTTGCCAAAAACAAAAGAGAAAAATGCAATTAATAAGCAGACGATATTTAGAAAAGTACAGATATTTAGACTGGAAAATGAAATTATCTGAAATTAACCACACGCACAGACAATATTTACAAAAGTAAAGATATTCAAACCTGAAAAGGAAAATGAGTTATTCCATCAATAAATGCCCTAAGTTTGTTTATATCTTCATTATTTTATGAGTTATTAAACATCAAAATGGGTCTGGAACTTTATAAACACCGTGTATAATCATTTGTATTTCAAATTGCAAAATAAAACTGAAGTAACATTTTTACAACATATTTATGTTCTGCAAGTATAAAGAAGCTAAAAAGAAAATGAGAAAAAGTTTTATCAGTTTTGAACGAGGGAATAATATATCATTGAAGATCGAATAATGTTATGTTAAAAAAACATCCGTTATTTCCGTATGGGATTTGGAGATTTGTCTGGACTTTCCAAAATTATATAACAATTTAATACAAGTATTTTTAAGTTAATCTGTTTTTGAAATATTACTATAAAATATAATTTAAAAATATATGTAGAAATATATCCTTTATGATCACCATTAGAATGAGCTTGGCAGGAATAAAAGTACAATTTCCCTCCCCCCTCCCAATTCCAATGTTTAATTGTAAGGAGTAAACCTACAAAATAAGTAATAGGATACTTTTGTTCGGTTTTAAAAATTTAACATTGAAAATTCATTACCTTTCATTTCAAATACACATTTACTAGGAAGCAATATGTAGTTATGGATTTCTAAGCAAATATGTTCTTTTTTCATTAAAAAATTCAATCTTTATTTCAATAGTTTTTTTTCCTTTTTCAATACTGACAAGGTTGTTAAGCACAGTAACACACATTTAAAGTATTCCCCATATAGCAAAATTTTATATTTAAGGTAAGTAATAGATTAAATTAAAAAAAAAAAATAGATTTTGTTTTAATAATATTAAGTTTTAAAGTAAACAGTTTGAGATAAAAATAGAATATACAAATTTCATTTATTACTTTTCTCCTTTGAAATTTTATACAGTTATGACTTATTTGGAATTCCACCCTCCCCCCCCCCTTCCCTCAATGTAGTTTTACTGGGATAAGGCATAAAGTAGAACATTTTTCTAAATTAATTCTATTTTACAAAAAATAAAATAAATAAAACACAATAGAATTTGTTTTTATATTAAAGATTAGTGTTATTAACCATCTGAGAATTTTGAGGGCTTCCTTACATTTTCATAATCTTTATAAAACTAAATTTTCTCTCTCAGATTGTTTTTAATATACACTTCATGCCTTACTTTTTTGACATACCTTAAAATTCAATTATGTTAAGTTACTTTTATCTACAACCAATTTGTTTTAAAGAAGCTGAAAAATATGCACAAACTTCTTAGAAGGTTACATGATTAGTTATCATAATCACAAGTATTTCTTTCTTACTAATATAGTAAAAATTCTAAATGTGCAGGCAACATTTAATAAACATTTCTTTACAAGAAAAACAAAAATAATTTAAATATTTAATGCAACAAAAGTTTTCAGATACAACTGTTCATGGAATGTTTACAGAATGCTAATAATTTAAAAATTTTATAAAAATCCAACACCATTTGACAAATATTATCAAAGTCACTAAAAAGTTGCAACCTCTGACAAACTGAGTACATTATAACCTAATAGACAAATAATTGGCAACAAATTAGAGCAAAAGTTATAATAGCAATATAATTTTACATATTTTCTAATTAAGTAAGTGAAGTACAAAAATACTATAGAATATTAAGAGTAGTTCCAAATCAATGAAAGTGTTGAAAATTCTTTGACATATGGTTTAGAATAACATTTATTAAGAAAGCATCAACATATGCATTTAGAGTTTAATAAAGTGACCTTGGCATAAAAATCATACTATTAGAACATCTCTTACATTGGAAAGTTCAGATGGACATACATGCAACAGACCATATTTAATTATCATATAAACAACTACAAGTTTAAGTACATTTCATATTTGATTTCAGTGCTTCAGTATGATTTTTTTTTTAGTTATTACATGAAAACAAGTTAGTATAATGTATCTTCATTAGTCAAAGTCTAAATTTTTGCTTGTATTCACTATCTACCTTAACCTAAAAAACCTTGGTCAAACACTTAAATGAAATTAATGATTAATCTATTGGTCCTCATCATAGCTAAAGTCCAATCAGATTAATTTCAATACCATTTGAGCATTTAATCTGAAGTTTTCTAGGTTAAGGTAGACTGAAAACGAGTATAAATAGACTGTGTGAAATATAATGCAAGCATAAAGTATGGCATTTAACATTAGAAAAACTACTTGTACAATTAGAAATTCTCTGAAATATAAAATGAAAATTTTCAAAATGGTAGTTCATGAAATATTTACAAAAGCTTATAAAATGGTAAGTTTTTTTTTTTTTTGCTCCAAGAAAGTTTTAAAAAATGCATAGAATTCATATTAAAATCAGATTCAAAAATGAATTAGTAGAAAAATACAAATATACAAATTTCATTTAAAGTGTCCAAAGCTCAATTCATTATACATAATATACAAATATTCAGTCTTATGTATGTCAGTTGCACTTGCTCCCAGAGGTAGAGGCAACATCTGTGAATTCCAGAACACCAATATTTCAAAAGTCCCACAATATACTTTAAAATGTTCCAGTTTTATGTCATGATACTTCACATGCAATTTCTTAACCAACTATAATTCATCATGAGTGTCTTCATCCTATAAAAAGAAACATATTAGACATCTTGCTAAAATTGGAGATTTAAAAATTAGATTAAGAAACTTTAATATAAATATTTATGATAAAAGATTTGTCTTTGAAATGCTTATGATAGACATTTCATTTAAAATTCATCAATTCAATCTTTAATCTTAAGATATACAAAGTATGTTTTTAATTCTACTTTAAAATGTTCTTACACAGGCTAAAAGAGCAGTTTTCTGTAATCTATTAACCACATATAAACAGTGATTGTGCAAAGAAACATTAAGAGCTTGTATAGCATGGTAATATAGCCATTCGGCCATAAATGAGTATGCATTGTCATAGCAATGGCACTATCAGATAAGGGGCATGTAGAACTTAAGATTTTATTATTAGAAACCTGTATAAATATAAGCAACAAACCACAAAGTAGAGTAGGACTATGTTAAAACAAGCACATTAAAACATTCTGGTTTAAGGCTGTAATATGCTTCAAACATTTGCCTCTTGTAAAAAGCTGAAAGGAAAATGTATGAAAATCTTCAGCTGAGAAAGGAGACTCATCATGACACTTCAGATTCATTGATAATCTTAACAGTGGGAAGTGAAATTGAAGATATTTAGAATAAGATGCAGAAGTCTTCAATGTCAATCATGCTTTGGAAAAATATATGTTTACTCATTTAATTGCATAAATATGTTTTTAACTTTTAGAGTATTTATTATGTCTTAATACTTTATAGATATAAGTAATTGAAATTGAGAAAAACTTAGTGCAGTATTTGAAATTTTATTTGTATGGTAAATTTTGCTATCTAAGAACATGCAAATTTTAAAATTACAGCAATTTAATAATATCGTATTTTCTTTCAATGAGAATTATTTAAGTACATCTAATTTTTAGAAGTATTGGATCATTTTTCAATTTATGAATTAAGTTCTGCATCAACTTTTCTAAACAATTCTATTGCGATAAATATAATTTCCATCTTTCTATAACTTTAAATCCATATGAGTAAAATTTTACTTTTAATTAATTTCTCAATTAGACACCCATTGTAAAAAAGTAGTCTAAACATTTAATTTGTAATATATATTTATTGTTTGAGTGTTTCTATAATATCAGTGAAAAAATATTTAACATGGACATGTTCACAAACATTTCATACGGACAGACTTCAACAATAAATTATATCTCCAAGTGTCAGCTTAATGCAATCATAATACTATGCAACATTAAATAAACTATTATCAAGCTTATGCTAAAATTACAGAAGCAGTATTTTCTGTGTCAATTTGTAGCATATTAAAATTTATCTGCAGCCCAACAAAGCTAGATTAACCCTACTAAAATGATATCCTATAAAATAAGAAAAATTTGCCTTTTATAAAAAGAAAATAAAATTATGAAGACAGATACCATAAATCGTAAACAAAGTAAATTTCAACTATTTTTAAGCCCAGCCTTTCTTTTTAAACTGATGGATTCTGTTCAAAATTTAAAATAATCTGCAGTGCCTGCTGCTGAGTTTTTGCCCCCCCCCCCCCCCACTAGGGTGAAATTTATTTTTTATATCAGCAGCTAATTTCATTTTAATTTTTCTTCTATTATTTAACCATTAACAAAGTTGGGATCTTTAAAACTCTCAAATTTACTTGACTTTTAATTACAATTTTAGGAAAAAGTATCAAAGACAAGAGCTGTTTGCACTTTTTGAAGATGCATATCTGCACCCATGTTGCTGAAGGGGTTAAGTACCTAATTCACTTCCAAAATTGAGAGATTCTTTTATTGCATACAAAACAATTATTCTTATTTAGAATCCTTGAGGAGAAAAGGAAGGGGGGGGGGGGCTCTTCCGAAATAGCTCTCTTAAATTTCATTTTTAAACTTCAGAGCCCTCTCTTCCAGATTGCTTTCACTTGTGACAAATGTTTATTACAAAATGCAGGATTGCAAATCAGTCAATTTGTCACTGAAAATTTCTCCCAAAACTACTAATATCAGAAAATAGATTTTTTAAATGAACTAGCATGCAACTAACTGGTTAAAAAAAAGTAAAGTTTTATAAAAAGAATTAAAATGCATGAAAACATCAAAATTTGATAAGTTTTTTAAAAATATATAAAAAAGCATACAAATATCAAGGTCTGTTTCTAGATATGTTTTTTCGTGTATGTCAATGTCACAGCCAAATAAGTTTACTTTGTACAATCAAGATTTCTAGGTGATTCTTAACATAAGCTGAAAGGTTTTCAAATTTCTGCTTCATTGTAAGTTTTGTTTTTATATTTTACCAAGAACGATGCAAGCAGTTAAGGTTTTTTTTTTCCTTCTAGTATAATGTGGTTCTCCATAGAATTCATAACACGTTTTGTTGATGTTCTTACTCTCTGAATTCAAGAAATGATCACAAAGAGGAGGGACAGGGACATTTTCTCAGCAGTATTATAGTTCCCACCATGGCAGGTACAGTATTTTGCTTTGCTAGCTCTTCTTTCTAAATCACACAACCACATGCCATTCATTTGACTATAAAAGCATTTATTTCAGAAATCAATTTTTTTAAAAATGTAGTTAATAAGTACGAGATATTATAAATACAGTTTTAATGTACACTTGCAAATTTCAAATGTAACAGCCATTTCAAATTTAATTGTTCTAATTTCGGACTCCAAATATTTTATTCCATTGGAATATTACTCATTTTTTTTTACCAAATTATTAAAGTACAAATGTAACAGTAAACATTTTACTGCTTATATTAATTTTGTTCTCAAGTTAATTTCATTTTATTCAAAACAATACAGTACAGAACCACTCATCTGGAATCATTGGGTTAATGCATGTTCTGGATAACTGGGCATTAAAAAAGCAACATCCATTTCATCGGATTGATAGAATACACACTATATGGCCAAATGTGACCAGCCACTTGCGATTTTAGAAATTTTGTTAAATATCTAGAACAATACATGGGGAATTTTCCTGGAGCTTCCAGGTATGAAGGCATGATAGTGCAGATCATTACCATAAAGATTTTTTCCAAAAACTTCATAGGGGGCCGTCAAATTGAAAAAGAACAAATACCTTTTGGAACCCTGTAAAAACTAATGTAGCAAAAGCGTTCAAACTAGATTATGATTAAGTGGCTTATTGTAACAAACTGCTCATTTTTGTGCAGATAGCATGTATACACAGAGAAATTAAGGTTTTTATAAAAAATCCAAAATTTTGCATAGTTTTTTGCTTATAATTTGCAGAGTTCTTCATATTAAAAAAAATGTTCTTTCGAGAAAATGTGACAAACAACATTGTACATAATACCCTGCAATCAGAATTAAAAAATAAGATTTGTATGGAAAATTAACAAGTTTACTAAGTATTTTTCACTTGGCATGCATGAATGCTATCAAAATTTCATTTACATATTCTGTTAACTAAATGTATAGAGCAACTTTTGTGCAAGTCTCTAAAACATAGCTTGAAAATTTTGAAAGTGATCATAAATAGAATAAGTTCAAAATCCGTTGTTCCCAAAATGAAGCAAAAAGATGAGGGGTTGTATCCAAATATAGTATGTGCCATATTGTTTATTCTATATTAGCACTAACCAATGTATATATAGATACAGCCCCTCATCTCTTTGCTTCATTTTGAGAATAACTTATTTTGAACTTATTCTATTGACAATCACTTTCAGTCTCAAAAACATAGCTTGAACATTCTGAAACTCACAAAAGTTTCTTCACATTTAGCCAATACAATATGCAAATGAAATTTTTATTACGTTCATGCATGCACAGTGAAAAATAATTTAATAAAGCTGCTCGTTTTTCAAACAAACCTTTATAATTTTTAATTCTGATTAAAGAGTTTTGTGTAGAATTTTCTTAATCATATTTTCTGTAAAAACATTTTTATATTAAAAACTCTTCAAATCATAGGCAAACTATACAAAATTTGGAACTTTTTTATAAAAACCTTTATTTCTCTACGAGTATACATGCTTTTTTTCACAAAAATGACCACAGTTTATTAAAAAAACCACTTAATCAAATTCCACAGTTTGAAAGAGTTTGCTACATTAGTTTTGACAGGGTTATCCAAAAGATTAGTTCTTTTTCAATTTGTTGATGGTCCCTTATGGAGTTTCAGGGGGGGGGGGGGGAATTTTCACTGTAATATATGACCTGGTTTACAAATCTGGAGTTCCAGAATAATTCCTCATGTATTTTTCTAGATATTTAACAAGATGTCTAAAATTGCAATTGGCAGGCCACCTTTGGCCATAGTGCATATTGGCATGGCACAGATTCTAATTTGAAATTGACCTTTAGATTATGAAAATTAACTTTTGATCTTGTTTGGACATGAATCTTAATTTGAGTCTGAAAGAAGCCAATTTATGGGAATATCATAGAAAGTAAAAATATGTTTTATTAGAATCAAAATGCCAAATATTAAAATTAATATACAGTAGACTCCCTCAAATCTGCACAGCTTGGGACCAGAGGTTGTGTGGATTTTAGAATTTTGTGGATTTCTGGTCATTGCTTTGTTTACATTTCTTAAAGAGTAATTTGAGTGCAATTAATAGTGCAATTGGAACTATAATGAATGCTTACAATATAATAAAATATTAAAATAAGTAATAAACTAAAATAATAAAAATTTAGATAATTTTTAAAATGATTAAAGTGCTAATAGCAAAGGTCAAGTTAATAATCAATAGTGTATGATTAAATATTCATTATAAAGATTAAATGCAATTTTCCAAAATTATTCAACAAAATTTGTTACACTTGCATTACTAATTCACATCAAAATCATAAAATAAGGATTTTTCTTTCAAGTTTAGCCTGGGATAAATGACTATTTCACATACTAGGTGTTGACATCAAGTTATTCTATGCATATTTTATTGTTTCAATCATTGCACATATAAAACTGGCACTTTTTTCTGAAAAGATTCAAAATTGGAAATAACATTCTGGATAACTGGTTCCATATTAGATATCAACTAATACATGAAGTGAAGGTAATAGTGCAGGAAAATCATAAATCATAACAATTTGCTAAAAGCAATTTTTAATAATCTACATATATAAAAAAACCAGGCTGTTTTTAGTCATCTGCCCTGATCTTTCTGCTGAACCAATTTTACTAATTTTAACTGAAAGCTGTTTATTTGCAAATGTGTCTACACTGGATTTCTCTTTAAGAATTCCTATTTTTATATTTTAAACGTATTTTATATTTCTTTCAAAATAGTAATTAGATATTATTGCAGACTAGAGAGAAAAGTTGAATTTTATATTTATTCATGCTATTTTCTTATAAAAATTCAAAATTTATAAAAATTGTTGTATAAGGTATGGTAGTATAAATCCATTTGGGAAATATTTTGAGCAGAAAATTACTGCTTAAAAACTTTTTTTTTACCTTCAAAGTTTTCAAATTATTTCCATCTGCATGTGTAATACTAAATTTCAGACACTAGGTGAACTAACATGTAATTTAACTACAGTAGACTCCCTCAAATCCGCACAGCTTGGGACCAGAGATTTTGCAGATTTTAGAATTTTGCGGATTTCTGGTCATTGCTTTGTTTACATTTTTTAAACAGTAATTTGAATGCAATTAATAATCCAATTGAAATTATAATGTATGCTTACAATATAATAAAATATTAAAGTAAGTAATAAACTAAAATAATAAAAAATTAGATCATTTTTAAAATGATTAAAATATTAAAAACAAAGGTCTAATTAATAATGTATGATTAAGTGTTCATTATAAAGATGAAATGTTTTTTGAATAAACTATTCAATGAAACTTGCCTCATAAATAATGTACAATACTAATTCTGATCAAAATAATAAAGTAAGGAGGTTTTATTCCAGGTTTAGCCACACTTAGTGACAAAAAAAAAAAAAAAAAGCTTGATTAAGACATATATATTTGGTAAGATTATGATTATCATTGATAACAGGAATATCTTGAATTTTTTCAGAAATAAATTTATTTTTCCTTCAAGAGAAAACATTAAGACAGTAATAGTAACAAAAATTACAAATTAAAATATATTTGGAATTGATACAAAACAAAAAAAGTAAAATTTTGTCCTTATATCTGAACTGAATGCTTCATTGTTTACATCCGTAAATTATGTGCGGATTTTAGAGAGTTGCGGATTTTAGGTTTGCGGATTTGAGGGAGTCTACTGTATATGCTTAAAGCTCTCTGAAATTATTAGAATATGAAAGGATGCCATAAAGTAGTAAAATCTTGGGCTAATAACTCTTATGTGGCTAATATGAAAATACAGTAGACTTCCTCAAATCCGCAAACCAGAAATCTGCAACTCTAAAATCCACACATATTTTATGGATGTAAACAATGAAACTTTCAATTCAGATATTGAGACAAAATTTGATTTTTTTTAGATTTGTATTAATTCTATACATTGTTTAATTTGCAATTTTCTTAATACTTTACTCTTTTTTTCATGAAGAAAGAATAAATTTTTTTGGAAAAAAAGATATTTCTGATATTACTGGTAATTACAATCTTCTTACCAAATATTTATGCATTAATCAAGATTTTTTGGTTATTAAGCCTGGCTAAACTTTATAAAAAAAATCCTTATTTTATGATTTTGATGTGAATCAGTAATGTACTTTATGAGGCAAGTTTAGTTGAATAATTTTGGAAAAATACATTTAATCTTTATAATGAATATTAAATCATAACTATTGATTATTAACTTGATCTTTGCTATTAATACTTTAATCATTTTAAAAATTATCTAAATTTTTATTATTTTAGTTTATTATTTGTTTTAACATTTTATTATATTGTAAGCATTCATCATAGTTCTGATTGCACTATTAATTGGACTCAAATTACTATTTAAAAAATGTAAACAAAGCAATGACCAGAAATCTGCAAAATTCTAAAATCTGCACAACCTCTGGTCCCAAGCTTTGCGGATTTGAGAGTTACTGTATCCTTTTTGATAAATTTTGAAACTTGGTATATAATTCATATTTTTCATATGAAGCAAACTTTTTATTGTTTGCGGGCAATCTTAAAAATCTATTGAATGCAGACCTGCAAAACTTTTGTAAATGGGAAATCTAAGCACAAAAAATCCAAATTAATCTTATTAATCTAATTTGTGTTCAGCAGCCATTTTTTGACATTCCTAATAAAGATTTCAGTCTTTCAACTCAATATAGTAAATTTTTTCCTCTGAAATTTTTTTTAATATGATTTTTAGAACTTTGTTTTGCAGCTTCCCTCCCCCATTCCAAGTTTAGCCTAGTGCAGTAAATTGATTAAATTTGCTATTTTCTTTTTGTGATCATTTCACAATGTTTACAATTTTCCCCCAACACTTGCAATTTCCATGTTAAAATTCATGATGGTTTGATCGCGAGAGATTGTCAATTTTTGTAAGTTTTGCACAATCTTTTGATGAAATTTCAATTTATTTTCTGAACTCTTAACAAAATTAGATTATATTCATCGACCAATTAAAGAGAATCATTTGTTTCAACGATCTTATAATACCTGATATTTTTTTCACAATCGTTTGATGAAATTTAATTTTTGTGATCAATTGTGATCAATTCACAAATTGGTTTAGGGAAATTCTATAAAAATTCTCTGATTTCCAAAATATACTCACCAAAAAAATCATGTTTTTAGAATAATTTGCTAGTGAAATACTGCACAGCATTTTTCATTATGCAGAGCTTTCCTTTTTGTCTGCAAATCGCATGATTCCACACAATATTTAAAACCTGCCCTTCAAAAGAACCCCCTTCCCTTCAAGAAATTTAAAATGGCACTGCTGTTTCGAAGGAAGGGAATCCCTGTATGAATAGACACGAGACTGATTCAATTATGGTTAATATTAATTAAGAAAGTTAAGAAGGTTATTGTGTACTCCAGTGTGCATAGCAGTTGGCAGGTCTGAATGTAAAATCAATAAAAAAAAAAAATAAATGGCATTCACTTAATTTCTGTAACCTGGGAAACCCGGGTGCAATCTTCTAATTAAAATTAATGATACAGCAGTAAAATATTTTCCCCTATGCAAATTTAATCTGAAACTCAGCCACTGTTCTTTGACTTCAATTATGCATTTAAAAATGAAAGTGATGCACAAGAACAAAGTGATGTAATAAAATAAATAGAACTGCACTAATATATATTTTCTCCAGTTAAATTCAATCCAAGAGGCTGTTACTTCTATTTTCAACTCTAATAATTATTGGCTTTCTTATTTCCAAACAAAGCAACATTTGTATAAATGAACAACAATTAGTTATTAACACTTAACTGTGTTGTCTGAACTAGATTTGAGCAAGAACACTTTGCTTGCTTTGTTAATAAAAGCCTTTTGATACCACTAATTTGTAACAGTCAATTTATCTTTATTGATTGTCAGATATTTTTTGATTAAAGTACGGCAAATATTTTACTATAAAAAAGTATTTAGACCCTATTTAACTTTTGTCAAAAAAGTTTAGAGTTAAAATATTACCTCACGATGGCTTTGGGGAAAATGTAAGCCGAAAGTACCAAGAAGTCTTAAATGAATTTATATTTTTAACATCTATTTTATTATTTAGACACCTTTTAAGTAAAACAGCGAGCTAAGTTCACATTGTACATTTTATGTATAACCGAGTTTAATGAAAACAATATAGCTAAATGTTAAATTATTAAAGATATCATTGCAGCCTTAGAAGACCATACATACTTTTACTCTCTAAATATCTTCATTTTAACCTTTTATATAATTTGCACGTTTCAAAAAAAAAAAAAATTAACATTTTAATGAATTGTTCCAGTTATGCACCAGCCTTGTTATTAACATTGATCTTTAACCACAAATAGTTAAAAAGATCAATGTTTTAAAATAAATTTAAAATGATAACTCAGCTAACTTGTGGAGACTATAAAACAAAATCAAACAATTTACAAACTTCTATTCCCAATACAAGTAGAATTCTCTAAACAAATGTTTCATTTAAAGAAAAATTTTGTACCTCAAACGATTCATCTGTATTGTCAGAGTCTGCTTTTTCATCTTCGTCAGCTTCTTCCTCAGCTACATCTATTTTAGCTTCTGCTGTTTTTTTCTCCTCTTCATCTAGTTTTTCTTTCATTTTTTTCTCTGCCTCCTAAGGAAAGAATTTAGAACAAGGTTTAAGAATATGCATTTTTGTTCTTATTAAAAAGTTTTAAATTACAGTTTGAGATAATCAAAAATCAAACCTTTATTGCTCCCCATGTCTCTTGGCCATGCTTTTCAGCCTCTGCTTCATCATCAGTTATCAAGATATTGTCAAATATTGTACCAGATTTAACCTAAAGTAAATTTAGGAGTATTATTCAGAGTATTTCCGATAAATTTCATTGAATAGAAATCTCCCAGTAGCAGAATTTTCTGTGTCATTCAGCATTAAATTAAAATTTGTGACTTAAAATATGTTAAATTAAACCTACTACGATTAGATGGTTAGATTTTTTTTGGGAATTCTACGATCTTTTGCATGAGGGGAAAAAAAAAAACTTCAGTTTAAAATGAAATCTGAAGTACAACAAAGATGAATGAGTCTAGATTTGAACCTAGCACCTTTTCTGTCTAGTAATCGTTATTAAAAGTTCCATAATTTCTGGCCTATATTCTATGAATTAACTGTTAAAAGATCTAAAAAATTTTAAGTGTGAATTATCTACCAGTGCAGATTATCTTCTGAACTTTTATAAGCAGAAGTTCATATCAGATATCTAGTCTCTAACAGCAGTCATAAAAAAAAAAAAAAAAAAAAAAAAAAAAAAAAATGTAAGTATCTAACATGATTCTTTGCTATTGACCATTTACAGAGTTTGTGATTGAGTGGCTTTGTTTTTAATGTTATTTTTTTTTCAACCTGCCGGCAACATGTTTCTAAGAAGAACAAAGCTTTCTAAAATCATCTCTTTCAAAAATTTCTATCTCAATTTAGTTGAAACAATGAACTATGAAATATAGTGTATTGTCACATTGAAAGTTAGATCCAAGAAAAACATATTTAACACTGCAGAATTTAAACTGAATGTTATTTAAAAAGCAGATATTGAAGATTATTAAAAAAAATAGCAAATATAGAATCAGCTGTATTCACAAGACAGTCTACATTTTAGATATAAGATAGCTGAAACTCTGGCAGGACAATTTTCTAAATTTTGCCTACACCCCTTAAGTGAAATCATTGGAAAGCTCTCTGACTACAGTTTCATATTATACAACTCCCACCCTCTTCCCACTTTGCCCCTCCCTTCCCAGGGGTGCACTTTTCTAAATTTAGGCAACAGATCTCATGTGGTATATTGTTGGAAAGTTTTTTTTTTTTTTTTTTTTTTTTTTTTTTTTTTTTTTTTAATTCTATCTTTTTTAGTTGCCATGCATTTACTAAAATCCTTTATAAGCATGTTAAAACAAATATTTTAAGGGGCTACTTCACTCAAATGAAAAGACCAGTCTGCTAATATTAATCCTATAGAAGAAATTTAAAGTTATCTGAACTGAATGCAGGCCATTTGCTTTTTTAAATTTTAAATGAAGGACCTTTTTTATTTGAAAAGCAAAAGCATTCTCATAAAAAGTATCTACAACCAAAATTGAAAAAATAAAACAGTCTGCATTCAGATCAATTTCAGCCATCCAAGGCCGAAAAACATATTTAAAAATATTGAAATACAACTGAGATATCTTTATAAATTTCTACCATAGGATTAGCATATACAGGTCTAGTAAATTTGATTGAAGTAGCCCCTTAATGATCAATTGTATGACATCTTGATTGTAGATTCTCAGAAGTAATTGTTTTTATGACAATTTTTTTTCGATTGTAAATTTGAGAACCTCTCATCACTAGCTACATCCTAGCAGTAGTTTTAGGTAAAAACATGAAATTCAAGATATGCCTATTAAAAAAACTATTAAACACTTCAACGATTTTAGAAATTTCCTCTCTCCCAATTAAAAAAAATTAACAGGAGGTACAAAAATTTAGATAATTTTGCCATGCTTCAGCAGCTGTTTTAGATAGAAGTATGAATTATAGGTTACCCATCTACTAAAACATTTTATCTATTTTAGAAATTCCCACCTAAGCAGATTTAATGGAGTGAACATACTTTTAGGGTATTTTGCAATGTATCTGCAACATGTATAGGTAGAAGCGGGGAATTCAAGATAACACCTACCTACTAAAAAAATAGTTAAACAGTTATTTTAATCATTTTAGAACTATTTTGTCTATTGTCATCAACATAGACTTTGAACCAGATAATGCAATATTATATGAATAAGACAAATTTAGTTTAACATGGTTTATTAAATTTTTTTTCTTCATGTCTACTAAATGTACAGTAGACTCCCTCAAATCTGCAAACCAGAAATCTGCAACTCTCTAAAATCCGCACATATTTTATGGATGTAAACAATGAAACTTTCAGTTCAGATACTGGGACAAAATTTTATTTTTTTAGCTTTGTATCATTCCATATTTTTTTTTAATTTGTAATTTTCTTAATAATAATCTATTCATGTTTTTTTTTCCACGAAGGAAGAATAAATTCTTTTGGGAAGAATTCAATATATTGCTAATATCACTGTTAATCACAATCTTCTTACCAAATATACTTATGCATTAACCAAGATTTTTTGGTTATTAAGACTGGCTAAACTTGAAAAAAAAATTCTTATTTTATGATTTTTATCTGATTAGTAATTTACTTTTATGAGGCAAGTTTTGTTGAATAATTTTGGAAAAATACATTTAATCTTTATAATGAATATTTAATCATACACTATTGATTATTAACTTGACCTCTGCTATTAGTACTTTAATCATTTTAAAAATTATCTAAATTATTTTATTACATGTTTTAATATTTTATTATATTGTAAACTTTATCATAGTTCCGATTGCACTATTAATTGCACTCAAATTACTGCTTAAAAAATGTAAACAAAGCAATGACCGGAAAACTGCAAAATTCTAAAATCTGCACAACCTCTGGTCCCAAGCTGTGCGGATTTGAGGGAGTCTACTGTATTTCATTTCATTCAAGATTTCTTTAAAGAAACTGTCCAGCATAGCGAGCAAAGGTTGCTAGTAACTCATAAAATAAGCAAATTTTGGGTTTACAAAGAAAATAGAGATATGAATAAATAGAGAAAGTAAGTTTTAGCTTAAAAACTAACGTTTAATATGATAGATTTATTTGAAAAGTCAATCTGTTGCACTATTGAAATGTATCTGCTACTGGATAAATAAAATTATAACCAACCTGCCATAAATCAAAACCAACACCACAAATTTCATCATATTTGTACAAGTTTTCATCAGGACTATATTCAGGATTATCAATCTCAGGATGGATCCAGGGCCCTTTGTAATTTGGATTATCAAGCTCTTTTGGTTTCCATTCTCCTTTATATGCAGGATTATTAATTGATGGAGGTTCCCATTCACCATCCATATCATCATCCCAGTCTTCAGGTTTCACAGCATCAGGGTCTGGAATATATTCAGGTTGATCCCAATCTTCTGGCTTTTTATCATTTGGATCAGGTATCTTGGGATTGTCATCCCAATCTTCAGGTTTTTTAGCTTCAGGATCTTTAATTTTTTTAGGAGGTAAGAAATCCCAATCTTTTTCCAGTTCACCACTTTCGACTTTTTCGTTATCTATCTTTACAATATAAGTATTATCAGGTTTCACAATAAGTGTGTACAAGTGAGTGTAAACATCATCCTGTAACAAAACAATGCCATGTCAAGATGAAATTTCAATGATTAAGTTGCATTTAAAATGACAAAAAATTAAAGAATCTTACTTTTGATACAGCAAGGTAAGAAATTTCATTTTAAACAGCTTTAAAATACCTCAAAATTACAGATACATACCAAATAGGAGTTGATATGTTTATAATAGATAAAGCAAAGTATTAAATTAAGATCAACTTTCCCTAATATGACAATATCAAAAAATAAGGCATAAAAATCATTAAATAAATATGTTTAACCATATTCAAATTAATTTCAAAATAGTTTTGATTTAATTTAGATCTTATTTCTAATTAATTTCCCCTTATCTGTCATTCATTGTATTTAAATCAGAAATATCAATTAGCTCTAAATTTAGAAGTTATTTGATGCAATCAGGCTTGTTGCCATCACATACTACACTTATTAAATGATACTGATCCAATTAAAGATCACCTGCTGACAATTTCAACTTTACCAGAAGGAAAAAAATATAAAAGAAAGTTATAAAAAACTAATATTATTTAACTTTTTAAAATGATCATTTCAGTTGTACTTCCTATTTTAAATTTACTTTAAACCAATTAAAAAATGACAAAAACATTAAGTTTCACCCAATATTTGCCCAAATTTGTATTTATTTAACAAATCACAATATTCCAATAGAACAGTCATTTGCCAGCAACATCAAATTCTGATCCTATTCTGAATGAAAATAGTCAAAAGGTAATATCAAGTTTGTGTAGGTTAATTTGAAAACTTAAGAAAATGGAAACTAATATTTTAATTCTTTGATAATTTTAAATATAAAAATACTACAGCAGGATATTTTTTATACATAACGTAAAAATTTAAGTCAGAAGATTACTCAATTTTTTTTATATACATTTAAGATGTAGGCAGAAAGGAAAATCATTTTAACTGGGTTTTACTTTGATTTTTAATAGTTATACTTTTGGTGACATTGAAGAATGTTGAAACTTTTTAAATGATCATTTCAGTTGTACTTCCTATTTTAAATTCACTTTAAACCAATTAAAAAATGACAAAAAACATTAAGTTTCACCCAATATTTGCCCAAATTTGTATTTATTTAACAAATCACAACCATTTAACAATCACAGTCATTTGCATATTCATTAGAAATTTTCTTCAAATTTTATCTTCCACAGTTAATATTATAATTTTCACAAACTAGTACTATTGATATAATTTTGCATAACTCCATTTTTAATGCGAGAAGTGGCACTTAATTATCTATTTTTAATGTTTTCAAGTGGAACACTGAACATAAATTAAGAAAAACTTCAAAATGTAGCTATTTTAAAAATTTGAATACATTTTATTAAAAAAATTTCATTTTCAATTAAGTAAATTGTCTAAAGCCAAATACTGAACATGATTGAAATATTCTATCCAAATCAATTCTACTTTTAAATTTAAATTGCACAACAAGTTTGTATGATAACAAGAGTACTAATCTGATAGTTTTGTTCCAAGAATTTTGTAGATGTCATGTTTTTCATATAACTTTTATTTAATTATTTACAATATAGGTTAAAACCTATAATTTTAAATGAATGTGATCATAAATATTATAGAAATAAAATACACTTGCATGAAATTATTAAAATATTGGGTTTAACTTTTTTGTATTCAGCATTAATTGTAATCTGTTTATAATCAGGGATGCCACTCAGAAAATAGCAAAAAAGAGGAAATTATGCGTAAAGTAAAATTTACGACATTTTTCACAACTTTATGTGTGAATTTTGAAAATTATATTGTTTATAATAAACTAAATAAAAAATTACAGCTTTGATTTTGTTGTAAACTTTTAATTTATAAGAGTAAGTTAAAATGATTTTTCTTTAGTTCACAGTATTTTACATCAATTAAGGTAACCCAGCAAAAGGTTCAGTGAAGAATTTTATGTATCGCATCATTTTAAACCAATTCAAGTAACCCAGCAATAAATTCAATGATTATTCCGCGAGTGAATAGCAAAATTTTGCAGTTTTTTTTTTTTTAATTTGACGAAAATAACTGTTTTATTTCATGATCGTTTGGCGAAAATCGCCGTTTTATTTAGCGATCGTTTGACGAAAATCGCCGTTTCACATCATGATCGTTTGATGAAAATCATCGTTCCACATCGTGATCTTTTGACAAAAGTCGTCGTTTCACATTGCGATCGTTTCAGAAAAATCACCGCTTCGTTTCGCGATCGTTTGACGAAAATCGCCGTTTAATATCGCGATCGTTTGACGAAAATCGTCGTTTTACATTGCGATTGTTTGACGAAAATCGCCGTTTTATTTAGCGATCGTTTGACGAAAATAGACGTTTCACATCATGATCGCTGACGAAAAACATCGTTCCACATCGCGATTCTTTGACAAAAATCGCCGTTTCACAAAAATCACCGTTTCATTTCGCGATCGTTTCAAGAAAACCACCGTTTCGTTTCGCGATCGTTTGATGAAAATTGCTGCTTTATATCGCGACCGTTTGATGAAAATTGCTGCTTTATATCGCGACTTTTTGATGAAAATAGCCGTTTTTTTCGATCTTTTAACGAAAATCAATGTTATATTCGCGATCGCTTGACGAAAAAGGCTGTTGTATTTCGCAATCGTTTCATGGAAAAGGCTGTTTTATTTCGCGATCGTTCGACGAAAATCGTTATTTTATCTCGTGATCGCTTAACGAAAATCGCGAATTCTTAAAAATTAAAAAAAGCGGAAATCCGCCAAAAGGCGGAAAAGTGGCATCCCTGTATAATTTTGGAGTCTATTTAAAAACGATATCTAGCAGTATTTTTTAAATTATTAGATACAAATGTTTAAAAACAATTTACTAATGAATAATCTTTAAAAAAATTGCAGCGATTGTTGTAACATTAATACAGACTATTTGCCATGCATTATTCATACTGCAACTATTACTGGAAATGAGATTTAGCTTAATTATGTTAAATTTAATTCATCCTAAAATACATGTCTTTAAAATGATTTTAATGTTGAAATTTCTAGTAAAAATTTAGTAAAGAAAACTAAAACCACTATTGTTATAACAAGATCTAAGAATCTTAAGTTTTGTTGATAAAAGAATCAGAAAATAAAACATTAGGAGAATATATCAAATTTAATGTATTTGCTTTGAGTGATACATTTGAAAAAGGCAATAATACCTTATGCAAAATTCGACATATTTCATTGCTCTGGTGGCAATATTCAAGACTACAAATATTTTTGAAAAAAAAAATTAAATTGAAAGATGGTAAAAATCTTGTCAACTCAAGTATACCAGTTTAAAGTTTTTGAAAGTATTTGTATTTTATATATTTCTTGAGAAAGTTGTCAGAGCAAGGAAACGTGTCAAATATATTTTTTTTAACCTAATGTGCATTTTTAATCACGTTAAGCAAATATTAAATTAGTTTCATGTTTTCAAATGATATTTTATGTATAGTTTTATCAGAATAGAAAAAACTATCTTCTAAATTTTATTTAAATTATCACAGGGTTTCGTAGTTTTAAAGAAAAGTCAAGATTATAGAATATTTGCTTCAGTTGTCACCGACTGACAGAAAAAAAAAAAAATACAAGACAGGCTTTTATTCAGATTTTATACTAAATATATATCAAGTGCTAAATATTTTTAATTTTATAATCGTTATTAAATTGAAAGAAAAAAAACAATTGAATATCAGAGAAATGTTTAGAATTTTTTTTAATTTTTAGGTTGTTTAGGACTTTTTACAAAATAAATTAATTTAAAAACAGGACTCTTCACAAAATTCTTTATCCTAAAACAGGACTCTTCACAAAATTATTTCTCTCTTAGACTAGACTTTTTACAGAGATTTTTCACCTTCAAATTGGACTTTTCACAAATTTAATCCTTTAAATATAAAATCTGGCCTATAAATAAACAATTGAACTCACCAAAGAACAGAAGATGTTTACTTAGTTTTTTAATACATGATGGGTAGAACCCAAATACATCGATAATTTAAAATTCACAAAATTATGACTAGATTTTCACAAATCAGAAAAACTTCACAATTTCACAAAAACAGTTCCCTGTGAGAAAAGTTTGGACAGACCCCTGAATATATTGTCCTAATAAGAATTTTTTTTCCATTTAATTTTTCAAATATGGCATTAATACACTTTAAATACATTATATTTTAATACTAAAAATAAATACAACAAACATGTAACAAAAGATAGTGAAAAAAATATATACATTTAGAAAAATATCGTATAAACATTTTTAAAAAATCTTGTGTTTACATTTAGATACAGTACAGATTACAAGTTTACAGATCAGTAGCAAGTTAAAAAAAATTCTCTGTAAATGCAGGAATAAATTTTACATTCATTAATGGAAAGTTATTTTATCCTTATAAACATGTGTTGATAATAACACATTTTAAACTATTTAGATTCTTATGTTAAAAAATTTTAGATATAAAAAAAACATACTTTGCATCTGATTTCCTTATTGATCAGCAAATTCTTCCCTTTATAATTAAAGATGACATGGACTTTCTTGGTTACAGGACCACATATGTCTGGACCTATATACAACATTTAAAAAAGACTAAAAATAAGTAAATTTCACTAATTTAGTGACGCATTATAAGCTAATAGTTTATTACATTAGACTGTTGTGCTTCATTTTTAAACCTTAAATTTAAGAGCTAAAAAAGTTTTTAATAAAAAGAACATCAAGCTTGACTAGTATAAGTTAAAAGAAAAGTTGCAAGTCTTATGAAAAAACATTTACTTTGCTTTTATAAATATAAAATTAATTTTTCAAACAGCTTTTTTATAGTTTTTCTCTTTCCTTTCACAGTTTTTTCAGCCTAGAAAGCAGAGGGAGAGGGGCAGGATGAGACAAAAATTCCCATCTATACAATGATGCAATTTTTTCTTTAATAATCAACTCAACTTCACTCATTTTAACAGATATTTACATAATAAATTAAGAGTATGATAGTCTGCCTGATAGCCATTTTCTTTCAGTAACTACAGATATGTAGCTTCATTAAAAGAAAAAGAATGGGTGATGAAATATGATTAAATCAAAATAATTACTCAAAACAAATGAAACTGTCTGGAAGAAGAGCCTGTGACAAAATTTAAGTTGATTTCTTTGATGAAAAGGAGTTTGTATGGAAATTATTATTCAATGTTAAAAATTGATATTTCTTAATATATAAGTTTGCCTACTTTAAAAATAAATAATTTAAAATAATTTCAGTTTCCTTACCCACATTATTGCTTGAAAATGTTAAAAAGTAGAGAATAATTGAGATTGAAAGGAGACTTATGCTGCACTAGCTGCTCAGAACTTAGCTAACATTAAGTTTTTTATCCAGTTATTTCATGAAATTATAAATTTGTAACAAGCTTTTCTTTTAAACACCCATTCATATATTATTCTGAATGGTTAAACTATTTAAGGTAACAAAAAATTAGTTTATAAATAATCTATATTATATATTTAGATTCATTGATTAAAGCATAATCATAACAGATTGTAAATGTTAAATACTCAATATAGCAATATCTTTTAATTAAAAAAGAAAAAAAAATGAAAATTCCTTCTCTCATTGTTATTTTCTTTTATCTTCCCAAGGAAATAGTATTGTATTCATGAAAATTTTTGAATTCCAATTTAAAAACAGATTTATATATTTTAAGGGGTCAAAGAACCCGAAAAACATTTTTTTACAAAAAGTGTCTGCCTGCATGTATGTGACAAATTTTGTGGGCACTTTATCTCAAGCATTAATGCAAGGAATTTATACTTAGCCCCCAATATAAATTGATGTGATTAGTTTGTGTAAATTGCTTAACAGGTGCTGCTGCTAGGCATCATGTTTTCAGATTTCTGTGATAGCTCAATCTCTAGAATTAATCATGGATTTTCAAATGTCAGATTCAGTTAATCCTCAACATGAATTGAGATTTTCTACAATTTAATGTAAATCTCTCATCAGATGGCACTGCTATGCTGCATTTTTTTTTTTTCAATATTTCTGCCAATAGCTCAAGAACTAATGTATAAATTTTCAAACTTCAGATTCACATAAGCTGTTGCAGATGTTGACATAAGCTGTTGCAGATTAAGTTTCTGTGTAAATCTCACAAAAAATGGCTCTGCTATGCTGCATTTTGCATGATTTTAGTGATAGTCATATCTCAAGAACTAATGCATGGTATTTAATATCAGAATCCCTATGATGGGTATAGATTGCCATTTACTTTTGGCACTGTGATAATGAATTTTAAAGCATTAAAATGTATGAGATAGAAAAACGTTTTTGGATTGCCATATCCAACTAGTTCATATCTAGAAAGATTTTATCATTTATTCAACTATTTTTTCTATAAATCAAAGTATCTGATTTTTGATTAGTCTATTAGATCAGCAGAAAAAAAAAAGTGAATGCATATATATATGGGAAAGAATATATGTATATATATGAATTTGCTGAAGTTAAATATATCAAAAATCTCGTACTTGGGATCACATAGGATCTAAAAATAAGAAAAAATTTTCTTAACTACTATAGGAACCTTAGCACTTCAATTAAAATGAAACTATAAAAAATTGTTATGCGAGAAAAATGAGTAAACATTAGCATTTAAAAGGGATATTGAATGAAAAGGCTTAAGGAAATTAAGTTATGTTATATTATATTTATTGAATAGTTTCAAAATTTGGACAATGTTCTAAGAATAATAAGGCACATTTTTTAAAAAACAAATTCAATATTTATCATTTTTCATCAAAATGACAGGTTCCAAGCCACTTTAAGATTTTTCTTCCTTTCCTTTGAAGGAAAGGAAACGTAAATATGCATGTCAAAGTGATCTTTGTGCTAGAAATAAATCACAGAAATTGCACAAAAGCATTGTACTGAACAAATATTCTATTATAAAAAGAGACTTATCAGAATTCTTTTAGTTTTTACAGTTGAAATAGAATTTCACTCTGGAAAGACAATAAACAACTTCATTTATTTGATTTTCATGTGATCACTATAAACATTTACCTTTTAATAGCTCTTCTACATAACAGCAGTTCAGAAACAAACACATAAAACATCTAGGGGTTAAGTTTCCTTAACATGCCTCACGATTCCAATACTTGCTTTAGGTTTTTGCATCAATTCAGAGAATGCCCCCCACCCACCCACCACCCTCCCAAAAAAATGTGGAATTTTATCGTCTGAATGAACCTTTTTATGCACGAAACAGTAATTTTTCACCAAATGTTGAATACTAAGCTTTCATAAAAAGTCAAAGAATTATGCTTAATCCTTAAGAGGTTAACTGCTTTCATTTAGTTTAAACTGAAAAATCAAACTAAAATTATTTAAAGATCAAGTTCCTATTAATGGACAATATTTCAATCTTATGTCACAATAAGTAAAATAGCAACATGGTGGTTTGAAAATTTGCTATTTGTTACTCATTGACATATTTAAGTTTAGAAACTTACTAGAAATAAAATTATTTCATTCTTTAGTAAAAACAAAAATTCTAATTCTAAAAATATTTCAAAATTACTAAAAATTAACATTGAAATAAAGTTAAAACATTTAAGTTATGAATTAAAATAAACATTTCAGACTACTTCCATTTAAATAGGCATCAGTTATTTAGCATATCAATAGATTTCATGACTTGAATAAAAGGATTATGAAATGAGATTAAGATTCAATAAATTATTCAACCTGTTGCGTAAATCTTTGTAAATTTCATTATCAGTTTTTTTTTTTTTAAATATTTTTAAAAAGGATAAAATGCTACAAAATGAAGCAATTTAATGTTTTTCCAAACAGCCAATTCTTGATAAACCAGGCCTTGGAAGAATTAGTCATTACAGCTAGAGATAAAATATTCAATGAAATTTTGAAGGGTTTTCCCTTTTGAAAAATTATCAGATCTTTCATAAGGTCTCCTTTATTCTTTGCAAAGTAAATTTACATACAATTCTATATTTTTGTAAATCAAAATTAAAATCTATATACAAATATTAAATTTTTACATATGGAATACAATAGAATTTTAATTTAAATTTTTACATACTATTTCTCACCAACTGGTATTATGTATGGAGATGATCTAGTGGGTGACGAGAAATATTTTTAAAAAAGAACATTTTATGTTAAGAACTCTAAATTTTAAGAAAAAAATTTGGGACTTTTTATAAAAACAATGGTTTCTTCGTGTACACATACTATCCATATACAGATAAACCCAGTTTATTACCAATAAGCCACTTAATCATAATCTGCAGTTTGAATGCTTTTGCTATATTAGTTTTAACAGGATTATCCAAAAGATTCATCTTTTTCGATTTGTTGATGGTTCCCTATGGAGTTGCATGAAAAAATCTTCACAGAAATGTATGACCTGTAATTTTATATTTACACGTTTAGAGTTTCAGAATAATTCTTCATTTATTTGTCTAGATATTTAACAAAATATCTAAAATCACAAGTGATCAGTCACCTTTAGCCATATGTATATAAAAAAAATCCGAATGAAAAAAAAAAAAGGATTACTTAAAAACAGTTTTTGAAAAAGAAAAAAAAAATACAAATACATTATCACACAGTTTAAAAAATACATATAAAAGTACAAAAACTTTGTATAAATATATACAAAAATTTAGGCACATATGATCTCTTTAAAGCTTATGAGCTTGTAATCTCATGATCAAGCTGAAAGGAAAAAATGGCTGGTAGATTCATTGAATTTCTATATTACAATTTAACAGGGTTTTAAAAATTTTTAAATAATCTTTGAAAGTCTTTTGCATAGTAGTATTTTTAAGCAAAATAAATGTCTTTATAAGAATAAAGAAACTCAATTGGTATAATATAGAAGAAATTCTTAAAAATTTCAATTACCAAACATAATATGATAAGGTGTATCGCCATGCAGATCTTTAGGATTAAGGTTACAGTCAAAAAGTTTGATGTATCCTCCTCCACAGTCAATATCCTGTTCATGTTTCACTGTAAATTGTAGAACTAATGTTTTGCCTTCATTGCTAAACTTGTCAAATTTTGTCGAGAGACCATAAAATCTTGCATCCTGAGATGTTTGGATACCTAGAAAATGAAAACCTTTGTCAGAGAAGATCACTGAACACACTGTATTTAATGAGATAAGACATTTACAATACACATAATGGGGAGAAAAAATAAAAACCTATCTGCTTATAATCTCAGCCATTCCATGATTCTTTTATTTCTATTAAACCCTTAGCAATTTCGCACATACAGCAATATGTTCAAGAAGAGTTTCCTTGCTTTATTTCTCAGAGCTTTTGGATACAAGTAATTTCATAGAAAGTCTCCATTATTAAAGTTAAAGTAATTCTTAGATTAAAATAAGAAACATTACTATTTTTAAAAAATATTTTAGCTCATGTTTAAAAAACTTAGGTAGAGGTACCCAACTTAGAATAATTTGCCTTATTTAATAAACCATTAAATAAAGCTATACGGAAATTACAATGGTAATTAACTTACAGGCAAAAGACTGGACATGTCCTCAGTGAAGTAGCATACAAGACAACTAATCAGTACTTGTCAGCATTAACAAAAATTTAAGTTTTAGACAATTCTTAGCATTATGATACAATGAGAAAAAGAAATTTTATTGGTTACAGTTAAAAAACAATTTGTATTTCACAATACTGATAACACATGACTTAAATTTGAAATTTCATACAAATTTCAATAAGAATTGGAAAAAAAAATTATAATACACCATACTTCATATAATTAATGTTTTTTGTATTGTTTTTGTACTGTATGTCAAATACATGCATTTAACATTCTGAAATCTGTCACTATATAAAATTCACTATTCTTTTTGGGATGTAATAATAAATAATGGTTAATTAGGCACATTAAAAATATAACAGTAGCAAATTCAGGAATAAAACAGATGTTAATTTTGATTTGCTTTACATAATGTGCACAAAAAGTTATTTTTGCTAAGAAAAACAATGGAATGCAAGCATGCATTTACTAGTAATAACACTTGCAAGTATGTTAACTTACAGCATTCTTTAAATTTCTTGTTTTTACATTAATATTTATTTTTTGGATAGAATACCCAAGGTTTATGTCCCTGTACTCTTTAATTTTGGTTTCACCCCCCCCCCCCTTCCACTTCCGACAACAATTTCAGAACCAGTTTCTAAACTAAAAGTGTCCTTAGGAGAAATTTAAATTAAAAAAAGTGTGAAAGTCTCCAGCTGCAGTAAGACTGTCAAGGCAAAAAATTAAATATTAAAATTAGAGAAGGAATTTTTAAAAAATGCTGTTGGTTTAAAACAATGGTTCTCAGCCAATGTGTCATGACACATTGTGAGGAGGGCTTGGATGTACCACAAAAACTCAGTATTACACTAAAGTTCCATAAATTAACAAAAAGCACTTTAAAATGTTGCATCTTAAATTCGGCAATTTATTATGTAATGAGATTTAATATCAAAATGTTGCATTTTCTTGTAGAATTTACATTTAATAAGAAATGTCGAAATTGCTATGAAAAGAAAAATAATGGCTTTCCCTCCATAGTTAAAGATTACCCTCAATGTTATATTTAAAAAAAATTATCAGCCACAAATAACACTGAACAAAAATTTTGGATAGATCTTCTGATGATTTACTATATTTAACTTACCTTTACTTATTTCAGGATCGCCATAAAATTTTCCATGGGTTTGGACAAATTTACCCCATTCTTTACCAGAGTGTTCCGATTGAGTCCATCTCTGATCCCATTTATCTAGAATATAAAAACAATTTTGTATACAGAAAAATATAGCAAATCTTTATACAGGTATTGAATTACAAAAATACAACACTGTTTAGATCTTCTAACCCCTTGGGGAAGAGATACAGGTATATGTGCCGCAAAAAGGCTTAAGAATACTTGTTTATCCCCACCAGTAAAATTTTACCATAAAATTTACCTTATTTAATCGGAGCATTTTCTCGATTTAATAATGCATAAATTTGTTTTTAAAATATGGTGAGAAAACATTAAAATTTCATAAAAGGGTCATGTTGCGAAGGGGTTAAGAGATCAAATTCTTTTTGAGGGCGAAAAGAAGCTGCTGTCAGTTCTTTATTGACAAAATACAAAAAAGGCCAAAAGATAGCATAAGAATTTTTTTTTTTTTTTTTTTTGGGGGGGGGGGGGAGAGGTTGAGGAAGGATTGTGTGTTTTTTTAATTTTGGTATAGTTTGCATTCTTCAAATGTGTAGATTGTTGAGCAATTGAAAAGCAGTTTTACGATATTTCAATTCCTTCTGGCATTTTTTGTTCACTGAACGTAACACTATTTGAAAAAAAAAAAAAAAAAAAAAAAAAAAAATTAAATTCTCAAAACTTTTTCCGAAGCTACCTGACCATTTTTCTCAAAAATTACTGGATCTTTTTTTTTTTTAAGAACTTGTAAAAGAAGGTGAAGAAAGTTTATTTTGACAAAATGAGTCAACTTTTTCAACTAAATGATATTAACTCCAGATAATCTGATTTTTCATAATATTTTGACTAAATTTGAGATTCATGTGATGAGAAACAATTGCCAGTTTGAATGTCCATGATGCACAGCTGCAGTCATTTGACTTCCTCCAGAAAATATATATATCTATAAAAATGCCAATAAATATAATGCAAAAAGACCAAAGGTAATATTTTATTTGTAGTTAAAAAATAATTAAAAATCAAATTGTTAACTAATGTAGAACCTCTTTAAAAGAAGGAAGATTCTTCCAATGTTTTTAAATGAGGAATTAAATGAGACACATCAAACAGATTGTAGTTGTGTGCAGGGTCAGCAGTTTTCTGAATCAAGCCAAGTTCATTTTGGAATTTGATAAATATTTTCGCCAAAAATAAACCAATTTTAAAAGCATTTGATTGTTATTAACAGCGGAGAGCAAACACTTTATTTCTTTGCCGTCTTACCGACAGCGTCCAGTTTTGGAGCAGAAAATAACCGAATTACGATAAGGCAGACATTTAATAAAAAAGAATACTAAAATAAATTTAAAAGTTTCTTTGACACAGTTTTTGAGAAACTGTCTAGAAATATTTTGATCACAATAACTTTAGAAAATCAAGGAAGTGAGGGACTTTTTTTTATCATTTCGGTTTCATAAATTTGGTTCGTTTACAGAAAAAAAAAGGTAAAGATAATTAGTTACCATCAGAAAACTCTTCTTTAAAATATTCTTTAGCAGCGGAAAATGAAATCAAGCAAGAAAATAACACAATTATTACCCCTAATTTAGACATTTTAGAACTATGAAACTGAAAACTCAGCGGAGTGGACCGGGATAAAACAAGAAAGTGACGGTGGCGGCTATCTTACAAATTAGCTGGCATTCGCTCAGGCGGACAGATGGAATCTTTTCATTGGATAATTCTCATGACTTACAAAAGTGTTTATTACAGGCGCTTTATTTTCATTGGATCCAGTAAGTATTACAAACCACTTTTCTGAAATAACAGCTATTCACTGCTCCCGTTCTTTTCACTTTTCAATGCAATAGTTCTTTTATCAATTCTGTTCGATTGATGATTCGATTTTTTTCGATTTAATAACATATTTTCTGATTAAAATACTTTTATAAGAGAGTGGCAGCATGTAATGCTCAGTAGACAAATGCGTTTGATAAAACTGCAGCGAAGAAAGGTTGAACTTTCAAATACTCTTCTCAAGTGAAAAACTTTCAAATACTCTTCTCAAGATACTCTTCTCAAAACGTTGGTTACTAAAGTTTCGTTAACCTTGCATGCCGTTTATCGCAAGTTAACAAGCTTGGAAATAAATGCAGGCTCACCTCGATATTTAGCAATTTGTTTTGTATCCAGAGTAGTTTGAATCAATCAGATTCAATCAATCAATTTTCGATATCAGGTGTCCCGATAGGAGACACCTGATATCGAAATGTGACTTATGTGTAAGGGCGATATTACGGTGCCTCACTTAAGATCGACGTAGAGACTTACGATGTAAACAGAGCGTAAACGGTCTTACGGTAGTGACGTAAACTTAAGGCAGCTCGAAAGCTGTCGTAAGTTTCAACACAAATGGATGCGCGCGCAACCACAACAAAAGTGACTACGACCTCTGATTGGCTGAGAGCAAGAGGACTTACGCTTAAGCGCGATCGCAGGAACGCCCATCCTACGATCGAGCGTAAGATAAGACAGAGCGAGGCACCGTAATTCCAGCCTAATTTTTGTTATGGAGGACTTCCGTGGCCGAGTTTTAAGACACTTCTCCACTAAAACTGGCAGGAAATTTAGGGCGATATTACGGTGCCTCACTTAAGATCGACGTAGAGACTTACGATGTAAACAAAGCGCAAACGGTATTACGGTAGCGGCGTAAACTTAAGGCAGCTCGAAAGCTGTCGTATTACGGCTGGAATTACGATGCCTCGCTCTGTCTTATCTTACGCTCGATCGTAAGATGGGCGTTCCTGCGATCGATCATAACTTCGTATTACGGTGCCTCAGCGTAAGTCCTCGCGCTTAAGCGCAAGTCCTCTTGCTCTCAGCCAATCAGAGGCCGCAGTCATTTTTGTTGTGGTTGCGCGCACATCCATTTGTGTTGAAACTTACGACAGCTTTCGAGCTGCCTTAAGTTTACGCCGCTACCGTAATACCGTTTGCGCTTTGTTTACATCGTAAGTCTCTACGTCGATCTTAAGTGAGGCACCGTAATATCGCCCTTAAAATGTTGCTCTATCCCACGGAGTTAAGATAAAGAATAGAGATGAAATATGGTGTAGGGCGTGATGCCGAAAATTTAACCCTAAAATCCGTGACAATGGACACATTTCTGCCGTCAAAGAACATCACGATGGATTCTAGCTAATCAGCTTCTCAATTTAACCCATAAGCGTTCACCAAAAGCCAATCAAATATCGCAACGCTTCTGGGAAATATTGCAAGCTACACCCCAAGCGTGTGGTCAATCGGCCCAAACAAAACAAATCTACTTTGACACGCCTGTCAATTCAAAACTTTATGTCACTGCTTCTGCTGTTACCTTTGCAAACTGTTCTATATAATCCGCATGTTGACCGTAGGTATGATTAAAATTGAGAATGTGTTCATGCAGGGCCGTGCTTAGGGGGGGTCGAGCCGGACATTTGCCCAGGGCCGAAAAAATTTGGGGGGCGCAAAAAAATTTATGTTTTTTACATTTGTTTAGGATTTATACTTTCGTTTATATTACGCCTTGTCATTAGGCATTCATATCTTTCGCAGATAATTTGAGGTAATAAAAGAAAACCAACCGTAACCTGCCGAATTCAGTTCTTATCAACATATGTTACACCTATACATATGAACTAGAGAGAAATACTTTCTACTGTAAAGAACTTGGAATTACCGAATAGAAACCTTTATTGGTGCTCCTGATAGATAATATTCCGATAATATCATGTTTTATAAATGAAAAAAAATTCCACTCAATAACTGTAAAATTTTGCCAACAATTTTGAAAATTTTCTCAGTTTAATTACCAATTTTATGTCTGAATCTTGAATATGGGGTGTGGGAGACCAACGAGACAAGACCAAGTGAGCAATGCAACCTTTCAGACAAAAAGGCCGCAGCCAGAAGGGGAAAGGCTAAATTTGTCCGTAATTTTCCGAAAATTTAAAACATTCGTCATCAGTTTGAAGTTTGGACTTTGAAAAAATGTATCGCGATTTTCGACAAATGGTTGTCGAAAAATATCAAATTCGTCAATCATTCGCAGAAAAAAAAAATCTGATTTGGTTAAAAGGAATATGCAAGTAGTCGGATATTGTTAAAAGACCGCAGACAAAATCAGAATTTTGTCAAAAGGCCGTAAAAAAACAAGAAACTCTCGTCAAAGGATCGCGGGAAAAAGTCAAATTTCGTCAATTAGAGAAAAAGCACATTTCTTTAAATGAACGCGATTTTCTTCTAATGACTGCTGAAAAACGCGAAATTTGATAAACGATCGTGACAAAAAAGATAATTTCATCAAAAAGTCGAGGGGAAAATGCTAATTTCGACAAAGGATCGTGGGAAAACGCAAATTTTGTCAAAGGGTCTCAAAAAACCGCGAATTTCCTCAAATGGCTGCGGAAAATTTGGAAATTTCGACAAAAGATCACCCTTTCCCCCGCAAAAAAAAACGCGAATTTCAACAAAAATCACAAAAAAGACATGCGTTCCGTCAAAGGGCCAAGAAAAAAAAAAAGCTAATTTCGTTGAAGAATTGTTAAAAATGCAAATTTCGTCGATGAACCACTGGAAAAAAGCTAATTTAGTAAAGGGTTGGGAAAAAAATCGCGCATTTTGACAAAGGATTGCGGAGAAAATTTCGACAACTAATCGGCTGAAAAACACGAATTTCGAGAAAGAGTCGCGAAAAAAAACGCAAATTTTGTTAAAGGGTTGCGAAAAAAAAAACGCAAATTTCGTCAAAAAGCCGAGGATAAAATTGCAAATTTTGACAAAGTATCATGCAAAAGAATCGCGAATTTCGTCAAAGGGCCGTAGACAAAAGCTAATTTCATCAAAGTGCTGCGGAAAAAATCATGAAATTCGACAAAGGATTGCGAAAAGGGCCCGGAAAAACAAGTTTCGTATAAATACTACGGAAAAAAGCAAACATTTTCATAGAGCCGCGGGGGCAAAAATGCGAATTTCGACAAAATAGCTCTCAAAAATACAGGTATTCCCCCAGAGTTCCACAGAAAAAATAATTTCAAAAAAGAAATAAAAAAAAGGTGAATTTCATGAAAAAGCTGCCGAAAAACGCGAATTTTGACAAAATATCGCGAAAAAACACATATTCCGTCAAAAAATTTCCTGAGCTGTAAGCCCATTAATCCCTTTCATTTCTTTGGGTAGAATGTAGTGTCATTGAGCTTTAACATGGAACTAAAGAGAAAAGAGCGGCTAGTCTTTTGAGCGGTAGAGGATAATATTTGAATATAGATTCGGCTTTGAAATAGACTATCGTATTTGATAATCGGTTTTGAATAGATTTGCTTAAAAAAAAAATCGACTTTTGTGGTATTGGATTGTAATTCCAACAATCCCTTTCATCTCTTTCAGTATAATGTGGTGTCATTGAGCACTAATATGGTACTAAAGATAAGGGACGGCTCGAGGTCTGCACGGGCCGGAATTTCCAGGCCCGGGACCGGAACGTTGTAAAATTCAACAGTTCGGCCCGGCCCGTTTTGGCCCGTTACAATTTCTACAATTTCTAAAAAACTCAGATTTTTATCATATATTTAAGATTTCTTTAAAGAATACTGCATACATATCTATGGAATTATTTTACAGTATATTTTACAGGAAATACACATTAACAACATTAATGATTACTTAGATTCTTAGGCTTTCAACATTCGAATAAAGATTCATAAAAAAATTAATATGGCTTAGAATAAAAGAAGAAAAAAGAAAGCTAAAAACATCGTTACTTTTGAAGCTGTTTAATAAAAGAAGATTTATAAAAATATTTTTATATCATTTTATTAAAGATTTCAAATCCAAATTCATTCTTAAATTCAAAGAAGCTCCTTTCTGATACATTTCTAAATTAATTTTTTTCTCAGAAACGTATAAGATTAACAAGTATCTTTATTCAGAAACTATATAATCGAATGGCGTTATCCATTATTTGATACAAGCAATTTAAGAATACTGCAAGCAAATAAAATATTGTCATAATTAGCGTTTTGAATAGAATTTCCGGAAGCGTTAGCATGGGAAGGGAGAAAAGCCTGCAATCATTTGAGAAATTATTATATCGTTACAAGGTTATACAAGTATTTTACTTATCAAAAATAAAAAAATCGTTTTTCGATTCCAAATCCCTTTAATAGTTAGGCTTATCACTTTTATACTTTTATAATTTAAAATTAATCAGAAAATGTGTCAAACTTTCGCATTATTGAGAAATTAATTTAAAAACCATCCAGAAGTATATATCCAAAGATTAAGCTAACATAAGTTCTTTATCGCTATTAATAATTTTACAAATCATGTTTTCTGACCTACAGATCTTGAGAACATTTAAGTCTAGTTCCGGTCCGGCCAGTCTAAAAGTAAAAAAATAATGCACACTTGATCTCGACCCGGCATGAGTCAGCTAAAAAAATATTAAAACGGGTTATGCACAATGTAACTCTCCGATGCCGGTCTCTACACTGTACATTTTTATATTGATGCTGTCAAACTAGTATGGCTCATAACGCACATTTATACTTATTCTCGTTAAAACCATTTTCGTTGAAAATAGCTCATATTTTATCGTCTCCGCTTAAAACTTCAAAACGGGCCGGCAGGCCCGAAAACTATCGGCCCGGCCCGTTTATGTTGTTTGTCGGCCCGGCCGGATCCGTTTAAAAAACTATTCTACATCTGCCTGCTCGTTATAAAATTCGAAAGGATTCCGCCGGGCCGGGTACGGGCCAAACCCGGCCCGTGCAGACTTCTAGGTACGGCTAATCCGTTGAATGATATGGGGAAAAAATAGAAATTTGTCTCAAACAAAAGGAAGAAAAATCTGCACAAATTTTAATTTTATTATCGACTATTTCAAGGCAAGGGGGCTCTAATTTCATCACCCCCCTTCCCATCTTTGGGTATGCTGTATGTCAATGTGGACTAATATGGGGTTAACGGAAATGACTATTTCGCTGAAAAACAGAAAAAAAAAATGTCGATCTTACATTTATCAAAAAAAGTAAGGAATTTTTTTTTCGTTTAATTTTCAAAAAAAGAAGGGCTGTAATCCCATCACCCCTTCCTTTCTGTTTATTCATGGCAATGTGGATTAAAATGAGACTAATAAGAATGGCTAATTCACTGTATATTTGAAAAAATTACAAATTTTTCTCAAAAAGAAAGAAAAAAAAATCAGCACTTTTTTCATATAACTTTTGAAAATTTCGGGCTGTGCTTTAGCCCTATCACCCCTCCTCCCCCCCCCCCCACACACACATCCTTGGGTACACCCATGGAAGTAAGGATGATACAAATACGTAGAAATTCCCTCGTATAAAAGTACTCGCGCCACTGCCGATTGCCGATTAGATATTATAGAGACTCTAAAAACAAGCTAATTTGCTCTGTTTTAAAACCGAGTATTATTTACGAAAGATCAAATTATCTCGACCAGTGACCAGGCCGCCAAAATATATTTCGTCCAGGGCCGCCAAAGTCCTAAGCACGGCCCTGTGTTCATGTTTAACTATAGGATGCAATATCTGTTCTCAGTTCTACATGCTTCTCTTGTTTGGTCCAAATGAGTACATTTAAATTTGAGCGATAGCCGTCTTCATGTTGCAAACAGTTTTTGCGATATACACTGCACCGCAATCTATTTCTTTCCTTGGTAGCTGTGCCCCTAAATTAAAATGGACTTTATCCATGTGACGTCAGTCACGGGTAAACAGAAGATTAACACAGCTTCCTCTTTTGCCTAAAATATGGTCTTTTTAAGAGGCTACCTCCCCGCAGAGGCGTGACCTTGGTCATTCGTGGGTAAAGTCCGTTAGTTATTTTTTAATTACAGACCGGGAGGCGGCAGCACAGGCAATCACCTCATCGAGTTCACGCACGGCCAACTTCATGAAGCTACAGAAGCCTTGGCTTCATAAGGCAGAACCTAGGACGAGATTCATGATGTCAAATCATGTGATCTACGTCGACCCAATCTCACAAGAAAGCTGTCCTTGCAAGGGGCGTTTAAAACCAAGGGCTGTCTCTGACGATTGGGTCGACGTTAAATTACGTGATTTGATGTCAAGAACTCATTCATAACCACCAAGAGCTTCGTAGATCTCCACTGAAGTTGGCCGTGGTTCTCGGCTGAAATAATAGAATTAGTTAAAACGCGATTCGCATATTAAAACGAAATCGGTCTACCAAGTCATATCTTGGTGGAAAACATCTGAAAACCAGATTTTAGCAGTTGACTCGTAGATTTACTATGGTGTTTTTCTGCTCCTAAAGGTATGAAAACACGGAGGGCTGTAAGCACGAAAACACAATGGCAAGCTTACGAGTCAACTGGTAAAATCGGGTTTTCAGGAGTTTTCCATGAAGGTATGACTTGGCAGACAGATTGCTTTTTAATATGCGAATCGAGTTTTAACTAATTCTGGGAATTTCCGCCGTGAACTCGATGAGGTGATAGTCAGTGCTGAAGTCTCTCGGTCTGTTAGTGTTTTACGCTGATTCGGAATCTAGTTTTAGATTTTCTCATGCATATCTAGTTTTTCATGATTTTTTTGTGCAATTATATGCAAACACAAGGAACTAATTCAAAGATAAATCTAAATTAGACTGGCTTTTTAGGTACGTTCGTAATTATGTAAATACATAGCATCTATAGTTGTCGTACAACCCGCCTGTCTGTCTGTCCGCGTATTACAACGCAAAAACTACCCAGCAGAATCGTTTGAAATTTCAAATATATAATTATTACATAATTTTGTCAAGTCATTTCAAATTTTATGAAAATTGGATGCATAGTTCAGTTATAGTGGCAGTCAAAAGTATTCCATTACATTACGGTCAATGGGAAAAAAAGTTTCAAATGCATGTTAATGGTGTTACACTCTTTCGAACATAATAAAATTGATATGCATCTATGAAATATACACTATAACATACATTCTGTGAAAACTGTGGTGCAAGAAACATTTGTTATTGATTTACAGGGCCACACAAAAGTATTATATTACATAATGTTATAGGGAGGAAAATTGTTTAATGCGTTTTTTAATTATATTAAACTATTTAACAATTTTAGAAATTGATATACGTTGCTGAGGAATACTACAAGTTATTTCCTGTATAACAGAAAACAGATAGTATTTACAGGAACATACAAAAGATTTTGGCGACTATACTGCATTCGAAATACTGTATATACTATTACATCAAGATCTGAATATTTTTAGATGCCTCCGTAGTTATAAAAATACGTAGCACCCATGGGCGTAATCTGGCGCGGACGATCGGGCAGGGGCTAGAACTAGTTTTCCAGGAGAAGGGGCAAAACTTACCGTTTGCCCCTCCAGTTTTTTGTATTGTGGTTAAGGGCCAATTTTGTGTTTTGATTTTCTCTTTTTTTATTTAACCTTTTCTCTTTTTTATTTAACATTTTTGTTCCATATTTTGAGTGCAAACTAGAATAAATACTGGATGATTCCAAATACCCAGCAATAACATCTTTATGTTCACATCAGCAATATCTGACATGCATATTAACAAACTTTTTAATGCCGTAGTCTATGTCCAATATAAAAATATTTCCTCCTATTCTTTCCCCCCCTCCAGAAATGCTGAACTTATGAGCCTTTTTACATTTTAGAATTGTTTGTATGCTTATGCAAGTATGAGGTAGATATGTAAATCGGAATTAAGTAGCCATAGAGTACTGTAAAATGGGGTGAATAAGAACAGCGGGGTGAGTAGGAACGAAACATCCCAATCACACAAATAAATTCATTATAAATATATGTGATGATATTTTTAATTGCTAATTTTTTATAAGAAGGTCATAACATTAAGAGTTGGGAAATTGAGTTTTGCCATGTTGGCACCACTACTGAGGTATATAAAAAAATTGCAAGTGGATCCTCAAAAACCTTATTTTTTCAAGGTCTTCAAAACTTTGTGCGTAACTACAGTATTTTTCGTATTCTAAACCTAAGAATAGGGATTTTTAATTAATGATAGACCTGTAAATGATATGGTGTATTAAATTCTACTTATTTCTAAACTACATAATGAAAAAGTGAAAAATGGCTTGTAACATCAGAGGTTTAAGATTTACGGGGTGAATCGGAACACGTTTTCTCTCATGGTTTATTTTTCTATAGAGTAATAGTTTCATGTAATATGCAAAAACATATGTATTGTAACGATATTTTGTTTATTCTAATTACTTGAAGAGTTTAAAGGTGCCAAGATATTACTTAGTTAAGCAAAAAAGTCAACGTCCAATCCAACAGACATGGTACACACAATAAAAGAGTTTAAAATGACAAATTACTAAGAAAAATTGTACAGAATTATTCTCTGACATCCACAACATTGCACAAACATCTCAAAATGGAAAACCAATTAAAAAAAGAGAGGGATGCAAACAGTACTAAGGGCTGGAAATGAGGGCGTACTAGTAGATCGTATTTATACATGCAGCGATTGGGGCTACTCAATAGATTCACTTATCCAATGATAACACAGAACGGGCTGAATTTGTATTAAATTCCAACTTCTGCATTTGAATACACTGTTTCAGAATAAATTTAATTTTTCTTGAGTTCAAAGTTGTTTTCTAATTGTTAAAAAGGCATATCTTTATTTGTACATAAAATAACAGCTTGGTTTGATAGTAACTACGTGTTCCTATTCCTCCCTTATCAATATTACCTATTTTTATTAACCCTATTAAAGTTTGAATAAAAATGAATAAAAATTATAACATTTGTTCCGATTCACCCCTATCTGCGGGGTGAATCGGAGCATCATTAAAAAAATAATATATATATATAAACTGTAACAAATGTTACGTTTTTGCTTAAATAGTAAAGAACAAAACAAGACCAAAGTTTCTAGTAAAAAAAAAATAACAATAATAAATAAAAAAAAGAATAAAAAAAAAACAGTTGTTCCTTTTTTTTAACGTCAAAACTGAAAAGTGTTCCGATTCACCCCCATTTTAGGGTAGTTACTTTAAAGGGAAATAGAAAAATCTGCTATCATATTCAATTTTTCAATGTTCGTTTGGATTTGTGTCATTTTAAAATTCATAAACGTTAAAAAAAATGTCAATACTAATAAAATAAAGTTTCGCTCTGTGTGTATGGGATGGTAAGAAAAATTTATTGCATATAAGTGTGAAAATTTAAATGAGGATATTCCAAGGCTTCTCCTGATTTAAATCAGACTCAGAATTTTAAATTTTTGATAAATAGTTGAGTTATTAATTAAAGATCAGAAAGAACTCTCATCAAAAACTCATCGTTTTCTTTTCCAGTCCTCGCGAATGCACAGAAACCGATTTTATGGTTCGTACGCTACTGAAAAAAGGGAAAAGTGCTGAAATAAAAGGTACTCATTTTCAAGGAATAAAAAGCGCTGGAAATTTTTTCAAAAATGCATAGTCCTTTAAGATAGTCCTCCTAGAAAGTTTCACCCATCGGATGCGAAAAAAATTCACAAATTTCAATGTGATTTGCTCCGAATTTTCTGAAAATTTAAAACATCCGGAGACGAAAATTTAAAAATAAATGATCATCAGACCGAAAATTCGGACATAAAAGAGCTTTACGGTAAAGTATCTCGAATTTCGATAAATAGTCACTAAAAAATATCAATTGTGTCAAAGGTTCGCATAAAAGAATCGCTAATTACGCCAAAAAACTGAAAAAAACGCGAATTTCGTCAAAAACTCTCGGAAAAATGCGAGTCTCATTAAAAGATCGCAGTAAAAAACTTATTTTGTCAAAGAATAGAAAAATAATGAAAATTTCGTCAAAGAATCAGGAAAACAAAGCGATTTTCATAAGGAATCGTGAAAATCGAGAAATAAGTGGAAATTCATGGAGGGATTGTGGGAAAAAAGACAAATTTCATCAGAGAATGGCAGAAATAACACAAATTTCGTCAAAGGATCGCGAAAAAACCGCAAAATTTGTTGAATATCGCGAAACAATTCGAATTTTGCCAAACAATGGCAGAAAAATTCGAATTTTCGAAAAGAATCGTGTAAAAACGAAAATTATGTCAAAATATCGCGGAAAAACGCGAATTTCGTCAAAAAATTGCTACAGTAGCACAAATTTTGTTGAATATTGTAAAATAACAAGAAATCTTTTTTTTACTAACGATCGCGGAGAAAACGCAAATTTTGACAAAAAAAATCGAAAGAAAAACGCAAATTTTGTCAAAGGTCGCGGAAAAACGCGACTTTTGTCAAAAAATCAGGAAAAAATACAAATTTTGTTGAATATTGCGAAACAACGTGAATTTCGTCAAAGGATCCCAGAAAAAATTTTGTCAAAGGATCACGGAAGAAACGTGAATTTTTTCAAAGGATCTCGGAAAAATTTTGAACTTTGTCAAAGGATTGTGGAAAAAACTCGAACTTTGTCAAAGGATTAAGGAAAAAATACAAATTTCTGACAAAAGCGCAAATTTCTGTCAAAGGATCGCGGTAAAAAGGTGAATTTTGTTCCAGGATTGTGAAAAAACGCATCTGCTAGAGGTCCGCATAAAAAACGCATTAATCTGGTCAAAGTATCGCAAAAAAACACAAATTTTGTTGACGGATAGAGAATAAAAAAGATTAATTTTGTCAAAAAGTCGCGGAAAAAACGCATAATTAGTATCGGGAAAATTTTTTCTTCCTACCTCTCTGCTATAACCTTTCAGAAAATTTGCTGTATGTTTCAGATTTTTTTTTTTTTAATTTTAACTCAAAATTATCCTTGCGAATTTCATCGATTATACATTGGAAAAATTGCGAATTTTTTCAATTTGTCACTGGAGAAAATACTTCGGAATTTCGGAATTTTAGGAAAAAAGTCAGGAAAAAGTCAAGGAATTTTCGATGCACTACTTTGAATCAGAATATCGATTGTAAATGAGAAAAATTTTGAATTAATTATTAATCCAATCTAAAATTTTTGCAGAAAATTTAGGCAAATTACGTGACAATAAATAAATGGACAGACAAATATTAACAATATTGAGAACTGGAAACTCTTACAGCGCATATATATATATATTTTTTTTAACATTCATCTAGTTTAAAGTTGTCCATTGTGCAGAGTTTTACAACAATAAATAAGCTGAATTTAAAGAAAAATAATGGAAAATCTGGAATTTTTACCATGGGGTAGGAACCTCGTTTTTGTCAGTGTGTTTCGAAAAATAATCTCTCTCTCTCTCTCTCTCTCTCTCTCTCTCTCTATATATATATATATATATATACAGGGTGAGTCATAAATATCGAAACAATAGGCTATCTCCTTAAATATTGCCCCTAGACCCATACTTCCAATTGCAAAGTTTCACCTAAAAAGGTAAATTTTTTGATAAGATAAGTTGCAACTCCATGGGGGGTCTATTTTAAAAAATACAAAAATTAAATTTTTATACGGCCCCCAGAGGATAAAACTTCCAATTAGAAAAATTTTCCTTATCCATTCCTGAACTGAACAAAAAAAATTCCATCTTGATATCTCTAAAACTCAGAGAATTATGATAATTTTAATAAATCGTGAGGTTTCAAGGGATCAGACACAAATTGAAATGCGTGTAATTGAAGAAACAATGTTGCTGTATGTTGTCCAGAAAACATTTATTTTTTTTTTATTTATTTATAGAGTTTGAATTTTGAATGTTTTGTGATGGTTAACCACATAATTTGTAAGCACTATCACATCATAAGCTTTCTTAATATTTTTTTTTTTCAAAAAAATTTAGAGTAAATTAAAATTGTCATAACTCAAAATATTATTTGTCGCGTTGAATTTTTTTCTTTCAATTAAATGAAAATGTTTAATTTTCAATTTTGATTCAGCATTTTAAATAATATTTTTTAAAAATAAAAGTATTTAAAATAGCAATTTATAAAAAGATGCAATTTTTTGTGAACAAATCATATTTTTAAAAGTAAATTTTCTGAGGTAAAAACATCTTTCGGCAACTTTTTTTTTTTTTTTTTTTTTTTTTTTTTTTTTGAGGTGTTAAAAAACTGTTGAATTGTTACCGTAACCAACGTTTACTGACTTATGATGTAAGATTAAAAATGAGAAATATTGAAATAAAAACATCTGATGAAGAAAAGTGCATTTAGTTTTAAACAAAGATTGGCTCCTAATGTTTAAATGCTTTTTTAAAAGTGTCTAGGTGATTAACTCCTTCTTGTGTAGTTTCGATTTCAGATTTTGTTTAAGTTTTGCCATTTTCGCCTTCTTTATTTAAATGAGTCAGCTTATTTAAACTTAATTTTTTTTTATCACGCCGACTTCAATTTTTTTCATTGTTTTATCCCTGTCAACTTCATATTTTTCTTGTTAAAATTGCCACTACACGATGCGTAAAAGATGCCTCTAATTAGGGACCTCCAAACTGGTAGACGGTAGGTACTGGGTTCGAACCCAATCGCAACCATCGGCCTAACCGTTCGAAGTTTTCCGTGGTTTTTTCGAACCCTGGATTTCCTTGCGTAAATATGGGTTAGGTTCCCTTAAAAAGAACCTCACGGAGGGCACCCTTCCCCTCACGGCCTATATCCCTATTGTAGATAATTGGCCGGAATAATAAAAAAAAAAAAAAAAAATTCTCCAACGTGTTAACCGCTGTAAGCGGACTCAAAGGCCACTGCGCTTTTTTCTTTCATTTTTTAGAGTATAACATACAGTTTTCAGTCAAATACAAATACATTTTAAATTTTGTTTAACTTGCGAATCAGTTATCTTTTTAAAACAAGAACAGGTGTTTAATGAATCTTCGGCATATTTCATTTAAAAGTTTTAAGTTGAAATTATTCAATTGAATTTCTTAAATGATGTTTGGTTCGAACGCATTAAACCTTGATCAATTAAATACACTTAGAATGAAATATTAGTGGGAGCTTAGCATAAAAAAATACGCAACAGAAACGTTATACTCTTCGACTTTAACATTCGAATAAATATATATTTTTAATGCCGTTTGGAATAAATAAACTACTCGGATGTAGCAATCGGAGGACTCTAAAGATACGAAATTCCGTGGATTAGTATAACATATCACTGAAATCGTGTAAACTATACAAAATTCATTATGATAACGCCATCCGAAAGATGATTGATACAAAAACGTAAACAAAACCAATTCATGTCAAGAAGTAACTGCATCTGACTTTTATGGAAATTCCTGCATTAGTTCTTAAAGTAGAGCTATTACAGAAATCGTAACAAATTCAGTGTTACAGCGCCTCTCGTGGAGCCATATACAACAAATATAAATAACATCAATCCATATCAAGGAATAACTGAATCTGAAGATTGATGATATTCCTTGCATTCTGGAGATACAGCGATCGCGGAAATCGCACAAAAGCCTTTTTACAGTAGGGTCACCTGTTAAGCGATTCACACCAAAAACTAATCAGCATCAATGTATATCAAGAACTAAGTAAATATAATTTTTTATTAAATTTTGTGCATTAGTTCTTGAGATAGCGCGCTCACAAAATGTATATCATATACAGAGATACAGAAGCAGTGACTCACAGACAGACATTTTGTAAAAACATGTTTTTCGGCATCTCTGAGTCCTAAAACGTGTGAATCCGTCGAAAACCGGAATTCAAAATTTTCATGAATCCAATACTTTTCTCTTGTAAAGATAGAAAAAAGTAAAAATATGTTTAAAACCACATAAATTTTGAAGCTGAATAGTACAAACTAGATTATTGAAAAAATTTCTAAAAAATTTATTAAAATATATTTCCATTAACATTAAAATATACAATAACATTAAAATATATTCCATATGATCCAGTTAATAGAAGGGTCATTATCACTATTACTATTTTTACTAAACTTATTGCCTGCAGCAATAAGTTTTAAAGACACGGTTAATGAGAGTTTAATTAATATCATTTAATTTAATAATACTTTTAATAAGTGTTTAATAAGACGGTCCGGCCAATGGGTCGTGCCAATTACGAGCCTGGTGCCAAGCTCGAGATATTGCAGACATCTAGCATATGTCAAGGAAGTTTAAAGCCAAAAGCTATACGCTTTTATTTTATATTTAAAAGTTAAAGTATTGTCTTGGGTCTACATTTAATAATGCGTAAATTAATGGTCGATCCCTAAATTGTGTTTCGAATGAACTGATATCGCTGCACTCAGATGTATGCTAAAGTGGTGTAAGTCACGAATTTTGAAAAATTTTGGATTTTAATATCATCCAGGGATTTGCAGATATCGAGATGAATTTTTTTTGTTCGATTCAGAAGAGGATAAGGAAAAATTTTCTAATTGGAAGTTTTATTCTCTGGGGGTCGTATAAAAATTTAATTTTCGTATTTTTTAAAATAGACCCCCCATGGAGTTGCAACTTATCTTATCAAAAAATTTACCTCTTTTGATGAAACTTTGCAATTGGAAGTATGGGTCTAGGGGCAATATTTAAGGAGATAGCCTATTGTTTCGATATTTATGACTCACCCTGTATACACTATCTACCAAAAAGTATTTGTACACTTTCAGTTTTTGACATTTTGTCAAATATTTAAAAATATACTGGTCGGATTCTTCTGGAACTTCAGAAATATAAAGATTATGTTTCACTTTATATTTATTTACATTTATTTGCTAAGCGTGTAATTAGGGGGCCGGCAAAAAAACAAAGAATAATAGAAATATTTGGGATCGCCCTGTACTTGAAAATGCACGAAACGACTTATCGCTTTAGAATACAAATATATGAATACAGTAGAATATGTACACTAATTTTTGTGAGAATAGCATGTATATTTATGGCGATAGAGCGATTTTTTTGAAAAATTCAAAAAATTCTGGTATGTTTTTTGTTTATATCATGCTGGGTTTTTGACCAAATTTAACGCAAATTTCAGAAAAATTGGCAAAATACAGTAGAAAAAATGTAGCGCAATTGGAATATAAATATATTAAATATTTTATGAAATATGAGTAGTTGTATAAAATAATTTTTATCTGCGCATGCGCGAACTAGAAAAACATTTTTTTTACATCATTTAATAGTCAATTCTATGGAGTGACTTATAAAAAAAATCCAATCAAATATCGTGAAAATTCAAAAAGATATCATTATTTTAGTGAGATGTTTTTACTCTGCTCTCTAAAAACGGCTGAATCTTAAGGGATTCTCCACAAATTGACATTTTTTAATAACTGACTTTAAAAAAAAACTAGTATTGAATTAATACAATATCTAATACAATATTGCTGCTAATAAGTACTTGACAATTGTGATAGAAAAGAAAAAGAGCTTTATTCAGATTCAGGGCCAAAACTAAGAGAGGGTTGGGGGAAAAGGGCATGTGCCCCGGGCGCTAGGATGAAAGTGTCCCAAATGTACATTTTGTTTGGCGATTTTTTCCGTGTCTATGTTTAGCATGATATTGTCAAAATCGTCCCATTCAAAGCATTTCTCCTATACCAAAGCATAGAAGAATCTAATGATGATGGCATAAAGATCCCGCATAAAGCAGATTTTTTTTTTTCGTTTTGATTCGGTTTCACGATTTTAAGGTATCATTTTTTTTAAACAAACTTTAATCAATATTACATATTTTAAGTTTTAAAATAAGTCGGCTACTAATAAATTAGAAAATTTTTCTTTGCAAATACTTTTGCAGATGCTTTGCAAAGAAGAAAAGGGAGGGGGGGGGGGAGTTCCCCAAAATTCATTGAAATATAAATATATTAAATATTTTCTAAAAGGTTCTATGTCATGCAATTTTTTCAACCAAATATAAAGCCACATTCAGAAAAATTCGCAAAATGTAGTAGAAAGAATAAGGTGCTATTGAAATATAAATATATTAAAAGTTTTCTAAAATATGAGTATTTGTATGAAATATTTTTTAATCAGCGTATGCGTGAACGATAAAATTTATCATTTTACATAATTTAATATTCGACTCTATCGAGCTACCCATAAAAAAATCCGATCGAATTTCGTGGAAATTCAGAAAGTTATTGTGGATAGGAGTGAACTGATTTTCAATTGGTCTCTGAAAGCAGTTGAATGACGTCAGATTTTACGCAAATTGCCAAATCTCCATTTACGTTTTTTACTGGTGATTTACTTCTTTTCTTAGATAATTACCAGAACGAACCTATATCAGGATAAAAATAATTATAAAAAATCGAAGCATTTGTGTCAGATCTACCCATTGATACATAATTGATAATGGCTCTTATGCAAATACCGATATCTGCGATCCTGAAATACGTCAAGTTCTCCACTGTTAAATGTGGTGTCGAAAACAACACTGACATCAATCGCATGCATGATGCCAAGAAGAACAGAGCTGTCTGATTTTGAGAAAGGTGTGATCATCGGGCACCACCGAAATGGTCGATCTTTAATCGACATATCTAGCGAGCTTAATTACCCCAAAACGACTGTGGCTTATGTGATTAGAAAATGGAAGCTGAATGGTGATTGTCAGAATGTGGCCAGAGTAGGCAGACCGACGAAACTGGGAGATAGAGACCGACGGGTTCTGTCTAGAGAAATTCGGCAGAACCGCAACCAACCAATGTTACACATACGCCAAAAATTTCAACAAGCTTCAGGATGTGTTGTTTCCATGAATACCATCCGTAAGGAAGCTCATCTGCTTAATTTTTATGGCCGTGCTGCCGCCCATAAGCCTTTAATCACCAAGTCCAACAGAGCAGCTCGGTTAAGTTGGTGCAAAACACGCCAGCAATGGACTGTATAGCAATGGAAACAGGTTCTCTGGAGTGATGAATCAAGGTTCACCCTCTACCGTTCTGATGGTAGGGTCTGGGTCTGGCGTCTGCCTGGAGAACGCCTCCTACCAGAATGTATTGTGCCCACAGTTAAATTTGGCGGAAGGGGAATTATGTTCTGGGGTTGTTTTTCCTGGTTCGGACTAGGACCCTTGGTCCCAATTCATGGTAAGCTCAATGCCGATGCCTACTGTAATATACTGGACAACAGTGTACTTCCTACGTTGTGGCAATACTATGGATTGGACCCATGATATTTACAGGATGACAACGCAAGCTGCCATGTAGCGAGGTCCAGCATGGATTGGTATGCTGATAATGGAGTGCATCGACTCGAGTGGCCTGCCCAGAGCCCAGATCTGAACCCAATAGAGAAACTCTGGGACGAGTTGGATCGTCGAATTAAGGCGGGTGACACACGCCCAAAATCAGTAAAAGAGCTTACCTGCCTTGTGCAAACAGAGTGGAATAAAATACCATTAAATGTAATACAAGGGCTAGTTGAGAGCATGCCCAGGAGAGTCGCAGCTGTAATTGCGTCTCGAGGAGGATCTACAAATTATTAAATGTGAACAGGGCCAAAACCAGTCTTTTTTTCCCGAGGCAAACGTGGATTTTAAAGGTACCCCTTTCCCCCTCCTTCGCAAAGCATATTTACAAAGAAAATTTCTCCAATTTATTAATAGCCGACTTATTTTAAAACTTAAAATATGTAATGTAAAATAACGTATTCTGCTTTATTAAAATACTCCAATTTGATACTTTAAACCGAATCAAAAAAATTCTACTTTCAACAGGATCTTTAAGGCCCTTGTCCCTGCCCGCGAAGACACTGCTGAGCTAATGCTATTCCTGTGGGGAGGCATTTTTCTAATAACTCTTTCGCATTTTGAAATTTTCAATTTTTTTTTTTTTTTTTTTTTTTTTTTTTCATTGGATAGCGGAAGTCCCTCTCAAAATCGCTCCTTGACTACTTTTTCGATTTGAGTCATAGATATTTTTTATAAAGTTAGTTTCACTTTCAGAACCGCTTTTGGAAGTGAAAGAAACATTATAAAAATATCTACGCCAAAATTGAAAAAGTAATCACGAAGCGATCTTGAAAAGGACTTCCGCTATCCAATGCAAAACATATTATTTAAAAATGTCCAAATGCAAAAGAGTTAGAAAAATGCATCCCCATAGGAATAGCATTAGCTCGTGAGCATCTTCGCGGGTAGGGGCAGGGACCTTAAGCCATCATCATTAGATTTTTTTATGCTTTAGCATAGCCCAGATATAATAATTTTAACAATATTATGCTAAACATAGCCATGAAAAAAATCGCCAAACGAAAGATACATTTGGAACACTTTCATCCTAGCGCCCGGAGCACATGCCCTTCTCCCCCCCCCCCCCTCTTAGTTTTGGCCCTGAATGCGAATAAAGCTCTTTTTCTTTTCTATCACAATTGTCAAGTACTTATTAGCAGCAATATTGTATTAGATATTGTATTAATTCAATACTAGTTTTTTTTTAAAGTCAGTTATTAAAAAATGTCAATTTGTGGAGAATCCCTTAAGATTCAGCCGTTTTTAGAGAGCAGAGTAAAAACATCTCACTAAAATAATGATGTCTTTTTGAATTTTCACGATATTTGATTGGATTTTTTTTATAAGTCACTCCATAGAATTGACTATTAAATGATGTAAAAAAAATGTTTTTCTAGTTCGCGCATGCGCAGATAAAAATTATTTTATACAACTACTCATATTTCATAAAATATTTAATATATTTATATTCCAATTGCGCTACATTTTTTTTACTGTATTTTGCCAATTTTTCTGAAATTTGCGTTAAATTTGGTCAAAAACCCAGCATGATATAAACAAAAAACATACCAGAATTTTTTGAATTTTTCAAAAAAATCGCTCTATCGCCATAAATATACATGCTATTCTCACAAAAATTAGTGTACATATTCTACTGTATTCATATATTTGTATTCTAAAGCGATAAGTCGTTTCGTGCATTTTCATGTACAGGGCGATCCCAAATATTTCTATTATTCTTTGTTTTTTTGCCGGCCCCCTAATTACCCGCTTAACAAATGAATGTAAATAAATATAAAGTGAAACATAATCTTTATATTTCTGAAGTTCCAGAAGAATCCGACCAGTATATTTTTAAATATTTGACAAAATGTCAAAAACTGAAAGTGTACAAATACTTTTTGGTAGATAGTGTATATATATATATATATATATATATATATATATATATATATATATATATATATATATATATATATATATATATCTTCAAAGTGTGTCGTTTTAGCAGTTTTTTTTCCTCTCCCATATCTCATCACTTCCCTAGAGCTCATTTTCGGAGATTCGGGTTAACAAATAAAAAAATCCCTTTCGGCATGGCCTATAGGCGGAGGTAGATTTCGAAAAGTTTTCATCTCAAAAAAAAAAAAAAAAAAAAAAAAAAAAATGCCTATCTCTACTTAAATGCCCATTTTGGCAATATATTTTGAATTATATTCTTACTTTATTTAAAAAATTGACCAATATGCTCATTATATAGTTCCTAAATAACAAAAAAACTGTTAATTAAATTCGTTTGACAGCAAAATTGAATTTAAAAATGAGTCATAAAATAACCAATTTATTATTTTAATACATCCACAATTCTTTAATCAAGATCGCTTTGAGAAATTTTGTGCGACGTGCCCACTTTGACAGATTTTTTTAAATATATATTTAGCCTTTATCAAAAATCTGACCAATACGGCACATTACACAGTTCCTAAATAACAAATAACTGTCAATTGAATGCGTTTGAGAGCAAAATTGAATTTAAAAATGAGTCATAAAATAAACAATTTGTTATTTGAATACAACCTCAATTCTTTTATCATGATCGCTTTGGGAATTTTTTTTGCGAAGTGCTTACTTTGACAGCTTTTAAAATATATATATTCACCCTTTATCAAAAAATCGAAGAATACGCACATTATATAGTTCCTAAGTAACAAAAAACTGTCAATTGAATGCGCGTCAGAGCAAAATTGGTTTTAAAAATGAGTCATAAAATAACCAATTTGTTATTTGAATACCCACAGTTCATTAATCATCTCGCTTTGGGAAATTTTTTGCGAAGTGCCCATTTTGGCAGCCTTTTTTGAAATATATTCTGCCTTTATCAAAAAACTGGCCACTCCGTCACATTATATAGTTCCTAAATAAGAGAACCTGTAAATTGGATGCGTTTGAGAACAAAAAAAGATTTAAAAATGACTCGGTAAAAACGCAATTTCTTAAATTTCCTCAAATTTTAATCACGATAACTTCGTGAAATTCTGTTCAAAATACCCTTTTTGGCAGCCTTTTAAAAAATATATTCTGCCTTTATCAAAAAACTGGCCAATACGTCAAGTTATATGGTTCCTAAATAATAGGACCTGTAAATTGGATGGGTTTGAGAACAAAAATTAATTTAAAAATGACTCATGAAAAACGCAATTTGTTATACTTAATGAATTTTTTAATGATGAAAACTTCGGGAAATCTGTTCAAAATACCTCTTTTGGCAGCCTTTTTAAAAATATATTCTGCCTTTATCAAAAAATTGGCCAATAAGTCGCATTATATAGTTGCTAAATAAGAGGATCTGTCATTTGGATGCGTTTAAAATCAAAAATGAATTTTAAAATGAGTCAGAATATAAGCAGTTTGGATTTAAGGTTTTTTCTCCAACTCCTATTTTTGTTTAATTTATTTTTGCTATAAGAATTGGTTCTATGAAAAACTTGTCAATATAAAAGTTGTAGATATTATTCTGAAGATGTAAAATAAATTTAATTAGATTTAATTGCTTAAGAATTGAGTAAGTTATGGGTTTATTTCTTTTTCCTCCCCCCTTTTTCTTTTCGTTTTTAATTTTTTTCATCGGTAAAAATTGGTCCTATCAAAAACTTGTAAATACAAAAGTTTTAGATAATATTGAGTACATTTATATAAAATTTAGTTGGATTTGATATCTTGAGAATTGACGAAGTTATGATTTTTTTTCTCCCAAAAACCATGTTTTTTTCGCCCCTTGAGCCCATTTTTAACTTTATCAAAAATCTGTCACGCATAAACTTTTTCCTCATCTTTTAGAAGTAATATAAACTTTAAACTGATTCGATATCTATTTTAATTAAAAAGTTATCGCATTTTTTCTGTTTTCACAAAAACCCTCCTAACTTTGACCCCCTTGGTCCGATTTTGCCCATTAACGAACTTAACCGAGATTTTATGCCCCTTGATTTTATGTAAAAGTTTGATGAAGATCTGAGCATAATTATGGAAGTTATCGTGTCTAGAAGAAAGTGATATACACCGATAGATAGATAGATAGATAGATAGATAGATAGATAGATAGATAGATAGATATATATATATATAAACTTTTTTACTGATGGTAGTTTTGGGGTCTAGGAGTCATGATTCGTGTAGATCCGCAAAAATTTTTCAGAAATTCCAACATGGGAGACAATGCAATAGGTAGTATTTCATACGAAATCTACCTAATATGTATGTAAAGCTCAGTTCTTTTTTTTTCGAAGATATAATCGTTTTTTTTTAATACCAATCTTAACCATTTCAAAAAATTCGCGACCGCAGGTCACTTTCAGCCTTGCTGAGACAATCGCTTTTTCTACTGTAAAAGCGCCTAAAAATTCGCATTTCGGCGCAATCTTTTTAGAGCATCTCTGCTGACTAAATTTAACCCTTAAATGCATATTGTATCATTTTCGATACCATAAGTGTTCCCGATTTATTGAGGGGGTTTATTCACATATTCCGTATTCTCACCAGAAATTTAAAAGAGCAATTTTCACTTTACTTAATGAAAGACCATTCGTAATCAAATAAAGAAAAATTTACTATTTAGATTTTTCAGGTATACATTCTGATTCTTTGAATTGCGCATTTTTTTGGAACGCGTCCTATCCTATGCATTTAAGGGTTAAATCACCTACTAAAATTTCAAAACGTTCCGAAGAATAGAGGCATTTTTTTACAATATAAAATCTGTGAAAAAGTCGACGAAAAAAAATCGCATCGACGTCCATGAAAATATTTCCTGAAAATGCATTTTCAACTGTTTTAGGCGTTTTTTCGCTTAGCCAAATTTCACTGTATTTTTCATACATTTTCATCTATTAAATAGTAATACATAGAAAAACCTTTTTAGCACTTTCCAACAAAGTTGAAAAGTGCTTATGTATTCGGTTTGTCTGTCCGTCTGGCCGGATGGCCGTCTGTCCATCTGTCCGCGCTCTAACTCCCGTAAATATACTCGGATTGTTATGAAATTTTTATATGTTATTAATGTTTACCCTAGCACGACACCTATTGAAAATGAAGTATCTACATGATTAGTTAATCTACAGAGAGAATCAAAAGTTTCCCATTACATTACGGCCTATGGGGAAAAATCGTTAAAATACTCGGATTGCCATGGAATTTTAGGACGTTATTAACGTTTACCCTAGCACGAACGCTATTAAAAATGAAGTTTCTACCATGATTAGTTTATCTACAGGGCGAATCAAAAGTTTTCCATTACATTACGGCTCAAGGGGAAAAATCGTTTATATACTCGGATTGCCATGAAATTTTAGGACGTTATTGACGTTTACCCTAGCACAAATCCTATCGAAAATGAAGTTTCTACCATGATTAGTTTATCTACAGGGCGAATCAAAAGTTTCCTATTACATTACGGCCTATATGGAAAAATCGTTTCAAAGGAATTTTAAAGATGTTATACCCTGTCAAACATATTAAAATATGCATTCTATAAAATATAAGGTGAAAATGTAGCTATTATTCATTTACATGGCCACACAAAAGAATTCCATTAAATAATAGTAAAAGGGGGATTTGCGTGGGACATATTTTAAATATATTAAGCTGTTTCATGTATAATAAAATTGATATATGTAACTGAAGCTTAATATAAATTATACGCTACTGTCTTGCATAATATGAAGTACATAGCATTTACAGGGCCTTACAAAAGATTTCAAACAGTACATTCTTTCCGAAGTACCGTATATGTGTCCGATGATGGCTGATGGAGGGATGAAATGCATTTTAATTATGATATGCGCGTTTATATTTCGCTAATTACATGCACATTATATGGTGTGTATAAATGTTATAGTTGATATACAGGGCTACCCAAAAGAGCTCACCAACGCTACTGAATATGAGCGTAAATTATTTAAACTTGGTTCTTAAATAAGCTATGCATTTTTACGCTGAGCTTCATTCAATTTACTGAGAAATGTTTGCAGAATATAGATAAAAGGATATACAAGGCCACACAAAGAATTCGGTACATGGATGCCTATGAATGATAATTTATGAGAATGTGATTTCAGTTGTTTTAAAAGTGTTTTAGTTTACAATAAATTTTAGCCTAATGCTGATGTGTAATAAAGGTACAATGTAAACTACAGGGCTGAACAAAAGTATTCAAGTATGTTTCCATCTAATAGTATGTAATGCTGAAACAGAAATTTCAAGCTACTGGGTATTTTCTTGCTAAACTAAATTTTCCCATTATATCAACTGACATGTGAAATACAGAGCTGTTCAAAAGTACTGGCATTGGCGCACCCAGGATTAAGCTTTGGAGGGGGCTAACATATATTAGAGGTCAGTATTTTCCTGATCTGGCCCTGGCAGTTGAACTCAGTCCGATTTTTTTTTTTTTTTTTTTGCATTTTATTAAAAATGGACGAGATTTGTCGTTCCCAGAAGTACATTTTTTCTATTGACTGGATACAAAACGAGGACTGGATGGTGGGAGGGGGTGGGGGGAGCAATCATCGAAACCTGGGGAGGGCCTCTGAAAATTTTTGATTGGGCTAATTTTGAAGGCTTAACCTCTTTGATAAATAAAAAGAAATTATTGTTTTAAGTGATAAATATAAAAAATGCTTATATTTCAAATTTCATACGAAAATTTACATATAAGAAAAAAAATGTGAAGAGTGTAATATTTTTCAAAATTTCTGTTTTGCTGAATCTATTAAAAGTAATAAAGATAAACTTTCATAATTTTAGAAAACTTTAAATAGTTTAATCTTGTGGTCTAGGAGGGGCTTCAGCCCCCTTAGCCCTCCCCGTGGGTGCGCCAGTGTACTGGAATACATATTTGGGTATATTTGGCTATACACTATTATTTCCCTAAATAACAAAGTTTTGTTAAAGATTTCATTAAGTGTGGAAAGTGCTTCATAATCTTTGCTTAACGCATGATTTTTCTTACTTGTTTAGTTGTTTTATGAATTTTTCAGCTGATTTAAATTTTAGTTTTAGTTGCATATGTGGTATGCTTATAGCTCTATAGATCATATACGGAGTTGCAGAAAATAATTCATATATATTATCTGCTATGGACAAAAATTCTTGAAAATAGATACATAACTGCTTTCTGTGTTTCTAAATTGCTTATTTAGTTTGACTTCATTGTATGAAAGAATAAATTTTCTTAACAATATTCTAAAAATGTGGGAAAATATATCATAATCAATAATCGATGCTCTAGTTTTTGTTCTTGTTTTTCTTTCTTTCTTTCTTTTCTTTTTTTTTTTCACTTGAAACAATGTGAAGAAGTACATTTAATTTTTTTATCAAGACAATATCAATTTTTACATTCTTAATCAAAAATTATTCCGTGTATTCTATAAAGCGTGACAAAAAAAAAAACTTTTTATTCCAATCAGAACGTTAGCTAAAGATTTTTTTTAATGAAATTTTGTCATTTGTTGCCGGTATGAAATGAAGGGTTTAAACATATTTGTCTCAACCTCCTCCCTCTCCACTTACCACCCTTAAATAAAACCTTCGGAAGCAAGGGGCAGGGTTTTTCCGAGCCCCGTACATGGCATTCGCGGGCCGGGCCGGCGGAGTGAAAGCAAATTTTCCAATGGACCGACAGAAAAAATTGAACGGGTCAAGCGGGCTGGGCTGGGCAGAGAAAAAAAATTTCGGCTCTAACGGCCCGATTTAAAAGTTTACTAAATCCGATAAAATATCAGCTACTTTGATTGAATTAGACTTTTGCGTGAATAATTACGAATGTGCGTCACGAACCGATGGTACTTCGACAACATCAATTACATGCTCAAAAATATAACATGTCCACCGGTGAGACTGGCATCGGATATGGTGTCTGAGACAGTTTATTTTATTTTGTATTCATTTATCTTCAGTAAACTTATGCGTGCTTGTTTTCCCTACACAGTCGAGCCGAGCCGGAGCTGAAATAAATTATTCTTAGGAAGTATAGGGCAAGCAATATGATGTTTTCTAAAAATTATAAAAGCGAAAATGAACTTCTGTTAACGTAATCTTTGGAAATATACCTAAAGGTAGTTCTGAAATTAACTTCTCCATAACGCGAAGCTTTTATACATTTTCTGACTAATTTCTAATTGCAAAGGTTTAAAATTGAGAAACTTAACTATTTAAGGGATTTGAAATCAATTAGCGTTTTCTATTTTTGATAAATAAATTACTTGTCGACATATAAGAGATTCTTGTTTCGGCTGCAGGTTTTTATCCTTTCCTATGATGCCGCTTCTGGAAATTCAATTCAAACGCTGTTTTTGTCAGTATTATTTCAAAGATAAGTTGTCTTTCTAAAAAAAATGGATAACGCCATTCGATTACATAGTATCTGAATAAAAACACTTGCCAATCTTATGCATTTCCGAAAACAAATTAATTAAAAATGTGTCAGAAAGTAGCTCTTTTTGATTTGAGAATAGCCTTAATAAATGAAATATTTTCACAAATCTATTTTTATTAGAAAGATTCAAAAATTACGATTCACAATCAAATTTTTAACACTCCTTTTGTACTTTTATTCAAAACTACATTATTTTTTTATGAATCCCTATTTAAATGGGCCCCACCAGCGGCTGACAGGTTCAGCTCTCGAAGATGGTGAACGAAAGGTGCTGGATTCGAACCCAATCGCGCCCATCGGCCTAACCGTTCGGAGTTTTTGTGGTTTCCTTTGAACCTTGCGTAAATACGGATTTGATTCACTTAGAAAGACAAAGATGCCGGGCACTCTCCTAGGGTTTATATCCATCATACTGTGACGACCCCAAGTAACTGACTGTGGCACATAACTCCCGATCATGATTTCGCAAGAAGCGATCTTAACTTTCTGCTCTGAATCCGAACTGTTTCTTCTGTGTTTGCCAGACGGCGCTGATGTGGTACAATCTTCTGCTGGAAACGAAGAGAAAGCAAAGAGTGGGGAAGGACGGGACAGTGACTTTTGGATTTCAGTGTCTGATTTTAATGATGATTTTAACGTTGTTCTTATTTGTTTGATTTTCATGTGTGTAAAGTCTTTAGGTGTCAGGTTTTATAGTGTATCTGTTAACGTCGTGTGCTGAAATAAAAAAGATGATTGTCATGAAAATGGGAATTCATCGTGCTGCCTTACACATCGGAACCAAGGGAAAGATGGAAATCGTTACAATACAGATAACTGGCCGTCGTGTGATAACACCACAAACACAGCTTATTTAAATGTTGAAACGTCTAAGAATTTAAGTAATCGTTATTGTTCCTATTGTGTATTGTCTGTCTTGCACATGATAATTTAAATATATACTGTCAATTTATCCCATAATTATTTATGGGATAAATTGACAGTATAGTTTTCAGTATGATGTAGTCTTTAAAAGAATCTCTATTGTATGTTAAGTTAAATCCACATTTTTTATAGAAATTGAGTCGGGCCAAGCCGGGTCTGCTTTTACTGATCTCAGTACGGACCGGGCCGGGCTTTTAATTTTTACACCGGGCCGAGGCACAATAACTATTGGGACGGCCCGAGTATGAATTTCAAGCTCATGCAGATCTCTAGAAGGCTTTGACAAATTTTTATTAAGTTTGGTTGAACTTTTTCTGGTTGAACAGTGAATCAAACATAAGAGAGATAACGGTTATGCATTCAAAATTTTAAAGTATATTTTTAAAGACATGAAATGACTTATTTCGGATTTTTCTTTATATTTTCGTATATGGTTGAAAATTAATTTTTTTTTTAAAGTATTAAAATTTTTAAATATTTAAGTGTACATGTGTCCATGCAATGACTGAATGACTGGAAGGGGGGGGATATAATTTTCTTGAAAAGTACTTTGAAGTTTTTGCCCCTCGTAGTTTTAGAGCCCAAGTTACGCCTATAAAGCACCTATAGTCGTCGTTCTGTCTGTATCTCCGTCTGTCCCTCAGTCTGTCTGCCTGCATATAACAGAGAAAAAGCCCCCAACCGAATCGTTTGCGATTTAAAATATATAATCGTTGCATAATTTTGTCGGGGCATATTTTTAAATTTATTGAAAATCGGATGTATTGCTTAGATACAGGGACAATCAAAAGTATTCCATTACATTACGTCAATAGGAAAAATAATTTCAAGTGCATTTTAATGATTGTTACACTCTTTTGAATATATTAGAATTAAGATGCATATGTGAAGTATATACTAAAATATACATTCTGTACAGTCTGTGATACAAAGAATATTTATTATTATTTTACTGGGCCACAGAATGTATTCCACTACATAATGGTATACGGGGAAACATTGTTTGGGGCGTGTTTTAATTATATTAAACTATTTCACATTTTATGAAATTGAGATACGCTGCTGAGGTTTAATAGAAGTTACTTCCTGTATATTTACAGGAACACACAAAAAATTTTGACCGCTATACTGTATCCGAAGTACTGTATACTATAACAGCAAGATCTGAATATTTTTAAAACTTCGTACGGACGCATAGTCTGTTTCAGTACATTCCGTTCTGTGAATTCTGAATAATATACCTCCAATAGTACTCGAACCAAATTCTGAGCACAGTAGTTTATATTTCAGAAAGGTGAAAGGTCTCAAATCCCCATGTCCTTTCTTATCCTTGAATTTATAATTAGTATGTCGGCATTACCGACAATGATCAGCGACGCAATTTTGACGAATTTTTAAAGAGATTAAGATAATGTGAATCTTTTCAGTATAAAAAAATCCAATTGTTTCTCGACATCCTTCAAAGGAAAGAGCATTATTATAATAACAAGTCGGAAATTGCACGTCAAGAGTAGAAATGGGGTGAGTTCGTATTATATTGAAGTTTTAAAAATATTCAGATTTTTATGTAATAGTATATAGTACTTCGGATACAGTATAGTGGCCGAAATAGTTTGTGTCTCCCTGTAAATACTATTTCCTTTCTATTATCCAAAAATTAACTTGTAGTAAACCTTAGCAACAAGCATCAGTTTCATAAAATGTGAAAGAGTTAAATATAATTAAAACGCGCTCCAAACTATGTTCCCTCCATACTATTATGTCATGGAATAGTTTTGCGTGGCTCTGTAAATTAATTACAAATATAATTTGCATCACAGATTGTACGGAATGTATATTTTAGTATATATTTTATAGATGCATATCAATTTTATTATGTTAGAAAGAGTGTAACATCATTAAAATGCACTTGAATTTTTTTTTCCATTGGGCGTAATGTCACTGAATACTTTTGATTGTCCCTGTAATTAAAATAAGCATCCAATTTTCATAAAATGTTGAAATGACTGGGCAAAATTATGCAACAATTGTATATTTTAAATTTCAAATGATTCGGTTGGGTAGTTTTTGCTGTGTTATATGCGGATAGACGAACTGAATGACGACTATAGGTGTTACGTATTTACATAATTACGAACGCACTTAATAAGCACGTGTAAAACTTCAAACGTATATCTTGTATTTTATTTTCGAAAATTTTCTGCATAAAAAATTTCAGCACAGGAACGTGTTTTCAGGTTTTTTTTTTTTTTTTTTTTTTTTTTTTCTTTTTCGAAAACACTGTTAAAGGTTCATATACTTTTTATAAAGATTTCAGCGAATCAGAGTTTAAACGAAATAATTTATTTTTACGATGTCTCAGATCGGGATGAAAATTTCAGGTGTTCATTTATATTATATATAAATTATCATATTAAGGTTCGCACGTTTTAATAAAACAATTTATTTTTAGGATTTTTTTTCACGCTTTATGGGACACGATCAAAATTTTCAGGTTATCCGTTTAAATTTATTTGGCGAAGATATTTTTAATTGTTTATTTTTATAAAGCCATTTTTTTTCGATTTCGCATAGTAACGAAACGTTCGGTTTTTCGTGTTTGCATGTGAGTGCATATGTTTATGACCCCATACATTTATATAATGAAAAAATAAAAACACTACAAAAGCTAGTTTTATTTTGCTTTAAAATTTTATTTACAATATCCGTGTTCATATTTCTTTTAAACAGTTGCTGATGTATTTTGTGCTGTACAATTTTCAAAATATGCATTTATAAGTACGAACTTGTTTGAGGCTTTACAGTCGGATGATTCTAAAAACAAAGGCATTTTTCTTCTTTCAAACATCCAACACAGTGACTCACATTTAAGCTCATTACCTAGAATTAAAATCATAAGTATTATTCACTAATACATATAAAAGCAAACAGTTATTTAGTAACATGTGTAAACTTGTAATTATGTGTTTATAGTCCTAGAGCTGAAGCACAAAAACCTAAGGTATCGAGCACAAGAAAAAAAACTTTATTTTATGGAAGAGTAGTAATAAGGGAATCTAATGATCCATGTCTGCCGGAAGCGAAGTGGTGCATAAGTCAAAAATTAATACCACTAGTGATTTACTTGTAGGCTTATCATTGAGTTTGCAGTAAAATTTTTTTATACCTTTGAATGTACGGCAAACATAATGATAAACCTACGAGTAATCCACAAGTGGTATTAATTTTTGGCTTATGCACCACTTCCGGCAGACATGGGTCATTTGATTCAGCTGTTATTACTCTTCCATAAAATAAAGATTTTATCTTGTGCTCGATACTTTAGATTTTTGTGCTGTCGGCTCTTGGACTATTAGAAGTCACGTTCTTAACATCCAATGGGCTTTACACATGAGTGGCAACAGCCACATCTCTGGGCACAGCAACAGCCACATTGGCGCATTCGAGCATCACGTGATTCCAGTGCTCTATAAAAAATGTACCGCTTAAAGCACCGCGGTAGCTTTTCTTTTTGGTTAACGTCGGGTAAAGTCCATTCGTCTGTGACAGAGCCTCTGTACAGAATTACGAGTCGGAGCAATACCTCCATATTTATAACTTGGGTACATCCCGACCACAACCTTCTCTAAATACACTGTAAAAAATATGACAATTTTGCTGCATCGTCACTCCAGCATTTTTATAGAATATCACTCTTTTTGCCATGAGAATGCTCCATGATAGCCAGACGTAATCGTTTTCTATAAAAGCGGTGCTTTTATAGAATATCACTCTTTTGGCCAGTGAGAATGCTCTATGATAGACTGAAGTAGTCGTTTTCTATAAAAGCGGTGGAGTGCCAATCGGAATGCTCCATGATAGCCTGAAGTAGTCGTTTTCTATAAAAGCTGTGGAGTGACGATGCAGCAAAATAGTCATTTTTTTACAGTGTAGGCTCACAACCGTTAACCTTTTCTACAACCAAAGATCACTGCTCACCGTCATGTAATAAATGGCAGACGGCATTTTTGCTGATCCCACCGAAGCTAGCACAAAGAAGAAAATACAGGCTTGTGATTGGTTGAATAATTTAAAGAGCGTTTTGTTTTGGTTCATTTTTGAATTTACGTTTATTTAATCATTAGTTTCGATATGCTCTTAAACTCAAATCATGTATTAAAACAAACTGCAAAGCATCGACAAGGTTGCAGGATGTTTCATGAAAAGATATTTACATTTTATCTGCTTGAAGCCTTTAACTGCAATTTGCAGCTTACCTTTATTCATTAACGCATTGCTTATATTAATAATTGATTAATTTATGAAAGCCTCCTAAACTATTTTAAATGTTATAAAAAAAAATTAAGCAAATTATTTCCAGTTATAAATTTCTGAACCTGGATAAAAATTATCTGTTTAACCTGATTTTTTCTTAGAGAATTAAAAAACTTCAGAGAGAATCAAAATTCTATAAGCATCACTTGAATAGAAATAAAAATAATTCTCATAAATTTCGACTTACCCATTTTCAATAAACAGTTTAATCTTTAAAACTGTAATTAAAAAAAAATAATAATATCCTATTTGTTTTACAACAGCAATCTAATTTCACAGCTTTTGCACAATTTCAGCAATCGCATTTTCATTTTTCCTTTAGGAAAATGGTGAATTATAATATTTTTGAGTTCAGTTGGTGTCGCTTTTCTTTTTTGTCCCATTTTTCACAAATTCTAAAACAAGATGCATCAAATAACAAAAACAGATACGTATTTGGAATTTCAAAAACTTAATTTTTTCTGGTCTCATGTACTATTAATAGCACATGTCTTTTAATTGAGTATTATTTTCTTTTAAGGCGCCACACTAGGCACAGAAAAAGACCCGGATGATAATGTAAAGTCTATGGGAGTGTTCTTTTCAAATATCTCGCTCAAATTTTAATATTTTTACATGATTTTTTTGTACAAGATAGCTGAGGACGTACCACAACCGGCCTAGTTTTTACTTCTTCGATTTTGCTTATATATTTTTTATATAACAATAGTTTCAATTTCAGAACCGGTTTAAACCGGTTTCGAAAGTTAAAGCATTTTTTTTTTAAATCTGAAACCAAAACTGAAAAAACAAAAACTAGGCCGGTTTTAGATCGTCCTCAGCTATCTTGTGCAAAAAAATCATGTAAAAATATTAAAATTTGGGCGAGATATTTGAAAAGAACGCCCCCATAGACTTTACATTATCATCCGGGTCTTTTTCTGTGCCTAGTATTGCGCCTTAACAAATACAACAAATACCTTTGTTATAGTTTATATGTAGTAATGTTAATATATATCTATTCATTTACTGTATGACTTCATTAATGTTTAGGCATTTAGTAATAATAATAATAATAAATATTTTCTTAGCATCGTTTGCTATTCTTTTATTATAACCCTCTCAGGTCCGATTTTTTTTCAACTTTTAGAAAAAATTACTTTTACGTTAATAACATTAACAATAGCTATCCAAATAGATTAACTAGAGTTTAACGAATATTTTATTGTCAGAAACATGTTTTGTGTGCTATTCAATTCATATTATTATGACAATAGGCTAGGAAAGAGTTTTTAAAGTTGTTTAGAAAATAATGTCCTACAATAAGATTTAACTAACATTATTATTTTCTAAAACTTTTTGAGTTTATTAAAGATGAAAAGTTTCATGAAAGTAAACCTTCATTTTAAATTTAAAGAGGGAAATATTTTGTTTATTTCTATAGGTCTGGTTTATACACTGTTAAAAATTTTGCTATTGTTTGAAGCAAATTTTGGTGCTCAGTAGCTGCCACCATACCATGGTGAAATCTTGAACCAATATTTGAGGCTTCGTTGGAACATCGTTCCAACTATTGGAACTATTCTTGAACAGGAGCTCCAAATATTGGTTCAAGATTTCACACCTAAGTTTGGTTCAAACTAGAACGAAATTTTTAACAATGCACTATTAATAGTACATGTCTTTTAATTAGGTATTATTTTGTTTTAACAGATACTTTTGTTACTGTTCACGTATAGAAATGTTATTATGTGTCTATGCATTTACTAAATGAATTCATTAACGTTTAGGCATTTAATAATAACAATAAATATTTGCTTAATTCTCTTTGCACTGTTTTCAATTCTTTTTTTTAAACATATATTTCACTCTTTAAATTTAAAATAAAGGTTACTTTCCTGAAAGACTCATGTGTAATAAAGCGCAAAATGTATTAGAAAGTTGTAAAATCAGTTAAATCTTGTTGTAATATAATATGCTCTAACAGGAGTGCCCAGAGACGGGTTTGGTGACGCAAGATGCGTCATACAATTTAGTTTTGGGGGGGAGGATTTTTAAATTCTTAATATTTCCTTTTTTTTACTGTTAAAAAAAATCTTGATTTTTTTTAGTATCTCTTTTAATTTTTTTTCATCATTTAATTTCCAGAAATGTTCCTGTGTTTTCTTTCTTTAAATTCTAGATAAGGGCAATAATAAGTCATTCTGCTATACTCAACTCGCTATCTTTTGTAAATCTTGATTCTTTTAATATCACTTTAAACTTTTTCAACATTGAATTTTCAGAAATGTTCCTGTGTTTTCTTTCTCTAAATTCTATATAAGGGCAATATAAACTCATTCCGCTAGGCTCAACTAGCTATTTTTTGAATGTGCAGTAGATTATAAGTAGAATATATTTTACAATTGATATTCTGTTTAGAGGGGTCAATGTTAAAGTATGAAGATTTTTTTTTTGGGGGGGGGGAATTTGCGTCATTGGGTTTGGAGGGGACGGTCACCACTGTGCTCTAAACATCTCCAAAAACTCTTGCTTAGCCTATATGAATATGAATTTAATAGTACGCAAAACAACAACATTCGTTATGTTCCAGACAGTGAAATATTCATTAAACTCCAACTTATCTATTTAAATAGCTAGTGTTAATGTTATCATCACTAGCTATCCAAAAAAAAGTAGAAGTATTTTTTTTTCTAAAAATTGAAAAAAAAAATCTCACCCGAAATTGTTAATATAAGACGAAACCAATGTTGAATTCACAGAATGACGACACGGAAGTCCCTTCTGGAGAACAGTGAATTCAACACTGGACAAAACATTGGGAACTTCATGACTGTCGAATAATTATTTTGGCCACTGTATTTTAAATAATTAGCATTGTAGCTTACAAAATTGTTTCTGTATTTTTAGTGTAGCATGAGACATTTATTACTCAATAGAGTAATTTTCATATTTCAGATCTTTTTTTTTTTTTTCATTTTTTAGTTTTTACGATTTACGCGGACATTCAAATAATGAAGTAACATCTAACATATTAAATTCGTTCATAATAAATATGTTGTAGTGGGTCGGTCATGCAATAAACAGCCATGGAAAAAATTATAAGGACAATCAAAAAGTCGTCAAATTTAAGAGCCGCTTGGCTAGAAAAAAATACGCATATATTTGTATGATAAAAATGCTTGAAATGGAGCTTTCCACACAAAATATAAATTGAAAATTTGAAAAATAATTAAAAGGCATGAATTTATAAAAGTTTTAATAGGTTGCTACTCGAAAAAAAAAATATATAAGAACACACATTTAAAAAAAAAATCGCAAATAAAACTCTGCCTATTTGATAATGTCATAGGATTGTTTCAAATGGCCTAAAACTGTTGCACAGAGAGATTGTTCAATTTCTTTCCTTCTTCATCTTGCCAAAATGCACACAAGAGTCTGAATTTGAAAAAGGGGAAAAGTTTTTGCTTATGGAAAATGGGGAATGAGTAGATGTAAAATTGCAAGAAATATAAACAGATCTAAAACACTAAATTATAATTTGTTGAAGAATCCAAAAGATTATGGCAAAAAGAAGTACACAGGTAGGCCAGTTTCTCTGACTATGCACCAAAACCGTGGAATTGCGCGTCCAGTTTTCTTAAAAAAAAAAAAAAAAAAAAAAAAAAAAAAAAAAAAAAAAAAAAAAAAGGGTTTTATTCAAATTTAGACAAAAAAATATCTACCACACACTAGCCGAACAGTATGTTATGTTCTGCAAAAGTATACACATTTTAGATAGGTTAAACTACGGTACTGATGTCCACTACTTACGAAACTACTTAAGATGCCTAGATTAGAATTTGCTTAGAAACATGTTTCTTTTGAACTTTACTGGAAATATGTAGTATTTTCGAACCAAAAAGACTTTACTCTAGATGCACCAAAAGGTATTCTCCATTATTAATAGGACTTGCAAAAAGATAAACCTCTTTTTTCGAAACGGTAATTCGGAGAAAGTTATGTGATTTCATTGATAAGTTTTGCCGCCGATATAACAACACCAATCTTATCCATTGAAATCGCATGAATTCAAAATCATATGTGGATATGTTAGCTGAAAAATTATTGCCCCATATCACAGGTGGTAATTATTTGTTTCAAAAAGACACTTGGATGAGATAGTTTTCAGAGTGCCTGGAGAGATCGACTCCTTACCTCTAGTAGAGAAATGATACATGGAACAATTCAAGTCATAGCAAAAGTCTGACAAATAGAACGTCAGAAACAAAAGGGGGGAGGGAGGGAAGCCGGGTCCCAAAAAAAAAGCAATGGCCCTTTAAGGGCACCATACAAAAGAAATAAAATAGATGAGAGTATAAATTAGAGAAATAAGAACATTAACAATATTTTCAAAAGTATTTACATAGTACAATTTACAAAATAGAGACTAAGAGATGGTGAACGTTCAGGAAGGAAAACCCTATCAATGAGATAAAAACTAGGAAAAATTATCCTGAGTCGATGTTTTATTTTCAAAAAGACAATGAAATTTTAAACGTGTCTAGTGCATCATGTCCATGGTTCGCGTCCAATTCTGTCCAAATTTTGGATTGGATACCAAAAAGCTCTGATTAAGCACTGCCCCATAGAGCATATGTGAGGCATTTTATGTAAGAGAAATATGTAAATATGGCACACAATAGGCACATATAGATAATTTGACATCGTTTATTTAATTAGCATTAAAAAAAATTTCTAAACTAATTTCAAATGGACTATCTGAGTCTGGACTCAGATAGTCAGAATGGACTGCACACTGCACGATTAATAAGGGTCATTGGAAAAAAAAGGAGATTTTGTAGAATATTTATTTATTTCTAGAAATATTTCATTATGTTTTTATAATTTTTTCCATGTTTCACATTATATCTTTCTATTCATCTCCGTTTTATAAATATTATTGTAATTTTACTTCATATTAATAAGTACCTAATATTTGCTAATTACGAGTAGTAAATAATGTTTCATTTTGTTTTCAATTGATGATTACTTTAACACATATTTCAACACATATATCATTTTTCAACGTGTCTTTATAATTTTTTCCATGGCTATAGATCAGACTAAAATTAAAATATTACGTTTTCTTCTTTCTTTCTTTCTTTTTTTTTTTTTTATGTAATTCTTTTCCAACTCTATCATGTTTTATTAATTTTACTTTATTTTTGCCTGTGAAAATTATCGGCACGCATTTTTATAAGAATCTGGCAACTTTTCAGTTTTTTTGTTGTTGTTCCCAGAAGAAAGAATAAAGATGTTGTTTTGTTGCCGTTATGATTATTACGTAGTTAATAAGTGATTAAATTCTGATAATAAGCGATTAAATCCTGAACTATGAAAATAATGATTTTTCGGAAACTACATAACAACTTTCAACTATAATATCATTATCCGTGTTTTCGCTATAGAAAATTATTTAAATTCCCATTGTGGCTATTGCTCTTTTTGATTTGAAAATTGTCGTTGAAAATTGATACTGGCTTCCATTGTAGCACGTATCTTTTTGCTTACAAAGTTGTACATTTTCAAGAAAGTTAATGTTGGAAAACGAGAAAAAAATTGTATATTCAGACCTCTGAAAAAATTAAAATCTTGAGAAGTAAATGCAAGAAACATGCACAGATTAATATAGCAAACAAATTGCCAATTTAAAAAACTGTTTCAATATATATCGCCTATCAGCCAGTTTCATTAGTTTGAATGAAAAAGATGATAAGCCACATTATTTTTCAAACATTCTTTAATACATTTATTACAATATATATATATATATATATATATATATTATAATGATTTAGTGCGTTTTTTTATTTTTATATTGATTTTTCCACCATTATTCCATGAAATCCTTTATCAAATAACCAATACCTGATTGAAGGATTTTGCCAAAATCTTTAAAATTAATTTTCTCGAGACACGCTAAATGGGGCTTATGTACCTTGGTCCCTCAAACTCTCCAATTCATTTAATATAAGTAAAATTATAAATTTAAAGTAAAACATCAAATAAACTTACCATCTAACCATAACATCTTTAAATTATTCCACACGTGTTTCAAATCATTCTGGTCGAGAATTTTTAAATGATTGTTGTCAAGTTTCAGCTCTTGCAATGCTTCCATTTCACTAAACAGGTCTTGTGGAAATGCTTCCACTCTATTAAAACTTAAAGAAAAAAATACTTGTTATACACGAATAATGGAAATTAATAATATGACATAAACTATAAAATATGGCGTCTAACCCGGGAGTACAAGTGCAGTGTGCGACAAAACCAAAGTGCGCACGATTTTCCATTTGTCACCACTATTTAACGAAAGTAATCTTCGATTAATTTTACTGCAGAATTAATGACAATTATCAGCTATTAAAAAAAGCTATGTCAATTGTTTGGAAGCATTGGTGGCAAAATAAAAACCATAAGCACCCTGGATTTGTAATACATTGCGTGCGGTACGGTAAATATCCTATGTTAAATTTAACAAATATGCATAGGAATAGCACAAGGAAAAGGCATGTTTATGTAACTTCATCAAAATAAATTGTCATTAAATACTTCGTTCAACCAATCTACCTATTACGTTTTGACAAAGCGATTCTTCATACCAGCAAAGAGCAATCGTATCGTACACGAATTAATCAGACCAATTCTATTTTAGACGAGGTAATCATAGATCAATTAGATAGCCCAAATTTTTGTATGCAGTATGTGGCATAATTTCGTCCAGACAATATCAGGTAATCCAGAAAAAAGTTCCGTTTTCCATTTTCGTCGCGAAATAGCTGAGTTCGTCAGTTTAAGGGCCCAGTCCCTGACCACGAAGACTCTTGGGAGCAAATGCTATTCCTAAGGAGAGGCATTTTTCTAATAACTCTTTCGCATTTTGACATATTTTTAAATATTTTTCTTTTTTGCATTGGATATAGCTGAGGTCCCTCCCAAGATCGCTCCTTGATTACTTTTTCGATTTTGGTCGCAGATATTTCTTATAAAGTCTCTTTCACTTTCAGAACCAGTTCAGGAAGTGAAAGTTACTTTTCAGAAAAGTGAAAGTAACTTTATAAAAAATATCTACGACCAAAATTGATCAAGTAATCAAGGAGCGATCTTGGGAGGGACCTCAGTTATCCAATGCAAAAAAAAAAAAAAAAAAAAAAAAAAAAAAAAAAAAAAAAAAAAAATTATTTAAAAATGTCAAAATGCGAAAGAGTTATTAGAAAAATGTCTCCCCATAGGAATAGCATTAGTTTGCGAATGTCTTCCCGGGCAGGAACAGGACCCTTAAGCATGCGCGTTCTTTCTGCTGAATCATTGGCAAGAGAGGAAAGGCATTTTCAGATCGCTAATTTATGCGGCACTTGCTTGGTGAGAGTTTAAAATGTTTAAAACTATCGAGCATCTCGTCGCATGCGAGATAGGGTCGGTCATTCGATTTCTCAATGCGAGGAACACCAAAATTTGTGAAATTCACAGACAAATTCGTAATACCCTGTTCACATTACAAACATAAGATACCTTAAGATCGTCGTGTTTGAAGTGGTACCCTCCCGGAATTGGATGCCTGTTCACATTGAAAAACTTACCTAAGATATCTCAGCAAATGTCACTGTATCTCTGAACTGAACAAATGTAATGTATGCGCATGCGCTTGAAATAGAGACGGCCACAACAGCCAATCAGTAAAAGCGAAGCTTTATAGCCAATCAGAGTGAGTGGTTGTTCCTGTATCTAACCCGAGCAAGTTGAAACTCTCTGATACCCTGTTCACACCACAAACATAAGACATCTTAAGATCGCCGTATTTGAAGTGGATCGTCCCGGAATTGGATGCCTATTCACATTGAAAAACTTATCTAAGATATCTCAGCGAATGTCATTGTATCGCCTGAACTGAACAAATGTAACGTATGCGCATGCGCTTGAAATAGAGACGGCCACAACAGCCAATCAGTAAAAGCAAAGCTTTATAGCCAGTGAGAGGGAGTTCCTGTATCTAGCCCGATTGACTTGAAACTCTGAGAGAGTTCCAGGCCTGAGATATCTTAACTATCCATAGTGTGAACAGGGTGTGAGAGAGTTCCTGGCCTGAGATATCTTAACTATCCGTAATGTGAACATGTTCACACTACGGTATATGGTTCACGGACTCAATGCGATGAACAATTTCATGGTCAGAAGGTGAATGCGGCACTTCAGTGAAGGACGGGAAAATGTTCACGATACGAACGAATTGGGCGCCAATCTCTGGATGGTGATTTGATCACAGCAATTAATACAAAGATTATAGAGAACAGAGTTTCACCATACAGACTATAACGATACTTTCCATGGAATTTCCTTGGATTTCTACGTCAGTTCTGGACGAGATTGCGTTTGAAAAACTGAAATTGAAATTCCGAAAAATATATGCGGTATCCAAACTTCAGTTGATGGAACGGAAGCACACGCCATCGTCAACACAGATGAAAATCAAGCCACTGATCACGTGTCGCACATTGGCGTGTAGGGTGTTTTGAGATCGACAGGGTGTTTCACTGGCGTATTTCATGGCATGCGGACAAATAGTCAACGCAAGATGTTATGGTGAGATGCTTGAAAAACTGTGTCTCGCAATACAGAATAAGCGTCTTAGCATGCTTTGGGACGGAATTTTGCTCATTGATGACAATACGTGACCAAACACTGTGCGTAGCACGTAACAATGAATTACGGAGCTGTGGTGGGAAATTCTGTCACTCGAGCAACCCGGATCTTAGACCAAGTAACTTTCATGGTTTTAAGATCCTGAAGTCAATAATTGCAGACAAGCAGTTAGCGACTAACAAGGAAGGTCTCCATACTGGGCATGCTCAGAATTTTTTGAAAAAAATACTAATTAAACTACTCATGCATGTAATAAAGGATCAATCAAAATTAGCGGCGGAATCACAGTAAAAACTCTGTAAAAAAATAAAATACTTTCGAAAATTTGGCATGAAAAGACGAAAGTGTCACGCGTTTTGGTGAGCAGCAGTTTTCCCTGCCAAAAGCAAAATGATTTTAATGCAACTGAAAACTTTTGGATATTTAGAATGAGTGTAAATGGTATTTAATGAATTTTAACATAAGCAATGAGAGATTTTATTGTATTATGTATATACCGGGTGTCCCAAAAATGACTGATGGATTTTAAAATTCAATAACTTGCAAAAGGTGACAGTTATTAAAAAAATTTTTGCAGGAGGGTTATGTATAATGTCAGGAGTTTTTTTTACCGTAATTTTTAATTTAGTTCGCATCTCAAACAATAGGTGGCGCTGACGGCGATTGAAGGCCAGGTGATCAGTGCTGAGTGAAGCGTCGACCTGGCCTTCAATCGCCGTCAGCGCCACCTATTGTTTGAGATGCGAACTAAAATAAAAAATTACGGTAAAAAAACTCCTGACAATATACATAACTCTCCTGCAAAATTTTTTTAAATAGCTGTCACCGTTTGCAAATTATTGAATTTTAAAATCCATCAGTCATTTTTGGGACACCTGGTATATACACTGCTCGACATTGAAAATGCAACACCAAGAAGGAGTGGTCAGAAAGTGATGAAATTTGGACGAAAGACAGAGACAGCAAGGAGCGTTAAGTGATCTTTATTTCAAAATGATAATCAGAATACAGAACGAGAACGGCGTCGGCTCAGTAGGATGTAAGACCATCGCAAACTGCGATTAACGAAGAAACACGTCTAGGCATCGAGTCAATAAGAGCTTGGATGGTGTCCTGAGGGATCGCTTTCCATTCCCTTTTAACCATTTGCCACAGTTCATCTTCTGAACGAAGCAGGGGCAGAGTCCGCAAAACGGCGTCCAATCACATCCCACACATGTCACAGATCAGGAGAGTACGGTGGGAAGGGAAGCATCTGTATACCTTGCAGAGCATGTTGGCACATGCGATCACTCTGTGTGGTCGGGCGTTATCCTGCTGAAAAATTGCATTAGGCTGCCCCTGAAGGTAGGGGAGTGTCACTGGCCGCAGTACATTATCCAAGAATCGTTGGGCCGTCATAGTGCCCTAAATACGAACTAGAGGTGACATGCAATTATACGCAATAGCGCCCCAAACCATTGTGCCAGGTTGTCGCGTGGTGGGACGTTCCACAGTTATTGCCGGATTTGATCTGTCTCCACGTAGATGCCACACGCGTATGCGGCGACTGTCACTGGATAAACAGAAGCGTGACTCATCTGAGAACGCAACGTTTCGAAATTCTGCCATCCAAGTCGCTCTAGTCCGGCACGATTCCAAACGTTGGCGTCTATGCTGTCGAGTCAGTGGCAGTCTTCTTAACCGACGCCGTGAGTGCAGGCCATGTTCAACCAATCGACGGAAAATGGTTCTGGTCAACACAGAAACATCCAGGGTATCTTGTACATGCTGCAGAATCGAGGTACAGGTGACTTGAGGGCCCGCATCAGCTTGTCGGTGGATGCGTCGATCCACGCGTGCTGACGTCACTCTGGCTGCACCTGCACCCCTCAATCTTGCCACATTTCCTTGTTCCAACCATGTTCGCCATAGCTGATGCACCGTGCTAGCATCCATGTGGGTATCAGCTGCGATTTGACCTACAGACCAACCCCCCCTTCTCAGTCCCATCACCATACCTCTAGTAAAATCGTCTATCTGCTGGAAGTGCCTTCGTTGACGGCGGCCTGGCATTCTCTTCTATAAACGTATCCTCCGAGACAAAAACAAAATTTCTTCGATAATTCGTCTGGCAGAAATAGCGACACGAATATTGCCCATTCTACAAGTTTCTTCCCTTATATCTTACATCACGTGCATCGGAGACCTACGCATTTCACATCATTTGCATAACTCAGGGACATACGCCTACTCTGAAATTTGCATAAATTTCTGACCACTCCTTCTTGGTGTTGCATTTTCAATGTCGAGCAGTGTATATATATATATATATATATATATATATATATATATATATATATATATATATATATATTGTATTGCATATATATACAGGGTGGTCATAAAAAAACTTTGCCGATATATGGAGTTCTAGCGGCCAGTCCGCTCAACCGATCGAGGTGAAATTTCAGATATAGCTATTCAGAGGTATGAGCTCGAGATTCTGTGAACGGCAACAAAATGGCCCTCACGGTTACGGTTACAGTTACAGAAACTCGAAAATTTTCAATGGCAACACCCATTTTTTTTCATCTCAAAATGCTCAGCGCATGCGAAAACCCTAAAGAGCGTTGGAACCGTACGTGTATCGCAAGAAACGGACATGTTACGCACGCACAAAAAACTGTTCTGCGAATCCTCTCCCACATAGGAAAAACTCGATTGGGACGCAAGGAGGAAATTTGCATATGACACAGAGTCAGTACACTAATCTCTGATTACAATACAGATCGGAGAAATTAAAACTTTTATTTTGATTACACATTTTCCACATGGGTGCCATCACCATTAATTGCCTGTGATGACACCCATGTGGAAAATGTGTAATCAAAATAAAAGTTTTAGTTTCTCCGATCTGTATTGTAATCAGAGATTAGTGTACTGACTCTGTGTCATATGCAAATTTCCTCCTTGCGCCCCAATCGAGTTTTTTTTATGGGGGGGGGAGGGGGAGGATTCCCAGAACGGTTTTTTGTGCGTGCATAACATGTCCATTTCTTGCGATACACGTACGGTTCCAACGGTCTTTAGGGTTTTCCCATGCGCTGAGCATTTTGCGATGAAAAAAATGGGTGTTGCCATTGGAAATTTTCGAGTTTCTGTAACTATAACCGTAACCGTGAGCGCCATTTTGTTGTCGTTCACGGAATCTCGAGCTCATACCTCTGAATAGATATATCTGAAATTTCATTTCGATCGGTTGAGCGGACTGGCCGCTAGGGCTCCGTATATCGGCAAAGTTTTTTTTATGACTACCCTGTATATATTATTTGTTGTTGAAGTTATTTAATTTACCTCTAGAAAAAATATTTTCATATGTAAAAAAATCTTATTCAGAAAAATTATTTTCATACATTTAAACGTATTTAAAAATAAAAGCCAGATGTTTCCATAGCAACAAAATCGAATTGAAGATACTTAGAACTTGAAACAATTTTAGTAAATTTTAATTTCGTTTTAAATCTCAAATCTTGATGGTTAAATTTGAATATAAATGCTTATATAAATATCGCTATAATGAAATTATACTAAAAATAAATTAAAATTAACAAAACCAAAGATATTTAATTTATCTAAACAAGTTGAACATGAAACTTTTTTCTTTTAAAATGCATTTGACATAAAAAAGTATTTTTTGAAATTGCTTTTCATCTCCAATTGATGATAAATCACCAAATAACGAAATTTTCATTAATTTTTTACGGACAGGGTACAGAAGTTCTGCCGAAATTTTTTTATAAACGTATATATCCTCATGAGAAGAACATGCTGTATTTTTTTTCAGATTTTTCGGAGTATGCCCGTATGGAGACCTTCCTTCTAAGTAAGATCCGTTGTTAGTCAATGTTTCGAATCACAGGCGGCATCGTTCTTTGAAAAGGGAATCCGAACACTAGTGCTTAGCTACGATAAATACCTGAGCAATTGGTGGTACCTACTCTGAAAATTAGTCTAACTACTGTAGTTAATTATTTAATAAAAGTTGATTCTTTCCTTTTGTGTGTTCTAAACGGAACTTGCTTTCTGGATTATCTAATAAGACGTTATTTTGCCACTGTGATGATGAAGTCATATCAGTTGCCCGTTGCTTATAGATGCAATAGCAGATCAGTTTCAACCATGTAACAAATTAGCTTTCAGTTTGTGTCTAAACAATATAAATAATTAATCTTTCAGTCAGTATTGTCAAAGCCTTTTTTAATTTAAGACGGTTTAGGTGTTCTCGATGAACTAATCCAAATCGACAATACTGGTGGGTGTCGCCATGAAGCATTGTCGCTGAGTTGCTAACGATGCGACTTCAGTTGAAACTGGTCTTTATAACAAAATATAAGGGTCACAGAAATGTTAAAATTTAATAGGTTAAGTCGTATATACATTATACAGCTCACATAAAATATTCTTTTATTCTTTTTGTCGATCCTTTTGCTAACGTTAAGAATAATCCTAAAAAATATCTATTGACGATATGAAAAACATGATCTTTGCTTAACCCTCCAACACCCGTAAGTAAACTTATAATTCTTCAAGATCATAGGTTAAAGGTTTTACTGTATTTTTTTCACTGAAAAAAAAAGAGTAATAAAAAACAAATTTTATCCAAATGTGCATATTATTAAATAAGTGACATACAAATTCAAGATCCCATCACAGAGAAAAAATTAATTCAAATATTCGAAACAAAAAATTCGAAATCCTACAAACATGATGAATACACATATTAGAATTTGTAAAACACATATAGTTAATATTAAAGGTAACTAGTTATTGCTAACGGTAATATTAAGACAAAAAAGTGGGAGCCTTTTTTTATTTTTGATATTTTGATCCCAACAAAGGAGACCAACTTACATCCTTGCTTGTTTGGAGGAGGTAGGAAATTTTGCAAGCTTTTTACTTTTTAAATTTTAATATTTTTTTTGCAAGGTGCAATTTTTTGGTAACCATTACAACTATAAGATTTTTTTATTTGTGAAAGATCACTTAGTTCTACAACACTTTATATTGTAACAAAATTTTTCTCTGAAAGAATTAAATATGTTTAAGATTTAAAACAATTTTCCTAAATCCGTAGTATAGAGCTGTGCAAGGTGACGTCACGAACAGGTTTTTGCTGCTACTGTAAGACAACCATCGCTGCCTTTATCAATGCTTTTTGTGTTTGTGTGTCCTGTCCTACAGCTTTCTTCATTGTTCTCCGGCAAAAGTCACGTTATGTGAACTGCTCTATAAACAGTACACAGACATAGAAATTAACTTCCAAATTTTTGTCGACTCAAGCGCTCGAATACGCCATCTGGTGTAGAAAATATGAGCAAGGGAGATACAATGCCAAACCACAAGAAAGATCTTCGTAAAGTCCCTGCTGCGGCCTGTTGCTATACCCACCGCGGAATACTATCACGAGACCGAGGCTCAAGAAAATGTGCGCACCAGGAGGGAAAGCCGCATAAAACGACGAAGCTCATCCTACCGCAAATCAACAACGTATATCGTCGGACAGACTCGACGGGATCCCCGTGATTCATATGCACTACCAAAAGTCGCTGGCCACCTCCAGCGACGAGACCACTCCCTCAGGTACTGAGGCCAGACCGCACCAAAGTACTACGTTTAGAGTTCTTACGAACAGGGCGGAACAATCGCTACAAACCAAATCGTATCATGCTACTCACTTCCAGGAGGTCACCCCCCCCCCAAAGTACCCCTCAGATGCCTAACAAGTTCGGCCCCCTGCCCAGAGGCCTAAAAGAGCGTAACGGGCGGAATATCGCTCCTCAAGACCAGTATCCAAGATCCGTGAAAGGAATTTTGCAGCTCTCGACATCAGCCAAGTCAACATCAGTGACCCCACCAAGACACGTACAACTAGTAAAGCACATCCAGTAAAGAAAAGAAAAAGACACTGGTAATTCGACCGGCGCGGCGGGCGCAGTAAGCTCCGCCTACGCGTAGTCATGCCGGATTGGCTGTCTCCCTACAGATATGGATCGGGGCACCTGTCCTCCAAGCAACACCAACACAATACAATAAAGGGGGAACGGCCCAAAAGAGGGGACTTTGTACTGGGTGACACACACCTTCTGAAAATTGGCGCGGCCCCGTGGTTATATGCTGTCAATGACCTAAGATACCTAGACACCACACCGGCAACCTTTTCTTAGGCCGAAATCTTTGCCTTCTGTCACGTGACGGAGGGCAGATTTAGCGAGCCAAACCGGGATTTCTCCCGCCGAAACACATATTGTTATGTTTGTCTTGAGTTGACCGCACTTCTACTTTTCTCTTTGTGAAATCTGAAAGATGCCAATAAAGCGATCATTGCCAAAAAACGGCATCTTTTCGCCAAACATGTTGGATTCGAAACCATGCCGAGAGAACAATGGGATGTGGCGTCTACGTATATTAGAAAGTCAATGTATGCTACCTTCACCAGCCACAGTCGACACCGGTGTCCCACACCTCACTTTACCTCAAGAGCCACCCCAGATAAGACGTTCTCCGAAAGAGAATGGTTGGCATCATCCGACGCACACCTTCTATAAGGCTGCATTCAGATTGCAATGTTTTCAGTTCAACTGAATTCTCGGGAGAGCCCTTTGTATAGGACTCATTTGCAGTTGCTTCCTAATATAACAGAAAGGAATTAACAAAAGAATCGGGAGATAAGCAATCCACCTTACTTGACGAAAAGATTTTGCTTTTGCCGGACAACCGTCCCTTTCCTGCAAAAGTCATTAAAGATCAAAAACACCGCTTTTCCACAGCAAACGAGCCGACACCGAACTTCGAGAAGCGGTCAGAAGAAAGTTTGATCCTTTAAGAACACCCCTTAAAACTTTTAATTCTCATAGCCTCCCTTTTTATTAAGTTAAAAGGATGGTTATAATTATCCCATCAAAAACTCACAAGTACAAAAATTTGGGATAAGTAAGACCACTCGTGGAGAAATTATGACAACTATATTTCTTCTTTATACTTACCCACACACATTTCGTTACCTGAGAATAATAAGGTTCTATCTGTGTTTTAGAAAAAATTGGCTTACCGATATAGAAAGGTTCTGTTTGTATCTATGAAGGCATTTTTGCATCAAAATGATGTTATATATAATTTACATATGGTATAATGATTATGTTATGACATTATTTTAATCCAAAAATGCCTTCATAGATACAAATAGAACATTTCTATATCGGTAAGCCGATTTTTTCAAAATCATAGATAGAACCTTACTATTCTCAGGTGACGATTTGTTTGGGGGGTAATTAAGACCAAACTGAAAAATCCGTTTATCAAAAAATTTTGATAGACTTTGTTCAAATTGCTATTTGGATCTCAGTAATGCTTCAGACTAGTGATAAAGAATATCTAAAATGAAAAATACATTAGGAGGTTAATATCTAATTGTGAAACAAAATTTTACCATTTACAGTTTTCTCCATTATGTCGGTGATCACAATTAAGATTTGGATTTCAAAAATGCTTCAGACTAGTGAGAAAGAATATGTAAAATGAAAAGTATATTACGAAATTAATATCTAATTGTGAAACAAAATTTTAGCATACACAGTTTTCTCCATTATGTCGGTGGTCACAGTCATAATTAACACCCCCCCCCCCCCCGCTGGACCTAGATAATAGCAATGGATGAAGAAGATCTATATTAATACTTACCTTAAATCTAGACTGTAGAGATGAATAGCAGGCTTAGGAAACATACTTCGAAAAAGATGAGAGATTTTATTATGAGCCAACGAAAGTATCGTGAGCCTTTTACACCCTTGAAAGGCGACGAAGTTGATCCATCGTACACTGCAGTTCTGAATTTGTATAAACCGTAGTTCAGGCCAAAAAAAGAATGGAGCCGTAATTGATATAAGTTCAGAATCTTCGATAATAATTTTTTCGAGTTTTTCAAATCCAAGTGATGGCAAATCCCACGCAAATACTTTAGGAGCATGATAAATTTCAAGGCTATTTACAGTATCTCTTATGGATTTTAGAGGGTGATTACCCAGTTCAGGTACCTCTAAAAGTTCCATGGACACGTTATCAAATATAACTGCTTGTACTTTAGGCTTTGCCACATCGTGAAATATATCAGGTGGCAAAACATCTAAAGTGACATCTTGCAATTTAAACACATTTATAGATTCCGAAACATCTCTCAGAAATAGTTTCAGTTTGTTCATTTCTGTAAAATTCCCTTTGCAGGTTATATACAACTGGTTGTTAGAAGAAAAATGATCACAAGTAGGGTCATTAATGCTGGCATATCCGAGCGCTGCAAAACTCATGATCATCAGCAAACTCAGATGCATGATGATGATGATGACTTCAATTCTGAAAAATAAAAAGGTGCATATATATACATCGTAAATAATAACCTTTTCAATCTCCAAAAATTATTTTTAGTTTTACATTATGTTTTCGGTGGGCAGTGATATTCAGGTAATGTATCTGTAACTCATTCTAAACAGTATTACAACTAATTGATGTATTAAAATAATTTTATAATGAGTAATTTTAATGGTACTTATACGTACCGTCGATAGATTAAAGGTTAAATTAATATAAATAGCTCAACATATGTGTCCAATTTATATTCCATAACGAAATTAAAACATTCATCAATCATTAAATAAAACAATAAAATATAAATAAAACAATTTTAAGATATGTAATCAAACTATACGCTGTAAAGCACTGAAATGATCAAAATCAAATAAGCTCTTTGTAAATAATGGTATTTGGCGATTTCTTCGCCTGTAAATTCCTGGCGCGGAGCCAACATAAAATAATCGCTTTTTATCTCCTTAACTGGTCAATTTATTTACCAGAAATGTTCCCAAAAATGTCATATTATTTATTGCATATAAACAAGCATCATACTTGATAGAATACGAAAATGCAAGATTTATTTTTATTATTACCATAATTAACTATATAAATCGATTTTTTATTTCAGAATTTAGAAACACAAATACCCTAAATAATATCCTAAATAACACAAGTATCCTTTTTGCAACCACCTCTGTATGCAATGAAGACTGTTTTACAGATTTTACAAAACTTTAATTCAAACAAACTTACCATAAATTAAAACTTCTCAGTTTTTTTTTATCCAGAAATCTTTTTTTGTGTGTGGTACAATTTGAAGCAAGGTGTAAGGCAAAGTCCCACGTCGCAATCAGAACAGAAATACAGAGTTTCTTTTCGGATTCTCTTCCCATTATCGTTTCTTCTATTACAGCAAACTGCACATTGTTTTGTATGTCTCAATTCTTTATCTGTGGGAGGAATAATTTCAAGAAAATGTCTTTCTGTCAATCTAAGAGGATTAGGCTCAGACCCTAGTCGTCCACATCTGAAATTTATTCCAGAATGATATTTTTCGAAAATTCGATCAACGAGATAAAGTCTATACTCTAATTGTGTGCGCTTTCCTCCTTTTCTACAATAGACAACATATGAATTCCATATATCGTATTTTCGGGTGTATAGTCCGCAGCTTATACAAGAAAAGAACCTTCGAAAAAGCCGCTGCGCTTATACACGGTGCGGGTTATACAAAGATTTTTTTTTATTGGAAATGGTGATATTTTTTCTACAATTTTTAAAACTCAAAAAATTTTAAAAAAACATCGATATTTCTAAATTTTTTTTGCTATGCCGCGAAATATAGAGAGTTCTCATGTTTGTAAAGGCTTTTTTTTATTGCTTAAATATAGTTATTTCTGGGTTTGGAAGAACTGTCGCAACTATCGCCAAGTATTGCACTAACCGGCAGCGAGAAATAATGACGCTCGAACGCAGTTTGCTCTTGATTTGAGACGGTATAAACAACATGTTACTTATTTTAAACTTACTTTTTGCTGAATAAGTCGTTTTAACGTTAACTGTAATCAGTTTTTTAGTAGAGATGTGTCATTTGTTGAGGAACGATTCAAAAGGAACGATTCCAGCAGTGGAACAAAAGGAACGATTCCGAAAAGGAAAGAAATCATGGAATCAGTCCTTTTTTGGAAAGGTTCCCTAAAGGTTCGAATCCTCGGAATCGGTCCGAATCTCCGAAAAGAGCAAAATCCTTGTACTCGTTCCGAAATTAAACAATTCCGAAAAGGTTCGATTCCTCGGACTCGTTCCGAAAAGGAGCAATTCCTCTGACTCGTTCCGTAATGAAACGACTCAGAAAAGGAAGGATTTCTCGGAATCGTTCCGAAAAAGAGCGACTCCTCTGGATCGTTCCGAAATGACATGAATCACACACTTTTTTTGTTCTTTGCAACAGGGCACGGTAAATTATTTTTTTGAGAAATAAACTAAAAATGATCTTAACCTCTTCACTACTGGCGATTATTACAGTATTTTTAATTATTACTGAATTATTTTTTCTCTCGTTTGACTTCAGAGCGAGATTTTTGTTTTATATTCATTAGCTCGAATCTTAGAATTCGAAACATATTATTCTTATATCGAAATTTCATTTATATTTGAGTATCATTAATAAAATGGGACAAAACTGATGTACCCATTTGGGTACTCAGGGACTGAAGAGATTAAACTCAGAATTGTCAAGGTAGGAAAGGGTCCAGATTTTGGATTTTGTACTCTACAAACACAAAGGGGTGCTGCTGCACTGATTCGCTAGCAAACTATTTTCCGATATTTTATTCATAGATCTTTTTAGGTCTCGCGTATAAGTCAACCCCCCCCCCCCCATTTTGAAATTCTTTTTTTGTCTAAAAATTCTCGACTTATACGCACGTATGTAGTTTAATGGCTTTTAACTTCGAACCTTGATCAAAATATACGTTCGTAAATAGTGTATAGCCCGCGGACTATACACCGATGCATCTCCGCGGCTGATACACGAACTTTTTTTTACTGCACTGCTGGATTTAGGAGTGCGGGTTATACACCGGGTGCGGGCTATACACCCGAAAATACGGTAGCTATATCAAATATGTGGAAAAAATCTTTCTGTAATATTTTTTCCCTCTTTTTGTAAAAATTTTAAAATTTTTCAAATTTTGATCCACGCGGTCTACTTCTCCCATAGTATTGTTATATAATCTATTACAATTTTTAGTTTTTCCTTTGTTTCAGAGCAGGCCTAAATTTGTTTCATTACTGTATTGTGAAATATCACAGAGGGAAAAGAGAAAATATCGATTCCCGAACGCCGTACGGGCAAACCAGTTTGGGCCAACTTTCAGTTGTCCGAACAGCGTTCGGGCAAATCAGTTAAGGGATTAAGGCCACACCCACTTACATAAATTTTACTCAAACATTTTATATTAGTTTACTACATGTAACAAAATTTTATCGTAAGTGTTTAAATATTATACGTATTTGATAAAACTGTGCAAAAAAATTCAGACAAGTTAGACGTGTCTATCTTTTTTATCTCTTCGAAAAATTGTACTTTTCAGTAAAAAAAAAAACCCTAAAGTACTGGAGCGATTTCGATGAAAAAAATTTTTGGTGGTAGAGTTTAAATATAAGATCATATGTGGCACTCAGTTTTAAAAATCATTAATAAAAAAATATTTGAAGAACGGGAAATTTCTGAAAAATTGCCATTGCTCTAAAATACAAAATTTTTGTCCCTGCAAAAACTGTCAACCATACGTCTTGAACACAATCCAGTGAATATGAATTCCAAATTGCATCAGAATCGGTCGGGTAGTTTCCAAGGAAAAGGGTCTGAAATCCCGCATATTTTTGATAGAATTGCACCCGGTCTAGCCTCAAAACTTTTTTTTTATGTATACTGGCTAATTTTCAAACAAATATGATTTTTGATAGTGGCCATTCTATATACATACGAGTGTATACAGTGGCGCAGCCAGAAATCGGCTCTAGGGGCGGGGGGGGGGGGGAGGTTGAGTTTCTGATGAAGGTGATTGCCGGTTGTTTAAATCACCGGTTAATAGAATCATTACTAATTAGAATATTTACTGTATAATACTTAAACTCAAAGACAGTGGCCCGGGGGTGACATTCCCCACCTGGAAAATTTGAGATTTTGGGTTTTCAATGGTCAAAAAGTGCGATTCTCCCCCCCCGGAACTCTGTAATCCCCCCCCCCCGGAACCAAACAAATCCCTCCCGGTGAAAAGTGTCTGAATTCAACACTGCTCAAAGAGCATCTGTGTGGCAGGAAATCATCATTTTTTTTTTAGCATAATGTGTCCCAGAAAAGTAATTTACTTCAAATAACCAATTTTTAATTAACTAATCCATATAATATGCACTTTCACAATTTTATGTAGAATTTTTGCCATTTAATTGAATTATTTTATTAAATGAAATCTGATTCAATAGGCGTAATTTTTTTTTTCTAAGCACCTTCGTCGTTCCAAGCCCAAGCTCGCACTCTGATTGGTTGTTGCTCTCGGCACTGTTTTCATGTAACTTGGCGTAGCGATAGACGCTTCCGTCGAGTTTGATTTCCTTCCGAACCGAGTACAAAGTAACTTTTCTTCTTGCAGCATTGGATTGGATGGAATGTGTCTTACTGAAAGCTGTACTCTTTAAAAGTTTTTACACACAAGAGCACAAGACCACGAGGATAAGAATGAAGGAAGAATAAGAATGAGTAGGTTAGGTTTTAGGTTTACTCGTTCACTTACGAGCGAAGTATTTATTATCGCCATGTATGTATTATCGCCAAGTTACGTGAAAACAGTGCCGAGAGCAACAACCAATCAGAGTGCGAGCTTGGGCTTGGAACGACGAAGATGCTTGGAAAAAAAAATTTCGAACGCAATAGAGCGGCGGATTCCGAAATGCGCCGAAACATTTAAATATTAAGTTTGGTTTTGATTCATATAAGCGACAATTATAGCGACCTTTCTTAGCTCTGGGAGGGGTTTTAACCCCAAAACCACCCCCTTGGCTGCACCACTGAGTGTATATATATATACAGCGTGTTTCAAAAATGACCGGTATATTTGAAAAATCAATAAAAATTAAACGGGCAGCTATAGAAATACACCGTTTGTTGTTTGTTGCAACATGCTTGGGACAACAGTAAATTTTGAGGCAGAAAAACTTTCAAAATTAGTTACGATTTTCAACAACAGATGGCGCTGCAGGTGATTTGAAAGATATAGAAGAAAACGCAGTCTGTGAGTTTGCCATTCTGTAAGTCGTCTTTCTGCTGTAAGCGTGTGCCGTTCACAGATTGCAAGTTTGCTGTGAAAAAAAGGCTTATTCCTTTAAACAGAGGATTTTTAACTTGGAAGACCAGGTGTACCGCCACAATCCAGAAACAACTGAACAACTGATGCAATACATCTCTTCTGCATGTGAAGCCATCCCGCCTGACACATTTAAAAAGGTTTTTGGTAATTTTGTTCAGAGACTACGCCATATTATTGCCGCGCATGGTGCATATGTGGAAAATATAGTACTTTAGATTTTTCCAGACTGCAGCGTCATCTGTTGTTAAAAATTGTAACTAATTTCGAAAGCTTGTCTGCCTGAAAATTTACTGTTGTCCTATGCATATTGTAACAAACGGTATATTTCTATCACTGCCGTTTAGTTTTTATTTATTTTTCAAATATACCGGTCATTTTTTAAACACCCTGTATATATATATATGTTACAGTCATTTAACTAATTGTTATTATTAATAACAACCAAATGATATCCAAATAAACTGATTAATATAATAAATTTATAAGAATTTATCAAATTAAACGGTTATTATTAACTAGCTTTCCGCCCGCGGCTTCGCCCGCGTGCAATTCGGTTATATAGCGGTATAAAGCACAACTATAAGAAAACTTCTCATTTCCACGGAAAAATGTAAGAAGCGCGATGTAACGCTGGATACGATTAGTTGTTAAACCAAAACTGAATGGTACACTATATTATATGTTTTCCCTTGTGGAGCAAAAACATGCAGATTTTGGGCACTGGAAACCCGGGAACACGCTACATAGAGCTGACCATGCTGACGTTGAGCCTGTTGCGATAAACGGACTTGAGTACGAATATCATTCTCAGAAGACCTCAAAGAAGCTTGGCGAGGGGCTTGCTCCTCAAGTCTTTGCTGGCGCTGAGATGGTTGCTCAGCAGCTCTCGAAGCAGCCTGACGCTCTGCTTGTTCGCGCCTTCTTAATTCAGCATAGAGAGACGATTCTTGAAACCGGGCAATTTTCATTGCCCGAGCTTTAGATGAGGTGCTCGACAAATTAGATTTACGTTTGCGAGGCATTGTGAAAATATGAATAAACTATAAACCTAAACTAAACTAAAATCCCAAACTAAACTATAACAATCTAAACGACGAACAAACCGACGTAATTACTTATCGAAAAAACAATAACTACTTTAGATATCTACCTAGAAAAAAAGCACTAAACTAACCTAACCTAACTATTATACATCTACTGCACATAGTTACCACGTTTTAAAAACACCCAGCGCCATCTATCGCATACCTCAAGAACTAAATAACGTAACTAATACTTATACCAATTAGTAATTCGTTGACTTATAGTTATTTCAGGATAAGTAGATATAAAAAAAAAACATTTTAGACGATAAAACAAATAGTACGTCATCCCTCGGGAATTCCTCATTTTCGAGGATTCATTATCGTATCATTTAGCTTCTATATTTACATGTTCATATTCGTTTGCAATATATAAGTAGATGTAAAAAAACAGTTTAGACGATAAAACAAATTGTAAGTCATCCCTCGTGAATTCCTCATTTTCGGGGATTCATTATCGTATCATTTAGCTTCTAAATTTACATGTTTATATTCGTTTGCAATATTTTATCTTGTTTTAAACGACACACAGCGCCATCTCCAATCCATCCATCAATCAAACTATATTTTTGTTTTCCCTCGGGAATATCAATTTTTTCCGGGATAAAAAGTACCCTATTATTTAATCCGGACTTCTAACTTTATGTCTGCAAAATTTCAAAGCTAGTTACGGCGTGAAAGCGGAACAAACAAACAAACAAACTCACTTTCCGATTTATAATATTAGTAAGGATTAATTTAATCCGGAAAATAAAACTTCATAAATGCAAAATCTCCTGCAAACTCGAATACATTTTTTGCAAAATTTATGCCCACTTCTAAACGCTGTATTCAACTATCGAAGAATCTGTTATTTCCATGGCAACAACGCATTCCATTGAACTCATATCGATTGAGTTAAGAATCGGGGCCTGAGAGCAAGATTGTACTAGCAAATGAGACGCACTCCATAGCCTTAATCTCCTTCCTTTGCATCAATGCTGAGTGGCGTCAGTTTCGGCGTCGACTGAGAGCCAATCACCGTCAGCGCCATCTATTGTTTGAAATACGAACTAAAATCAAGAATAACGGTTAATTAAAAAAAAAAAACTCCTGACATTATACATAACGAAATATAAAAATGCAAAAAAATAAAAAAAAATACCTTACTACCCCCCTTAATAGACGCAAAAGAAATGTTAAACAGTTATAATAATATATATTTTTGTAAAATACATATTCGTTACTAAGCTTATTTAATCATATTGACCGAACTTCATCGGTTATTATCTATAATAATCAAATGTTATCTAAATAAACCGGTTAATATAGTAAATTTATGAGAATTTATCAAATTAACAAGTTATTATTAACTAGCAAAAGCCATGCTTTGTTTGGATTCGCGAAGAATTATGCTATAAGATAAATATTTCAAAGTAATAATATATTTTTAAAATTACTTTTGCATCTTTATTAAGCAAAAATGTAATTTTATGTTTCGGCGCATTTTAGTTTTAAAATGTATTTCAAACAAATAACTAAGAATTTCTTCAGATTGTTCATTTATGAAATAAGACTGGTATAAATAAAAATATTTTCGAAGTAGAATTATACATGGAGGAAGAATATAGGTGGAGGTGAACTATAATGATTTGGCTGATGCCAAAAATGTAACCCTACATTAAGTCACATTAAGTCCAAACAAAACCACGTGCTTTGATTCGCCTATGAATTCAAACCGGTTAAAACCCGTATTTGATTGCTCTTGTTTTTTATCGTCGAATTTTTTATTAGACAGCGCTTCACAGGTAAAAATTTCTTTGATTACTTAATTATATGTGTTTTAAATATCAAGATAAAAAATCTTTTAACATTTTTCTTGAAAAGATAACATTATTTTGCTAATATCTGAAAATCGTTTGCAATCAGAAATCTATATTTTAGATTAATATTTATTACTTATGTTTTCATACATGATTTTAAAAGAATGTTTTCATTATTATATTTTAAATATTATTTAAATGCAATTATTAATATGTAACAAAACAATTTTTTTTTATATATTCATCTTGATTTTTTTTTATCCCTGAATTGTTTATTTAGAATAAATCTATTTGTAGTATCGAAACCCTGTATTTATGCTTCATTTTTCGCATTTAAATGCGATTAATCCTAAAATATGTGTAATTTATTTTCTAATAATTTTAAAAACATGATAAGAATCCAAATTTTTATTGCGTGAAAATCAGCTCATTTATTTTACAGCTCTCAAATTTTATTATGCTTTATATCTGTTGTTTTTAGGTGCTTTCGTAATTATGTAAATACGTAGCACCTATAGTTGTCGTTCAGTTCATCCGTCTGTCTGTCCATTCGCATATAACAACGCAAAAACTACCCAACCGAATCGTTTGAAGTTTAAAATACATAATTAATACATAATTTTGTCAAGTTATTTCAAATTTTATGATAGATCAATTATGCATAGATCAATTACAGGACAATCAAAAAGTATCCCGTTACATTACGGTCAGGGGGGGGGGGGGGAGTTTCAAATGCATTTTAATCATTTGAAATTTAAAAGAAACAATTATTACATAATTTTGTCGTGTCATTTCAAATTTTATAGAAATTGGATGCATAAATCAATTACAGGAACAATAAAAGGAACTACTTTGATATACCCCCCCAAATCGTAAATTTGGCGACTTTTTTTTTCTCGCCAAGCAAAATACCCGTTTCTAACGCTTTTTCTCGCCAAGATGAATTCTCCCTGAATACAAATAATTAATAAACAAAAATTACTTAATCGTTAAATACAAAAAAGGAATACCTAAAAAATACAATGAATACATAAAAAATACAAATGAAGGAATGAAGCTGAGTAACAGCAAACCAAAAAGGTCCGTAGGAAAAGTGCGTAGGGAGTGCCAGATTTGGCGCGTAATTTTTTTTTTTTTTTTTTTGGGGGGGGGAGGGGGTATATCAAAGTAGCACCCAATAAAAAATATTCCATGACATTACGGTCAATGGGAAAAAAAGTTTCAAATGCATTTTAATGGTGTTAAACTAATTCAAACATAATAAAACTGACATGAACCTATGAAGTATATATATACTAAAATATTCATTCTGTACAATCTGTGATGCAAAGAATATTTATTTTTAAATTACAGGAGCACACAAAAGTATTCCACTACATAAAGCTATACGGAGAAACATTGTTTGTGGGGCGTGTTTTAATTACATTAAAATATTTCGCATTTTATGAATATGATATACGTTGCTGAGGTGTAATAAAAATTTTTGTATTTTTACAGGAACACAAAAATTTCTACTACTATAAAGTAACCGAGGTACTGTCTACTATATCAGCAAGATCTGAATATTTTAAAAACTTCGTTATCGTACGAACGCACCTCATTTGCTACGCTTCAAGTGTAATTTCCAACTTGTTTATTAATTGTTTCTCAAAATTTTTTATTGATAATGCTGTTATTTTGAAGAAGTAAAATTTTTTATATTTGTCAAAAATTGTTCTTATTAATGTAAGGCATGACTATATGCTAACAATATTTGTTTTAAAACATGTTTTGGAATTTTTTAATAACGTTGTAAGTATTAAAATTAGCTCTGTTTCAGGCGGAATACTGTTTATGTGTCGGATTCGAATTCAAATATTACCGGTTCAGATCGATAAAAAACATTTATGTTGGATTCCGATTTGAATACAACTTTCGTGTTCAGGTAAAATACAACCCGACCCATTCAAGGATCTAGTCTCGCTGCAAATTTAACATACATTTTTATTCGTGCAGCTTTAAGCGTTTCGCAAATAAGCAAAATTATAATATCATTTTTTTATAATGTTGCAATATTATAATTTTTCAACATTACAATTTAAGCAACATTATATTATTTTAAGCACTCTTACTTTCCTTTGCGTGAAATTTTATATCATCACGAAAATTGAAATGAACTTGAAACGATTTTTCCCATTGACCATAATGTAATAGAATACTTTAGACTGTCTATACAAATGAACTATAAATTCTATATATTTCCTTTTCAATAGCGATCACGGTGTAGTACCCGTCAATAACATATAAAAAATGCTACGAGCATCAGAGTTTATTTACAAGAGTTAGAACTCGGCCACACAAACTGGAGTCATAAATATTTTTCATCTACGTTATTAGGTATTAACCAGTAAAAAAAAATCCTGCGCTAAGCATAGATTATAAAACACTCACCAAATTTCCTTAATTCTTTAACAAATTTTCGTTATTCAGGAAAATAGGTGTTACCGGCCATAACCAAATATGTATTCCAATACTTTTGAACAGCTCTGTATTTGATTTGTCGGTTGATATATATACTATATCATGGAGAAATTTAGTTTAGCAAAAAAATGCCTAGCTGGATGAAATTTTTCTTTTGGCAGTTTATACGAATAGATGTAAAACATACTTCAATACTTTTGTTCAGCCCTGCAGTTTACTTAGTACCTTTATTACACGAAAGTATTTTGCTAAAATTAATTACATAAAAAATAAATAAAAAATGTTAATCAAACAACAATACTCTTTAAACTATTTAAATCATATTTCCAGAAATTATCATCCTTAAACAAAGCTGTATCCAGTTCTTTGCGTGATCCTGTATATCATTTAATCCATATTCTACAAACATTTCACGATAAACTAAATGCGATTCGACGTAAAGATGCAAAACTTTTTTTAAAACAAACCTTTAAGTAAATTACACTCATATTCAATAACTTTTCCGAGTTCTTTTGAGTAACCCTGTATATCTTAATTGTGTAACTATTAGCATTTATGCACACCATATAATGTGAATACATTTAGTGACACTTAAAATCGCATATCATAATTAAAAATGCATTTCATCCATGGAACAGTTATCATGCATAATATACAGTACTTCGAATAGAATATGCTTTTTGAAATCTTTTGTGTGTCCCTGTAAATGCTATGCACTTCGTATTATTCGTGAAATAACTCATATTAAGTTTCAGCGACGTATATCAATTTGATTACACATGATACCGATTACCATCGTTAAAAATTGTCGCAAACAATTTCCTCCTTTATTATCATGTATTAGAATTATTTTGTGTGGCCTTTTAAATGAATAACTATTCTTTTAGCTGCATATTTTAGTGCTTTTCGTAGATGCAAATAAATGTGAATACGTTTGTCCGGGCGCAACATCTTTAAAAATTAATTTGAAACGATTTTTCCCCATTGGCCTTAAAATAATCGAAAACTTTTGACTGTCCCTGTAAATAAACTAATCGTGGTAGAAACTTCATTTTTAATAGGGTTTGTGCTTGTGTAACCTTCAATAACATGATAAAATTTCATTGCATTCCGAGTATATTTACGAGAGTTAGAGCGCGGACAGACAAACCGAATGCATAAACATTTTTCAATTTTGTTGAAAAGTGTTAATAAAAATTACTGTAAAAAGAAAACTTTTAATAATACAATTTTTAGTTCCTATCAAACGTTTTCAATTTCTTATTTAATTTTAATCTGAAATTTAATAATAATAATGACATTTAATAAGTAAACATTTCTTTTAATAAATAATAATAGAACAAAGATCGTTTAAAAAATTTCCTATTTCTTCTCAAAAATGCTCCAGCTGTAATTCATTTCTTTCAATTCGTCTTATTAATACAAAATCCCTTCCTTTTTTGGAAGCTTTCCAATTTTCCACGTGCTTTTGTTTGGTACACTAAAATTTGAGCGATAAATGGATTCACATTGCAAACCTTTTTTGAGGCTTAGTTCACCTCCACCTATCTTCTTCCTCCATGGAATTATACAAAATATTAATTAATTTTATTTGTTTACAATTCTTTTATTGCCACTTCACAAAAACATAATGTAATTCTTTTAAAATTCATAAATATCGTCTGCTTAAATGATTTCACAAAATAAGAATAAATTGTGTATTTGAATTCCTAACACAGAAAAATACTTTTATAATTGAATGTTAATAAGAGAATTTTCGCAAATTTTTATTGCATTAAAAATATGCTATAATTTTTCTAAAAAAAAATGTATTTTATAAATTTTATAAAAGAAATCATGAAACTATGCATAGTTAAAAGGAATGAGCATAGTTTGAAAATCTGAAAGCAGTTTTTGAGATATTTTATCAGAATAATGAAAATATATTTTATTTATTTATTTATTTAATGATGATTCTAGCTATATTTACTGACCCCATGATTTAAGTTTTTCTTCTGAAAACGTACGTGTTTCACTTCTTATTTGAAAAAATGCGTTCGTAATTTAAAAACATGTAAATAAATTAATTAAAATAATAATTTTTTGAAAAGTATTTCTGTAAAAAAAAAAAAGAAATAATTATAATAATATTCTGCAAATCTACAGATCATAATTTATATTTTTGTTTAATTTCAAGTCAAAATACTGTATAGTTTTTTTGTAAAGTGTACGACAAATTGTCATTTGAGTGGCCTAGTAGAGGATTCGCTTCGCTCATCCTAATAATTACCAATCAAGGCTGGTAAATATAATAAATTTCAACTCGTTTAATTTGAAATTTTTATTTTGTGTATGTTTTTTTTCTAAATTTTCAATGCTAAAAGTATGCATTTCAAAGCTGTTTATTTTATTTTTTGCATATTCCAGTGTTTTAAATTTCTATCTAATTCATTCGGTAATTATAAAAAAATAATTATTTTAACCCTTTATCTACATTACCTTATGAATTCATGAAAATTTTACATTCTAAAGCATTTTACGTAATTTTTTTAAAATAATTAAAATATTTATATAATCATTTAATAAATTTTTGAAGGAATGAAGGATTTAGAAGCATTAATTAAGTTTGAATTTACAAGGATTTTGAGCAATATTTATACCCCCAGTCAAATCTTTTATTTTGAATTGTTTTCTTAATATTTTATAGAATTATAAAATGTACAAATATGATTTTCTTACAATATAAATATAGAAATATTTCCGAATTGAAAATCCCCCCCCCCCCTCCCTCAGCGCCAAGAAAGCTGAAAAGATACAAAGACAGAAGAAATTATCCTTTTAAAAGTATTTTTGTTTTGTGTAACCAATAATGCTTTTGGAACAAAATAAAGTAATGTATCTGATCTGATCTCATTCTAAACAGTATTAGAACTAATTGACGCATTAAAAGAATTTCATAATAAGTAATTTTTTTGGTACTTATAAGTACTGACAGTAGATAAATGATTAAACTGTTTAGTCTTTTGCGTCTTATTAATAGAACACCTCTTTTCATTGAGTATTATTGTCTCTTAATAATTATTTTTGTTATTGGACTCAAACAACTATGATAATATATATTTTTGTAAAGTGTATTTTCGTTACTAAGCTTAATTGTTAATGAAATTGATCGAACTTAATCGGTAATTATTAATAATAATCGCGGTAAATTTGATGAATATGCAACATTTATCAAATTTGCCAAAATACGTGGTTATTTCTATTAATAAACGGTTATTGTTAATAATTACCGAGTTTATCAAATTAACCGTAACATATCCCATTCGGATCCGATTTTTTTTTTTTTTCAATTTGAGAACAAAAATATTATTACTTTAATAAAGTTAATCGTAGCAATCCAAATAGACTTACTGATATTTAAATATTATCTCGTAGTTTGAAATGCAACGAATGTACTTTTTTGTGTACTGTTCAATTCATATTTATATCATAACTAGTATATAACCCTGTGAAAAATGACGGAATTTTTACTTGAATTTCATTTTCATAATATTTCATACAAACAAACAGAATGATTTTATTATTGAAGAGTTTATATTAAGCATATTTTAAAAATAGCAATAAATTTCTACAAATATAAATGATGAAGATTTTTTTTTTTTTTTTTTTTTTTTTTTTTTTACTTGATATTTAATTTTAGAACAAATTTCAATTTCAAAACAAAGAGCAGTATTCATTACAATAATAATAATAATTAGCAAAATAAAACTCAATTTTTGAAGATTCTGAAGAAAACATAAAAATTAAATATTGAAGTTTTTTAAATTTTAAAATACATTATTTTTATTAAAAGTATGATTCGGCTGCGGTTTTAGTCATGGGTATATGATAGATTCTTAGTTCATGGTATTAAAACAGGATTTATCAGATATTACAACTTTCTAATGCATTTTGCGTTTCATGACACATGGCTTGTTCAGAAAAGTAACTTATATTTGAAATTTAAAGAGTGAAATTTATGTATCAAATAAAGGAATTGCCAATGGTGCAAAAAGAATTGAGTAAATTGATATTATTATTGTTATTACTAAATGCCAAAACATGAATGAAGTCATAAAAATAAAGGTAGAGACATATACTATCATTTCTGTCTGTAGAAAATACCAAAATATTTGTAAAGACAAAATAATATCCCATAAAAAACATGTACAATTAATAGTTCACCAGACCCCGAAAAGGCTTAAATATAGATAGATATTAAATGTAAAATATCGATTAGAGCTATTAATTAAAAAAATAAAATGTTTACACCTATAATTCAATAACCTATGACGCCTGGGGTAAAATGCAATGACATAAAGAAAGCGTTGGTTATTCTCTTTATAGAAACAATGGTAAATGAAGTATTGCAATTTCTTACCCAAATGATTTTGTAGCGTTTAATTTTGTAAATTATTTGAGATATTAAATACATATTTCAACATTTCGTTTCCACTTTAGCTTCAAAATAATGCGTTCAAGGAAATTCTATCCGAAAGAGCAACAAAAGCACTTGACAGTGAACTGAACAATTTATCAGTTGACATGGAAACGAGATAAGATTTCAAAAGAAATATTGAAATTTGTTACGAACACTTTGGGACTGTGTATTCAACAATTTTAATGGATTCTATGGTCATTAAAACCAGGGCTGCGGAGTCGGGCCCCATTTTTGAGTAAAAGAGTCGGAGTCGGAGTCACTAATAACTTCTATCTTTAACTGCCAATTTATATAAACTATGCTTAAAAAAATACTAACCGACTTAAAAAAAAAAAAAAAGAATCAAGCTTGGCGACAACTTGGCACCAATCATATGAATGCATAGTTTTAATATGCTTATGGTTTGAAAACGGTTGCAACAATGAAAGAATTTGAGATAAATCATTATTTTTTTTTATCAAATCCATATATTTTTTTTTTATTTAAAAAAAGCCCCAATCATCAGAATTTAATGAAATTCAAATGAAACTACCTGGTTATCTTATACTTTCAATCAAAAAATAATTATCAAAATCGGTTTATATTTCAAGAAATTATGAGTTAACCAGAAGTACATACAGGTCGAATTCATAAACTCCTTCTTTGAAATCGGTTAAGAAACAAGCCGACTCCTACTCCGGCTTTTTTTTTTTTTTTTTACTTTTTTTTATAATAGATAATTTGAATTGAAATAAAACAAATTATAAGTAATTTTAAATCCATAAAACGAATTATTATTGTCATATTTTTAATTATATCGGGCTACCCAATTTAAAGATTCTCAATATACCCGACATACATTGTATAGATGAAAGCTGTTTTTAACACGTTCGCTGCCGCGCGTGATTAGGGGCCAGTCACGCGCCAGCGCGTGATATGGGGTGATGTCCAATAGCCAGTCACGCGCTGGCGCGGAAAAATCTTTCACTGATTCTTTGTTATAAAAAGTAAATCGGCTTCTGGGAAAACCCCACTTCTACAGTGCGGCATTAACTATCATCACATCTTCACGTAAGCGGCAGCGAACGTGTTAATTAAAAACTCTAGTAGATCCCGAATTATTTTCGAACTAATAAAATTTTCATCTTCATTTTTTTTTTCTTTCATTTTTTTTTTTTTTTTTTTTTTTTTTTTTTCTAGACACGAATTAATATCAAAATTGTAACAATTTCCACTTTTCAAATCCACGGATCCGAAATAGTAAAATTTCTGTTTTGTTTTCTTCTTTTGATAGTTAGATTTGGATTTTTCGGGTTTGTAAGACGTAAAATTGAAAAATTCGTAAAATGAAAAATTATACATTTTCTTTTTATTCTTTCAAAGCTCTAAGAACTGAATTAATACCGAAATATGGAAATTTTCGTCTTATTTTTCTTGCGTTTCCTCATAATTTTATCCAACAGCAGCAATAATATTTTAGCCAATCCGGAGTCGGAGTCGTTAAAATTTCGAGAGTCGGTCATTTTTCTGACTGACTCCGCAGCCCTGATAAAACTTGCCTCTTTTGTGCTGAAATTTACATGGTTCTACCCAAGGAATTGTTGTGCGGGACACCAAGCAGAACCCGATCAAGCTGAAGTTGCCCCCCCCCCCCCCTACCTGCCCATTTTCGGCGACACTTTCAGAAAAAAAAAAGAAGGTTTATTTGATGAGTTGACAAAGTAGTTTGGGTGAAAAGTGCCTAGGTTAAAAGCTCCTAAAAATTTTATTGAGTCATTCCGAAAATTTCATATTTTAAAAAACAATATTATTTGAAAAGTATTTGATGAAGGGGAAAAAATCAGCCACATAATTTCTGGACCCCGGAGGCCCGTGCATTAATCAGGCCCTGACACCAAGAGTCTCGATTTTTAACACTAGTTGATAAGTGTTTATGAATTCGATTTGGCTGCCTGTCCGTGTTCTAACTTAACTGGCATAAATATAGTCCGATTGCCATGAAATTGATATATAAAGACCTCAGAAGTCAAAGGATAAAAGTGACAAAAATTCGTTTCGGAGTAAATTGAGTTCAAATATAAATTTGTTAAATGTAAAATTTGAAAATCAATAGTAATCAACTGATTTGAAATAGGAAACTGCCGTTTGTTTCATTGTGGTCTTTGAACACTTATTTCAGTAACTGTGAAAAAAGTAGAATGCAACTTTCTTAAAACTTATAATTAGTCAATATTGATTATTATGCGGCAAAAGTGGTTGATCTTTAGAACGCAGCACATAATAAGAAAATCACTTATATCTCATTACCTGATAAGAAAAAACATACTACCAGGTCGTCTTCGTCTGTGCAGTTAGTTCATTTTTTTTTTCAATTTTGTGACTTATACCCCTTGGCTTTTGGGGTCCTAATATGTTATTTGGGTTTATTATAGCATCTTCAGTATTGAAAATAAAGTGGCATAGCATTATCGATTCATTTACAGGACCGTTCAAAAGAAATATGTTACATTAAGGTCTATGTGGAAAAATCGTCTACATGTATTTTAATGAAATTGCAGTATTTTAAACATAGGAAAATTAATCTGCCTCACTGAGCTGTACTAAAAAGTTCTTACTACAGAATATGGTGTGCATAGAAATTATCGTTCATTTACAGGGACACGGGAAAAATGTAATACGCACTATGCTTGTTTTTTTTTATTATTTTAAGTTTCTTCCTGGTTTTATTTTATAATAAATAGATGGCGCCCACAACTGTTTTCGTAACGAGTTTGAAATAGGTTTTGGAAGAAAGAAAAATTAAAAAAAAATATTTAAGTGATAATAAATAATTGTTTAAAAATCAAAAATGATAATGTTTAAATTTGCTAAAGTTGTAGTTAAGGTACGATATCAAGATTTTTAAATTATAATTAAAAGTATACTTACAAATCAAAAAATGAGATTAAAAAATGTAGCGTTACCGAGCATCGATCCCGGGCCCTCTCGCCAGCTAACTACAACTATACCGACTGCCTACGATCGACAATGACCTTTATTTTCAAAGTAAGTATTTAAGTCGTGTCATAATGTTAGACCCCCTGTTTCTGAAGAACTAAGTAACGTTGTATAAAATCCACTGAACCTTAAGCTAAAAGGTCTCTGCCCTACAGCATACATAAAAATTATTAAAATTCTGTGATTATCAAAGTTGGCCCTCTCCTTGTTAATTTAAATTAATAAAGTTTAGCTTTCGTTAGAATTATCCGATTGATTTAAATTTTGTATAGCGCTTAACGAATTAGTTTTTAGTGTTTGTACATAAAACATAAGAAGCGGAGGAAGGGTGAGAGTTAAGCTCTCCTAGTTTAGATTAAACAAGTTTAGCCTTCTTTAATTTCATCCGATTGGCTATAAAATGTGTATATCTGTTTATTGTGAAAAAGTGCTTTCAGAATTAATTTTTAGAGTTTGTTCATGGAATATAATAAAGTTGAGGGGGGGAGTTACTTTTTTCAGTTTATATCAACTCCTAATTTCTGTTACCCGTCTCACAGACTGCTACTTTTTCTCCATTTTAGAAGTTTAACTTGCAGTTTCCAATTTAACTACAGATACTGCATTACTATACCACATTTTTTTTTTTTTTTTTTTTTTTTTTGAGCCCTAGTGCTATAGTCACAAACTTTTGGATAGGTCATATATTTAATTATAATAATCTTGTATAAAGCAAGGGCGGATCTGGAGAGTCCTCAAGGGGGGGGGGGGCGGGGCGATTTTAGAAAGTTGGAAACGCCAATGTGATGCACGGGTTGGAGCTCATTTTTGTCAAAGCGGGTCTTGTTATACCTTCGTTTTTGCTATGGGTCGGGTTTGGGTCGGGTTCGATTCTATTTTTTGCTGCTAGTCGGAGCAACTTTGTTGTTGTTGGTCGCGTTTGGATCTGATTGAATTAAACTGTTTGCTGCGGATCGAATAAATTTCTGCTTTTTTGCTTTGGGTTGGGTTAGGGTCCGACGTACTACTACAATTTGCTATTGTACTGGTTAACTGTTGCGTTTTAGCTGCGCTTTACGCATTTGGGGCAGATTTTCATACATTATTTCGCATTTGGGTGAGTTTCGGATTGGGTTTTCACTCTTGAGAGAAGATTCGGGTTGACCCAATTTTGATCGGGATCCTTTGATATAATTTGCGTTCTTTTTCGCGATCCGTTGACGAAATGTGGGTTCTTTCCGCGATCTTTTTACGAAATTAGCTTTTCTCCGCGATCCTTTGAAGAAATTCGCGCTTTTTTCCGCGATCCTTTCAAAAGATTTGAAGCTTTTGAGGAAATTAGTGCTTCTTTCGTAACCTGCGATGAAATTCACGTTTCTATCACGGTTCTTTAATGAAGTTCGCATATTCTTCACGATTCTTTGAGAAAATTCGCGTTTTTTTTTTAATGTCCGACTTTTCAGACTGATGATTTTTTTTTATTTTCAGAAAATTCGGAACATAATCATCACGGCTCCTAGTAATCCAGTGCAGGAAAACACAACGATAAACCTACCAGTCAATCACTAAAATCCGGTTTTCACGTGTTTTTCACGAAGATATGACTGACAGACCAATTGTATTTTAATATGCGAATTGAGTTTTAACTAATCTTAAAATTTCATCCGTGAAATCGACGAGCTGTGATAGTTTGTGGAGCCACTTCCCGATCTATAAAATTCCTGCAAGTGGGCAAACGAAGAACTATCAAATTTGAAAGAACAAAATGTCATAGATGCACTCGGTATTATTATTCGTCGGAATAGAAAAATGCTGCCGACAAAGCACATTACTCTAAAATTCAATAACCCTTACTTTACCAAATGTAATTAAAGCTGGCCATCTAAGTTGTTCAGTCCGACCCTATACGCCAAACCCTCTCCGTTATTTTAAATGCCTGCGTTACGGCTATACTTGTTAAGATTCATTCACTAATGATTCATTCATTATATGTTAAAACAAAATATTTCATGTAAGTTTGTTTTTACTCTTGTGGCAACAGTTAGCCACTTCAGCAGTTGTCAATTTTGCCGATTTGATGCGGCAACATGCAGCTCGTATATTAAAGTATTTTTTTTTTATTTTAAATCTGCTCAAGTGAGTTATTTGTTTCATAATGATAACTTAACAATTTTATCAGGTTATGGGAACAATATCGCTTCCCTTCGCACATAAGTTCAAATTTTCTTAACAAGCTGTTAGTATACTGCATTAGGCCTAATTTGCACGTTCAACCACGTTGGTTTCGCCAGTTCATAAAACAAAAATATGGATCTAGCTAAAGTCCAGATTAAACCATTAGCTGGTGAAAGTGACTGGCAAGTCTGGAAGTATAGAATAAAATTTATTTTGAACTGCCACACAGGTGCATTAGAAGTAGTTCAAGGGACATTAGTTAAGCGTGCTGATATTGCCACAGACGCTGCAGATGCAGATCGTACGAAGTATGAAAAGGATATGAAAAATTATCAGAAAGCAAATACTAGTGCGATGGTTGTTTTAACTAATTCAATGACCGAAGAAACGCTACAAAAGGTAATGCGGTTTGAAACAGCACGAGAAATATGGACTGAGTTGCACAAATTATTTGAAGCATCATCGGAAAACCAGTTGTACAATATATGCATGAAATTTTTCCAATTCAAATGGAACGAAAACGACAGTGTAGCGGCACATCTTTCAGGATTGAAAAATTTGTGGAACGAGCTTAATTCGGGTCTACAAAATAGAAATGAGCCTGCATTGCCAGAGTTGCTGCTCGGCTGCAAAGTTTTGGATATCCTACCAAAAGAATATGTATCTTTTCGATCCAGTTGGTTGCTTCTAGGTGAAGAGAAAAGAACTGTGGATGAACTAACAACACAGTTGTGCTCCTATGAAAGAGAATTCAAAAATCATGAAAAAAACACACCTGAGCAAGAAGCTCTTTTAGTAAAAGAGAAAAGAAATAAAAATTCTTTTTCCAACAGAAAGAACAGTCAATGTAAGTACTGTAACAAAAGAGGCCATTGGGTCAAATCATGCCCAAAATGGATTGCAGATGGTAGACCACCTAAGCCTGATTCAAGAAATGCTGGGACTTCCTGTACAGCCACTACCTTAGGCCTAATATCTGTCGAAGAAGAGGTATTTGCTTCAGAAATCCACTCAGATAGCTGGTATATTGACAACGGTGCCTCCAAGCATATAACCATGGATAACAAGAACTTTATTCATTTTGAAAAATTCGAGTCACCACATGGAATTACAACAGCAAATGGAAAAGTTCTTACAGCAATTGGGAAAGGTACACTTCAAATTGTCACCATAGTTAACGGCAAGAAACAGTTCAAAGAACTGAAAGATGTATGGTACGTCCCTGAGATCAGTAAGAATTTATTCTCTGTGTTGGCCACCCATGACAGATATGTAAACAGTGTTTTTGAATCTACTGCAACAGAATGCTGGCTGAAGATCAACAACATATGTGTCTTACATGGCACTAGAAGTAAAGGAAGAGGACTCTTCAAAGCAGATATGAAAGTCGTTACTCCAAAAAAATCTGTTGAAGTAAATTTAGCTATGTCAGATGATTCAGTGCTTCAGCTCTATCACGAGCGTTTTGGTCATCAAGACAAACGTCACATAAAATCTATCTTAAATTCTGAACTTGACATACAGGTTAATGTTCAAGATAATTTATGTGAAGCGTGCATTTACGGAAAAGCCCACAGATTAAGTTTTGGATCTAGGAATAATTGTTCCTCAGCTGGTGAATTAATTTCAACAGATGTTTGTGGTCCCTTCGACAAATCTTTTAGGGGTTTTCAGTATTTTGTTCTTTTTAAGGACCAGTTTACCAAGTTTCGTTGTGTTTACTTCCTTAAACAGAAATCTGATGTTACTAATGCTCTTGAAGAATACCTAGCTTATGTCAAAAATATGGGCCATTCTGTAAAAGAATTGATTAGTGATAATGGAGGAGAATTTGATAATAAAGAAGTGAGAGTAATTCTAAAAAAGAAAGGTATTATCCCAAGACTGACAGCTCCATACACTCCTGAGCAAAATGGGGGAAGCGAGAGAGAAAACAGAACTCTTGTGGAAATGGCGAGAACACTGAAGAATTCTAATCCTGAAGTAAAATTTCCTCCAGCATTATGGGCTGAACTTATCAATACTTCAGCATATATACTCAACAGAACAGGAAAATCGTCAGTTAAAAGTGTAAGTCCTTATGAATTATGGACAGGTAAGAAACCGCGAATAAAACACTTAAGAATCATTGGATCAATTTGCTATGCCCACATACCAAGGCAGAAAAGGAGAAAAATGGATAATAAAGCTACCAAAGCTTTTTTGATAGGGTATGATGGTGATGAAAGGTATCGTCTTTGGATTCAAGAATCAAATACTATCATATGTTCAAGAGATGTAAAATTTAATGAGAAAATATTAAATTGTGAAAAGACTGTTTATCTTCCCTTCACAGATGAAAATGAAATGGTTTCCAAGTCTAAAGATCAGGGAAAGTTAGAAGAAAAATCATATGAAGATATTGAAAATGAATCTGATGAAGATTATAATAACATTAATGATGACTCAAACCATGAATCGGAGACAAAACAGCTCAGAGATAGAAAAGTTTTAAGAAAACCAAAGCGCTACGAAGACTATATCATGGTAGCCGAAGCTTTTATTGCAGATTTTGAAGAACCCTCAACTTTTGAAGAAGCTATTAAATGTCAACAGAGCAAGAATTGGAAAGAAGCTATGGATTCAGAGATGTCTTCATTAATTGAAAATGAAACATGGACCTTAGAAAAACTGCCAAGAAATTCTAAAGTCATTCCATGCAAGTGGGTCTACAAGATTAAGAAAAATCCTGATGGTTCAGTTGACAAATACAAAGCCAGGTTAGTTGCCAAAGGATTTACTCAGCGTTATGGAATAGACTATGAGCAAACCTACAGCCCCGTGACAAGGTTGGGTACTGTTCGCTCAATTCTGAGTATAGCAGCTAATGAAAAAATGCATCTTACCCAGTTTGATGTTTGTTCAGCATTTTTGTACGGGAAACTTGATGAAGCTATATACATGCAGCAGCCAGAGGGATATAGTGATGGTACTAATCAAGTATGTAGGTTGAAACGCAGTTTGTATGGACTAAAACAAGCTTCTCGCTGTTGGAACAGATACTTTGGTGAATTTTTATCAAAACTTGGATTTAAGATAAGTGAAGCTGATCCATGCTTGTACATAAGAGAAAAAGATGAACAAAAACTGATTGTTTGTTTGTATGTTGATGATGGTTTAGTAGCAGCAACCGATTTCAAAGAATCAGAAAAATTCATAAATGATTTGAAGTCAGAATTCAAAATCACAACAAAACAGGCAACCTTTTTTCTTGGTCTTGAAATTCATCATTTTGAGGATGGAAGTATCAAAATTAATCAGCAAGCATATGCCAAAAGAATTCTTAAAAAGTTTCATATGGAAAATTCTAAACCAGTATCCACTCCTATTCTTAAAGAAAGCATAAATGCAGAGAAGAATGATGAACATAGCAGTGAAGTCTTCCCTTATAGAGAAGCTGTTGGTACTTTAATGTATTTAATGATAGGCACAAGGCCAGATATTGCCTTTTCTGTCGGTGTTCTTTCTCGTCATTTAGAAAATCCCACTAGAGAAGACTGGATGAAAGTAAAACGTGTATTTAGATACATTGCTGGTTCGTATGATAAAGGTATCATATACAAGCATAATTACAAACCAGGATTACTAGAATGTTACAGTGATGCAGATTTTGGTGGATGTAAAACATCTGGAAGGTCCACTAGTGGTGTTGTGATTTTGTATAGTGGTGGTGCTATATCATGGCTTAGCCAAAGACAGTCTGTAGTTGCAACTTCTACGACAGAAGCAGAAATAATTGCTGCTAATGAATGTGCCAGAGAAGTAATTTGGTTGAAATCTCTTTTTACCAGTGTTACAAAATTAGATGGAATGCCAGTGCTTCAAATTGATAACACAGCTGCAATTAGATTAGCGCAAAATCCAGAATTTCATCATCGCACCAAGCATATCAGCATTAAACATTTTTTCATTAGAGAAAAAGTTCTAGAAAAACAATTAGTAGTACAACAGGTTTCTACTGAAGATCAAATAGCCGATATGATGACTAAGGCTCTTTTTAAACCAAGGCTATTGACTCTATGTTCTAAAATAGGACTTTTATAAGAACTATTTATTTCTAGAACTTTAACTGTTTTTTTTTTTATATTTTATTTTAACAAGGGAAAGTGTTAAGATTCATTCACTAATGATTCATTCATTATATGTTAAAACAAAATATTTCATGTAAGTTTGTTTTTACTCTTGTGGCATCAGTTAGCCACTTCAGCAGTTGTCAATTTTGCCGATTTGATGCGGCAACATGCAGCTCGTATATTAAAGTATTTTTTTTTTATTTTAAATCTGCTCAAGTGAGTTATTTGTTTCATAATGATAACTTAACAATTTTATCAATACTAACACTACCTGTTGTAGATCTCTTATATGCGCACATTGTGCAGGTGCAGAAGTCGGCCATGACAATATGAAAAATCCAAACGCTACGCAAACTGTAAAGGTGATCATACCGCACATCCTCGCACTTGTCCTAATTGGAACCGTAAAAAAGAAATTATTACTGTTAAAATTACTCAAAAATTGCCTTACCCTGATGCCCGGAAACTTGTTGAAATCAGAACTCAATCTGTTGGAATTTCTCGCTCCAGCTTACTCATACACCGATCAAAATCTTTAAGCCTCTTAATTATTCAAACTCATTCCTCATTTCCACCAAGTAAATCAACCATAACACAATCAACCAGCACTTCAATTAAAAAAACCGGTAATGTCAGTCTTGGTTCTAAATGTTATGCGACCCCATTATTAGAATGTTGGCTACCATTCTGAGAACCTGTTGTAATAGTATACCCACCTAGTCAATCACAAAACTCTTCAGTTCAATCCAAAAAGTCATCCAAACTCCAAATCGAGACTAAGGCTGTTCCATTTAAGAAAAGTGATTCAACTGCATTTAATTTGTAAAAACCCAATACCAGTCAAACTGGGAAACATAGTCAAAAAACTTGCATTCAGAAAGGTGGAAGGGTGGGACCAAAGCTATTACAAGTACAGAAACATCACAGAAATCTAATACGCTTCGTAAACAGAAATTAAATCAAAAACCTTGCGCACAGAGAAAAAAACTTCAACTTCAGCATTTCCACAGTGAAAGATCAGGGTGGCGAGTGGTTAGATACTAACACAGTCAATATAGATGATAAATACCAGTATTTTGTTAAAGATAAATTCAGTTTATATAACCTCTTTATATTATTTGAAGTATTTTCTGTAGGAAAATACTGGTAGTTTTCTCTTTTCTTGACTGTGTTTTTCCCGGTTTTCCCTGATCACTCGCCACCCTGAAGATTGTGTGGAAAGGAAAGAAAAACTCCTGCCTTAGAAACGTGAAGGATCCCTAACAGCTGCAGCTTTATGTGGAAGAGGCTATGGAATCCGAGTCTTACAGCAATGACTCCGATGCCGATGATGATAATGTTATGTTAGAAGAATATGAGTCCAATTGACTTAACATTGCTTTTATTAATTTGTGTTCTAAACGTATTACGTTTTATTTACCATTTCATGCTATTATTACCTTACTGATAGTACGGATCTTAACCAGTTATATTTTATTTCCTTGAGTTTTCTATTTTATTCTCTTTGACTATTTTAATTACAAGTATCATCTAATTGCATTCTTAACTTTTAAACTTGTTTTTATGTAATATATGTACATCATCTTTTACACTGTTTATATTTTAATAATTATTACCAAATTTTATAGTTTTCAATTGTAACTTGGTGTCTTTTAACTATGGTCTTTGCACCCTATTTTGTTTTTATTACATATATCATTACTATTTTCATTCAATTACATTGTTTTTCTCATTTTCCTGCTAGTCACCTGTTATTCATAATTTTCAGCCATTTACTAGTCCGCATCGTGTGTAACTAATACAGTGAAACCCAAGATAACTGAACCTGTCTATAACGGAAGATTTTTATGCTGCACTCCGTAAAGAGTAGTGAAAACCTACCTACCTAGGGGGAAACTTGTCTAAAATTGAATTAAATTAAACTAGAAATTGCTAAAAGTGATGAAAAATATGCCTAAAATGAATAACTTTATTTAGATCGACATTTTCAAGTTTCTTGTTGATACAAATATTTTTGTAATATTAAAAAAAAAAAAAAAAAAAAAAAAAAAAAACAAGAAACTGGTAAATAATATGAAAAACCAGTGCAAATATAAAATGAAACAAAAATGAATATTTGTGAGCGTGAATTAATTTTAACTATTTTTTCTAAACCTGCATAGCATCTATTTCCAAATTTTTGCTAAATCCAGGGAGGCTGTATCATTGCAAATGTTTCCACTGCGTAAAAAATATCTCTACTGATGATGGATGGTAAATAAAATGATCACGGGTAAATTATTCTACTATTCTTAAAGCAATCTGTAAAGGTTCTTTGCTGCATAATCTGGCCAAAGCTGTAGTTCTGTTTTTGTAACTATTTGATTTATGCTATGTTTTTTTATTCTAGTTTTAAGTTATCTTCTTGTCTATATAAAATTGTTTTGGTCCGTTTTCTTTGGTAAAAGGTATTTTATATATGTCTGATAATTGATTTAATTTAATTGGATCCATTTTCTTACAATCTATATTTTTTAATTTTATGGAAAGTTTTTCAATAAGGAAAAGATTAATTTAGAGACATAACCAAAAAAGAAAATAGGGAAAAATAGACATAGGAAAAAGGAAACTACAAATTCACCAAATTTAAAGATATTGAGAGAGGAAAAGGAAGTTTTAGAAACTAAAAAAAGATGAAGTACAAAAAAAAAAAAAAAAAAAAAAGAATAAAAAGAAAGGCAACAGTAAAAATAGGTAAGGGTAATGAGATAATAAAGGAAGTTTTGTTGCCACATAATGAAAAAAGAAAGCTTGCAATTGACAAAAGCACGAAAACTAAAAATAGCTCAGATGACAAGGAATGTTACTGTCTGGTGTGTGCCGATAATTTGAAAAAAAAAAAGAACAGTTCATTTGTTTTGTTTTTTATGTCGGCCAATTTTCTACACAAGGGATATAGGCCGTAAGGTGGGGGGTGTCCTCCGTGGGGGTCTTTTTAAGGGAACCTTGCCCGTATTTACGCAAGGAAATCGAAGGTTCAAAGAAAACCAAGGAGAACTCTGAACGGCCAGGCCGACGGTCGTGATTGGGTTCGAGCCCAGCACCTACCGTCTACCAGTTTGGAGATCAGAACCTCTTGGCCACTAGGGCGGCAAGAAGAACAGAGAAGGTGATTACAGTGTAAGTTTTGGCCACATAAGGCCTATGCCCAAACAGAAATGCTCAATTTTATATTTGTCATAACTGTAACTCTGATGACGATGATGATATCTGAGTAATATAAAAGTTACTCATTGTTATGGTTTCATACATTACTCTTTATGTTTGTGTAATTTACAATTTATATTATGTAGGGATAATTCCTTTGTTTAAACTTGCTAATAATAAAAAAATTCATTTCTCTTAACTGTGTGTCTTATTCAAGTTCCATTCAACTTTTTATAAAGTGTGAGCCAACATATCTCATAGGTATAGGCAACTTGCCTCGCGACGGGGCTGGTTGGCACACCTTTTTTTTTATTTCAGGCTTCCACTAAGCATACACTACAAAAGCAACAAACTCAAAACTCTAGGTATTTATAGTCTGTTTTAAAAGTGCAGTTAAATTTTGTTAAAAACTAAACAAAAAATAATAAAAATTAATAACTAAAAACTGCACCTACAAGCTTATACCTGCCTTGCTTTGAAAAGGAAGTTGTAGAAGAAAAATAATTAGATGAACTTATCAAGATTCAAAGGTGTAAGTCAATATTAAATCAAGTTTTTTTAAACAAGAATTTAAGTAACTGTAGAAAGCAAAGATGATACAGTTAAAAAAGAGAAATTTATTTTTAGGTAGATTTCGTATGATGGTTGCTTGGTTGTACGGATTTTTATGGCGCAAGGTCCCTTTGGGGACATGCTGCGCCAAGACAAAGTCGAAATGGGACTAGACAGGTGATTTAAAACCAAAAAATAAAATAGCAATCAGATATATTATAAAAACCAATTTAAAAGATGCCAAAACCATAAAAAAACACTGTTACAAACTGTACCAGTTGCTAAAAATGTCTAAATATAAACAATGATATGGATGGGTGAAAATTTCATAAAAACAAGAATAAAAATAATGGAATGTCATGTCATGAAATAATTAAAATCAGTCAATGAGGATAAAATAGAAAACTTAGAGAAGATGTAACACGTTAAAAACTGTACAAGAAAAGCAATAAAAAACAGAGTGTATATAATAATGTACATTGGTTAAAACTCAGATTAATAGAAACTATGAGGTCAATTAGGTTCAAACTCTTCAAACATTGTATTGTTATCATCAGCATCAGAGTCATTGCTGTATGACTCTGATTCCATTGCTTCCTCCACATACTGCTTCAACTGCTTGGGATCCTTCACATTTTTTAAGAAAGGGCTGAGAAGAGAGTTTTTACCTCCTTTCCCCACAGTCCTCCACTGTGCAGAAGTTGGTGTTGAAGATTTCTGATGGATTTGTGGGCAAAGTTTCTTTTTTAAATTCTGTTTTTTGAGACTATTGTTTGTTTGTGAAGTACTTGGACTTGTAGCAGCCTTAATTCCATCTTTCTGAATATAAGTTTTTTGGCTCGGTTTTGTATTTCGATCAGTATTGGATTTCAATTTAGATGACGATGGACCGGTAGTATTTTTTGCAGATGAATCAGTCACAGTTTCTGTTTTAAGTTTAGTTGATTCCTTAGCAAACAGTTTCTGTCGCCGTTTTTCTAGGTCAATTATTTTCACGGGTTCTGAAGATGGTGCCCAACATTCTAATTGAGGATTCCCAGAACATTTAGTCGGGAGACAGATATTACGGGATTCTTTAATAGGTGTGTTGGTAGATTGTGTTCTGGCTGAATTATTTGGAGGATATGAGAAATCTGTTTGAGTACTTATGTGTCTAACAGAGTTTGATTGCTGCCTTAGTAAACTGGAGTAGGAAACTCCAACAGATGGAGTTCTGGATTCGACTATTTTACGAGCTTCAGGATAGGGGAGATTTTGAGATATTTTAACAGCAAGGATTTCTTTTTCCCGTATCCAGTTAGGACAGGAACGGGAGTATGCAGCATGATCACCCTTGCAGTTAATGCAGCGTTCCGATTTTTCACATGAATCGCTATCATGGTCGACTTCTGCACAGCGTGCACAGGTGAGAGAACCACGGCAGTTAGTTTTAGTGCGCCCATAACGCTGGCATTTAAAGCAGCGGATAGGGTTAGGGATGTAAAGACGGACAGGACAGTTCAGGTAAGCGGCTTTAATTCTGGTCGGTAGAGTAGGGCTATTGAATGTTAGAATAACATGCTTTGTAGGAATGACTTGTCCATTTCGGCGGATTGTGATACGGCGTGCATCTATAATATTTTGTTCTTTTAAATTCTGTAACAATTCGTCTTTAGTAGAATATAATAGATCTGGCTCAGAAATAACACCACGGCTTGTATTTAAAGTTTTATGCACCTGAACATTTACTGAGAAAGTACCTATTGTAGAGCAATTAGAGAGGAGCTGTGACTGTTTAGCAGAAGAAACCTCAACAAGTACATCACCGGATTGCAATTTTTTGAGAGAATGTCCATCCCCCAGATAAGACTGGAATGTTTTTGCAATAAGGAATGGAGAAGTTTTCTTAAAAGAACTATCTGAGTGGCTATCTGTGTGTTTAATTATAAAGAAACGAGTAAAATTATTCTGAACAATTTGTTGCTCTCCACTTGAGAGAGAGTTAGAAGGAAATAAATTTTTTCCATCCATGATTGAAAAAACAGAATTCAGACCCCGGCCGCACCACCCACTACCGAGCCCAACAAGGGGATGCACATTCGTGCACCAGTGCTAACCAGGGCCCATACGGTCACAAGACAAACCTATGTCAGTCTCCACCCTTAACGAGATGACTAGTATTTGCTCGATCACTTGATCCCTAAAGCCAGTGACAAAAGCCAGCTGACCAGCCGATTGATGCATACGGGACCAATATGCACCTCCCGTCTACCTGAAGCAGAGGCCAAAGCAGTGTGTTGGTTTCCCTCAACTGCCAGGATCCCCCTTTCCAGGGACACGGGTCGCCACGCACGGCCAACACGTGGGAGGTTTACAATTCCCCATGAGTCGATATACTGGATGACATCGGCTCATGCGGAATCGCCCTCACCTTCGAAGAGGAAACCCCAATGAGAGTGAAACAAAGAGGAAAGGAAGACCAGGAGTAAGATCACTCAGGTGCCCGGGGTTGTGAAGCCGTGAATACCTAAAGAAGGTATCCCCCTGGGGGGAGATTTCGTATGAAATACTACCTATTGCGATTGTCCCCATGTTGGAATTTCTGAAAGGTTTTTGCAGATCTACACCGATCACCGGACCCCAAAACTACCATTAGTAAAACAGTTTATATATATATACACTGGTCTGCAAAAATTAAGGACGGAGCAGATATATTAGCATAAAAGCCGAAAAAGGCAACCGAACGAAATGAAAGGCCAATCAGGAGATAGATCTGAAATAAATACAGTAGGACATGCCCATATATCCATATATGGCATATGGCGTAAAAAGAGGTGGTGACTCTTCAGAAATTTGTTGAAATCTATTGCACTGTGTAAAGTGATTTCAACGACACTGTTTTAATATTATTGTGTGATACAGACAAGAGGCAATCTAGAAGATGTCATCTGGATGACTTTATACGAACTCGAATCTTTTGGAAGTTGTAAGAAGGTTGAAGTGTGACAAGTATGGCACAAGAGTTCATTATCGCTACAACATCGCTTACAACATCGTTTTACGAGCCTGGAGTGCATTTAAAACGAGGGGATCAGTTGTCAGAGCATTCAGCAGTGGTCACCCACGAGCAACAATAATAGCAGACGACCGTTATGTTGTCCTACAGGCGAAAATACACAAGCGGCAGGTAGCTGTAGATATCGCAAGGCAGATTGAACAGACTACTGGACGTCAGATATCACGTTTTACCATGGCTAAGAGGCTGCACAAAGGTGGTCTGTATGTACCGCGTGCAGTACGGCGTGTACAACTAAAGCCTGCTCATCGGAGTCGCCGGTTTTTGTGGTGCCAGAAACACAAAAAAAATGGACACAACAGAAGCGATCTCGAGTACTCTTTTCGGATGGGAGCCGATTTAGTATGACGAGCCATTCTTGACGCTTACACATCTAGAGAGAGCAGGGAACACTATACCCCAACTCCAACATCATCGAAAGGTTACTTTTTGGGAGTGCCGGAGTTCTTACTTGGTGTGGTACCATGCTTGGTAGCCGTACGAACCTCCACATCTTCCAAAGAAGTTCAGTATCTGATGCCCGCTATTGCGTCGAGATTCACGTGCCTAAGGTGCGTCTTTTTAGAGGTGTTGTGGGTCCAGCCTTCCTCTTCACGGACGACAACTCTCTCTGTCATCGTACAGCGGTTGTCGAAAAACTCTTGGAGAGTGAAGATATTCAAGAATGAAGATTGGCCTGCAACATCTTCGAACTTGAATACCATAGAACACATGTTTGACCTTCACTGGATACGCTTATAGCATCACGTGACCAGGCGACGCCAGTGATTTTGGAACTGAAATTGGCGTTACAAGAGGAATCGGACACGATGCCTCAACAGCTCCTAGACAACCTCGTCTTCAGCATGGACAGATGTTGCAAATCCTTCATCGCAGTCTGGGGTGACCATATCCCCTATTACAGACTAAATGTTTTCTGCCAGATACCTCTAACAAGGAAGGTCTCCATTGGGGGCATACTCAGAATTTTTTGAAAAAAATACGAATTAAACTACTCATGTAGGTAATAAAGGATCAGTGAAAATTAGCGGCGGAATTACATTACTAGATATGTAAAAAAATAAAATAGTTTGGAATAATTGGCGTGAAAAGCTGAAAGCGACGCGGGATTTGGCGAGCAGTGCATTTCCTCGCCAAAAGCAGACGATTTTAACGAATCTGAAAATTGATTTTAATTGACTTCACTGTTAAAAATCTGCAGCATTTACTGCAACGTCACTCCACTACTTCTATAGAATATCTCTCTTCTGACCAATGAGAATTCTCCATAGCACGGTGAATTGATCGTTTTCTATAAAAGCGGTGGAGTGACGCTGCAGAAAATGGTACAGATTTTTAGCGGTGCTGTAGCTTGTGCAATATTGCATTTTGTTGCAATGCACTCCACGACTTGTATATAATATCTCTATTCCAACCAATGAGAAAGCTCCATTTCACGGCCAAGTAACCGTTTTCTATGCTAGCAAGGGAGTGCGTTGCAACAAAATGCAGCAGATTTTTAACAGTGTATTTTTCAAATTGGAACAATTTTAATCAATTTAAATTGTGTATTAAATGATAAAATATATTAATTTCATTTTGCTATAAGTACATATAAACGTATATGACAAAATTACACTTAAAGTAAAGTAAAAATGCAAAACTAAAATTACTTAAACTAAACTTATTTAAATAAATTGAATATAGAAAGTTTTTCTTTTAAAAGTATTCGAAGCGTAAAAGCGTATTTTTCAAAATTTCGTTTTTTCGCCAACCAGAGATAAATCGCCAAATAAACGAAATTTTTATAATTTTTTTATGGACGTTATAAGGAGGTTCCGCCGAAATTTTTTTTATAAACATATATAACTATATGAGTAGAACATTCTGTATTTTTTTCAGATTTTTCTGAGTATGCCCGTATGGAGACCTTCCTTGTAAGAAGCACGCTTCTGTCTTCTCTGCATTTGTGCTCCAATTGACCTTTACAACAAAGTGCTTATGTATCCTTTTGATTATTTGTTTAAATGTTTTAACACTGTTTAAATGTTTTAACAACACCCATATTTTTACATCTTGAAGACCTGATGTTAAGATTTTGGTCGATGTGGAAAACTTTTGGGCGACGTTACATTCGAAAAGCACTCTCGTCCTTATCTTTTGCACACCAATGTATGTATCACTTTTTTATGGACACAATAGTTTCTTTAATTCTGCTCAGATCTCTTCCAAACAGATACATAAGATCAACGGGCATAAAATCTCGTTCGAGTTCGTAAATGGGCAAAATCGGACCAAGGGGGTAGAAATAGGGAGGGTATTTGTGAAAACCGAAAAAACCCATAATTTCTTTATTAAAATAGAAATCGAATCAGTTTAAAGTCTATATAACTTCTAAAAATAGGCCAAAGGTTTCTGCATAACAGATTTTTGATAAAATTAAAAATGAACTCAAGAGGCGCAAAAATAGGGTTTTCGAGAGTTAAAAATTCATAACTTTGTCAATTCTCAAGATATCAAATCCAACTATTTTTTTTATAAATGCTCTTAATATTATCTAAAACTTTTGTACTGAAAAGTTTTTAATAAGAACAACTCTTATTGCAAAAATAAATTAAAAACGAAAACAAAAAAGGGGGGGGGAGGAGTGGAAGAAGGAAAAATCCATAACTTCGTCAATTCTTAAGGTATCAAATCTGATTAAATTTATCATACATCTTCTCAATAATATCTACAACTTTTATACTGACAAGTTTTTCATAGTACCAAATCTTATATCAAAAATAAGTTAAACAATAACAGGAGTTGTAGAAAAAAATCTCAATTCGAAACTGCTTATATTCTCACTCATTTTGCTCTCAAACTCATCCAATTGGCAGATTCTCTTATTTAGGAGCTATATAATGTGGCGTATTGGTCAGTTTTGTGATAAAGGCAGAATATATTTCAAAAAATGGCGTCAAAATGGTATTGTGAACAGAGTTTCCTGAAACGATCGTGGTTGAAAAATTAAAGACGTTTTCAAATAACAAATTGCTTATTTTTAGACTCATTTTTAAATCCATTTTTGTTCTCAAACGATTTCAATTCACAGGTTCCCTTATTTAGGAACTGTATAATGTGCCTTATTGTCCAGGTTTTTGATAAAGGCGGAATATATTTAACCCTTTCCGGCACAGTGTGTCCAGTCTAGACACACCGAATTTTAATTCTAAACTTGCAATTGGCACCAATAATATTTTAACAAAATCTTGCTTTTACCATAAAAGCCCGTCGGCCCTCAGCTGACGGATATAGGTTGTCAAACAGGAAGTCGGCTGGGAAAGATCGACCTGTCCCTTCCGGACATGGTTGATCTCTCGGCCTTCTTCGCCGAGGAAGCGCACTCTTTAGGTGCGAGAATCCTCGAGGAGGTGAACAAGGCTAAGGGTCTGTCGGCCCCCAAGAAGTCTTTTTTTGGGGAATCTATATCTCGGATAGAAGATTTCATAGTCCGACAGCACGCTTGGTTTGTTCTTCTCTATGGGAAAGCCTCACAGAGGGGAAGCTCTAGCACTGGCAAGAAGGCGTCCAAAGCTGAAAAGCGGAAGGACGCCTCAAGGCCGGATGACACCCCGAAGGAGGTGGTACCACCTGACAGGTCCTATTCCGAAGTCGCCGGTGGTGCGACAAAGGAATGGCAGACTGTCACCAGTAAGAGTACAAGGAGGAAACGGTTGAGGAAGGAACGTGTGGCAGCGGCAGGAACTCAGCCTGCGGCCCGTAGTGGGCCTGGAAGCGGTGGCGCTGTTGGCGCTAAGGGGGCCGGCTCAGCTGCGCCTCCTCGCTACCAGGAACGACACGTTCTTCGAATCCTTCCAAATGACGATACTGTTTCCTCCGATGACACTCGTAAGTTAGTAGCCAGCAAGATAGATCCAATGAAAGCAGGGCTGGCTTTAAGAGGAATGCGGAACACCTCCAATGGAGGGGTGCTGGTCTTCGCGGACAGCGCTGCGGACCTCGAGAAGCTAGTGGCGGAAGTGGAGAAATCGGACCTGGTGAATAGTCACTCGGCTTCCAAACCGACCAGGCGCAATCCGGAGATTGTAATCTTTGGCGTCGGCGAGGATTCTACGGGAGACGGGATCATTGCAGCCCTGAAAAATCAGAACACAGCGTTGAGTGACGCTGACATTTCCTTCAAAAAATTCTTTGAGGGTAAGAAGGGACGCAATGGCGTGGTCTCTCTGGATCCGGAGTCGTACCGGCGACTTGGTCGAGTGAGGAAGCTGAACGTTGGCTGGGACACTTTGTTCTTCTCACGAAGACGGCGTCCTCTTCAATGTTATAAGTGCTGGAAATTCGGCCACATGGCAAGAGATTGTCACGGCAAGAGCTGCTGTGGAAAGTGTGGTAATCAGGACCACATTCTCAATGATTGCACCAGTGAACCTGCGTGCGTAAACTGTATGAAGGTCAACTCATTGAACTTGGCGCGTGAGGCTCTCCCTACCAATCACGCAGCAAATTCGCAGGAGTGTAGCATCTTCCGCAAAGAGCTGGTTTTGACTGAGAAACGAAATAATGGCCGATAGTCCAAAGTTTCTTCACCTCAACGTCAACCGCAGTACGGCGGCTTTGTACCAGCTGCAGAAGACAGTGCTCTCGCAGAGCATTGACGTTATCTCCTTGAATGAGCAACGCGTGACGGAGGGAAAGACCGTCGGATTACCCGAGGGTTTTTCCGAAGTCATCTCTTCGGAGCGTAGCCGAGCTGCCTTTTGGATAAGTTCACGACTGAAATACTGTGTGGTCCTGAATACTGACGACATAGTGGCGATTCGATGCACTATTTCGGGAGAGAATGTGTTGGTAGTGTCGTGCTATTGCTCTCCGTCTGAGGACATTGTCCCGATCCTTACTCGGATGGGTGACTTGCTACTGGAGTTCCCTCAGGACAACGTTCAGGTTGTCGGGGACTTCAATGCGAAGTCGTACATCTGGGGGGATAGGCCAACGGACGCCAGGGGTGAGGAAGTAATTTCCTTCGCCCTTGGGTACGATCTGGAAATCGTCAACAGTCCAGACAGTGCCGCGACCTTTGATGGTCATCAAGGTCAAAGCTGGATCGATTTACTTCTGGTCCGTAAATGCGCAGATCGCATAGCTGACTGGACTGTTCAAGACGGGGTGACAACCAGCGATCACAACGCCATGACCTGGACCTACCAAGGCAGGCCAAGGGCTCGAAATCCTAGGGGAGTCCGCCGTCGGTGGAAACCCAAGGACCTTGCCTGGGACGATTTCCTCCAGGATCTGCAGACTGCAGATTTGGACGTTTACAACTCGAACGCACCAGACTCGGGAGTTGAACTTCTTGATTCAGTCCTGGTAGACTTGTGCCTGAAGCACCGAAAGCGTCGTCCTGCCGCAGGCAAGGAGACGTGTTGGTGGACTCCAGAGTTGGAGGCTCAGAGGTCTAGAGTGCGTGCACTGAGGAGGTTGTACAAGCGGACGCTTGACCCGACTCAGAGAGAGAGACGTGAGGCTCTCTTTAAGCGTACGCGGGCAGATTACAAGCGAGCGATTCTGCAAGCTAAGCGTCGTTCGTTCCGAAAATTCCTTTCGGACAAGCTTTCTACCGATAAAATCGGCCAGGTCTGTGCGGTGGTGCGAGGCAGGTGGCGTCCTGAAGCTCCAGCTATTCTGGAGCTTCCCGACGGGGTGGTGGCATCCACATGGGATGACATCCAGGCAGCCCTTGCGAGACACCACTTCAGACAGGTCGATGAGGTAGTGCAGACAGCAATAGGAAGAACTGATGACCCGGACTTGTTTGACATCGGGGAGCTAGAGTTGGCTATCGACTCGATGGCGCTCGATAAGGCGCCAGGCCACGATGGATTCAGTCTGGGAATCATCCGAGAGGTCTTCCGCTGGCACCCTCAGTGGTTGCTCGGCTTGTTTAATCACTGCCTTAGAGAGTCCGTGTTTCCGAGAAGTTGGAAGCGGGCGGTCGCCATCTACTTTCCCAAGGAAGGTAGAAGTAAGAGCGATCCGGCTTCCTACCGTCCTATCTGTTTACTTCCCGTCGTTGGGAAGATTTTGGACAAGCTGTGCGCAACTCGACTGATGGCCTTCCTCGAGTCGAACGGCGTACTCGATGGGAGACAATACGGTTTCAGACGAAATCGGTCGACCATTGATGCGCTCCATGAGGTGGTCAGGTACATCTCGCAGAGTAAGAGAACAGGCCATTTCACCTGTCTCGTTAGCCTCGACATCAAGAATGCCTTCAACAGCGCTCGGCGGGACGACTTGCTTCGCCTTCTGGCGGAGTACGGAGTCCCTCCCGAGCTCCTGGGCTTGATCGCATCTTTCCTTTGGGACAGATCGGTCATCTCGAACGCAGAAGAGCATTACTTCAATGTTGGGGTGCCGCAGGGTTCGTGTCTCGGGCCAGTCCTGTGGCTGGTGTTAATCAATAGCTTGTTGAAACGGCTGGGGATTGAGGAGGCTTGGACTGTACTTGTCTTCGCCGACGATATACTCATCCTAGCACGTTCCGTGGCTGTCTACAGGTTCGCTGACATAGTCCGGCGGGTTCTCGCAGAGATACTCGCGTGGGCTGTAGGATGCAGCCTGGAGTTCAGTTACGACAAGTGCTTGTACACTATCATACCACCTAAGGGAAAGATGGATTACGAACCCTCATTGCGAATCCGGATGGGTGAGCATAGGGTCAAGTTTTCCCCTCAGATCAAGTACCTAGGAGTGGTTATAGATAGGGACTACAGCTGGATGCCTCACTTGGATCTCGTCCGAGAGAAGGCGACCAGAGTCCAGTACAAGCTCACCAGATTGGCAACAGCAACGTGGGGGCTCAGGCCCGAAGTTCGTAAGGCAGTGTACTCGGTGGTGGCCGAGCGCATAGTCTTGTATGCGGCCCCTATCTGGTACTCCGGCAAAGTGGCTCTTCGTCAGAGACTGCTGAGCATTCAGCGAGGTCTCCTGCTGTGTGTCACCAAGTGTTACAGTACGGTGTCAACCGCTGCGTTGAACGTCTTGTCTGGGGTGATTCCCCTGGACCTCCGTGCTCGTATCGAACGCGACTTCGAGGCCCTCACGAGGTGGGGCGAAAGCGTTGATAGACCGAACCTCTCGCCAGAAATGGTGGAGGTTTGGAAGTACCGACCCCAACGACGCTATCCGGCACGAATACCTTGGACGCCGGATCTCAGCCGGAAGTCTCCGTATACGTATTATACGGACGGTTCCAAGCTGGTGGGCGAGAGGGTGGGTTGCGCCTACCATCTCGCCACTAGGGATGGTGTTGTTGCGGAGGGAAGGTTCCGTCTCTCTGATGGGTCGACTGTTTTCGCGGCCGAGGTCCATGCGATCAAGGAAGCGATTGCGGACGCCCTTCGGAGGGGTCTCAGTGAGCTCGATATCTTCTCTGATTCGAGATCGGCGCTTCAAGCTCTTTACGCTTTAGTGCCTCGGCACAAAGCTGTAGCTGAGATCAGGAACCTGGTTGAGAACACAGGGGTCAGGGTCCATATGCACTGGATTAAGGCTCATGTCGGGTACGCCTTTAACGAGCTGGCCGATTCCCTTGCGAAGGAAGCTGCGTGTCGACCGTCGGTCGACATTCTTCTTCCTCTCTCAGGACGTCAAGTCAAGAGGAAGCTCCTTGGTGAGGTTCTTTTGGATTGGCAGCAATGGTGGGACCGATCTGAGGACGGCCGGTTGACGTATGCGATTTACCCGAAGGTCTCCACTCGGAGAATACAGGGTGACTTCTTTCTCAACCAGGTCCTAACGGGACATGGTGCCTTTGGCGACCATCAAGCCCGCTTCTTTAAAGGCAACCCTGCGTGCTTTTGCGGGAACGGGGTGAGCACGATTAGACATTGTGTCTATGAGTGCCCCCTGTGGAAGTCCATCAGGGAAAAGTACTTCCCGTTTAACTTCCACACTCGAACGCTGACCGATCTAGTCCTTGACAATTACAGCAGGAAAGGCATCGTCGACATCGTTGGCGACCTCTTGACAAGGACATTGGATCGGGTGGGTCGTCGGGCCAATTGAGCTTCCGACCTCCTCGACCGAAGTCTTCGAACGCATGATGATTTTCCAGATCATTCGAACGCAACACTCGATCTCGAGGAGTCCGAGGCCTCTTGTAGGCGCGATTCGGACGAAGCGACTATACAAGGTTTTCCGGGTTTCCCTTGTACGTAACGAGAATTCGAGTCGCTTTCCTGTAAGTCCTCCCGGAAGGCTGGGTCTCTGGATCGGCGGTTGTTCAGGCAGCTTGTGCTACGACGCCTGCTTGGTTGCTCCAATCGGTGTGTTGGGCTCGGGCGGTGTTGTGCGGGTGGCTGCGGATGGTGAGCGGCCGAGGCCGCGACGCTAAGTCCATGTTCCGTGGACCGGGTGTCCTCGCCTGTCTTCCTGGCCGGCAGCGGGCGCTGTCGTGAGGCCGGACGTCACTTGGTTCCTCCTCATTGGAGGTCTCGTGACCTCCCTGCGTGGACCGCATGGAGCCACTCGGCTCTGGATCGGGAAACTCACTGTTTTACCATAAAAGCTTAAATTAAGGAGTTCTTGATTTCTTAAAAAGTCTCTTGTAAATTCCGGTGTCAGTCGATAACTTCTCATTTTACTAACACTATTTGTCCGCGCCAGAAAGGGTTAAAAAAAAAAGCTGTGAAAGTGGGCAATTCGAACAAAATTTCCCGATTCGATCGAGATTGAAGAACTAAGAATGTATTCAAATGAAAAATTGCTTTTTTATGATTCATTTATAAATTCAATTTTACTCTCAAATGCATTCAATTGACAGTTTCTCTTATTTAGGAACTATATAATGTGCCTTATTGGTCAATTTTCCCATAATGTCAGAATATATTTCAAAAAATACTGCCAGAGTGGGCATTTGTGCCGAAGATCGCTTAAGATGATTCTGATAAAAGCAGCTTTGCAGAAAAATGAAATTAAAAGTTGTTCAAAAGCGGCTAACTAAAGTTGTTAAACAGGGTTGATCTCTAATCATATTTCATTTTTTGTTGTCGAAATGAACACGTAATTTCGAAATCTACCTCCGCATATAGGCAAAACCGACAGGGATTTTTTTAAATATTTCATTCTTGTAACACTGTGGGCTTTACAGATTGTCCACCAACAAACTGCCATCTATCATAGCATTAAGTAGACTTCATTTAGAATAAGAAATGTCATTATAGATCTGATGCTGTGATTAAATTTGGGAAAATGCAAGACATTGGAAACTGCAAATAATCCAGTTTGTAATTTTTAATGAATGCAATGTATCAACATGTTAAAGGGAACATCATCATGGGTTAGATCTCATTTTTATAGCATATGCCAAACATAGTCCAACAGAATCCTGGTCATACAAATTAAAATTTTCCTAACTGAGAGAAAAAGAATCCAAGCAAGGAATCAGATCCAGAACTTCAAACAAAAGATCCAAATTCTCTGCCAACTACCTTGACAATTTCTAGTGCACACAATTCACTCATATAATCTTTAGGCAATAACATCTGGTCTGTCATATAGGACGGCATAATAGAATAAATCGCAGATAATGAAATTTCAGTGAACGATGGATATATAGATAAGGAATTTATTTAGGAAGAAATTGAGCATATTTCACGTTATTTGTCTTTAAATACAACCTTTCAGAAAATTCTTTGTTTTAAAGCAGGACCATTCACAAAGTTAGTCTTAAAAGAGGACATTTTAACACTTTCCAACAAAGTTGAAAAGTGTTCATGCTTTCGGTTTGTCGGCTCGCCTGGCCGCGCTCTAACTCTCGTAAATAAACTCAGATTACCATGAAATTTTCGGAACTTATTAACGTTTATCCTAGTACGAACCCTATTGAAAATGAGGTTTCTAATTCTAACATGATTACTTTGTTTACAGGGACAGTCAAAAGTTTTCCATTACACTACGGCCTATGGGAAAAAATCGCTTCAAATAACTTTTAAAGATGTTACACTCTGTCAAACATATTCAAATTTATATGCATTTACGAAGTGCACTAAAATATGCATTCTTTAAAGATAATGGTGAAAAGAATAGTTATTATTTATTTACAGGGCAACACAAAAGAATTCCATTACATGATGGTAAGGGGAATAGTTTGCGATACATTTTAATCTATTAATCTATTGTATGTATGATAAAATTGATATACGTCACTGTGACTTAACAAGTTATTTCACGCATAATACGAAGTGCGTAGTATTTACAGGGACACACAAAAGATTTCAAATAGTATATTCTATCCGATGTACTGTATGTTATCGATGATGTCTGATGGAAGGATGAAATGTATTTTTTTAATTATGATATGGGCTTTTAAGTTTCACTAAATGTATGCATACAGGGTGTCTCAGAACTAAGTATACAAACTTTGAAAAGTGATAGAGAACATTGTTAGGAACCACAATTACACAGGAACGCATGGGTGCAAACATCATCCTCACTTGTTAACCCTTTCACAGACAATGGTATGTCTATGAAACTACAAAATTTTTAATACAAAATGAACATTGACACCAGAATTTTAATATGATTTTTCAAATATTACGTATGTGAAATGTATTTTTTTCTTCTTTGCAAATACATTTTTCCGCGATTTTTGATGTCATTCATATTTTTCCACATTTTAGCAATCTCTAATAGCTACTAAGATAGTTGATTTTAAAGAAACATAATTTTTAATTTAATTTAAAATTAAATAATTTCTTGTACTTTTCCTTTGTAATAAAGCGTTCTACACTGCTTTCCGCATTGTGTCATAACTGTGTCCTTTTGTTTCTTTGAGCTTTTCACGGACAAAGCACTTCCATTGCTAAAATGTGGAAAAATTTGAAGGACATCAGAAATTGCGAAAAAATTTATTTGCAAAAAACAGACATTTCACATACATAATAAATGGACAAATCATATAAAAATTCTGGTGTCAATGTTCATTTTGTACTAAAAATTTTATCGTTTCATATACAAACCACTGTCTGTGAAAGGGTTAACAAGACGTTTCCGCCCATGCTTTCCTATGTAATTGTGGTTCCAAACGATGTACTCTACCATCCCTCAAAGTTTGTACACGAACTTCTGGGACACCCTGTATTATATGGTGTGTATAAATGCTATAGTTGATATACTGGGCTTCACAAAAGAACCCGTAAAGGTTAGTAAGTATGAGCGTAATTTATTTAAAGGTATTTTTTAAGTAAGTTGTGCATTTTTACGCGGAACTCATTTCTGTTTACTTAGAAATATTTGCAGAATACAAATAAAGTGATATACAGGATATCGCAAAAAAAAAAAAAAAAAAAAATGGATGCATGGTCAATAATTTCTGAAATGTGATTTAAGTAGTTTTAACAGTGTTTTAGTTTGAACTAAATTTTAGCTAAATACTGCCATGTAATAAAGATACTAGGTAAACTATAGGGCTGAACAAAAGTATCGAAATATGTTTCCATATATTAGTAAAATTTGCTGAAAGAGAAATTTCAGCCTGTACGGTGTTTTTTTGCTAAACTAAATTTCCGCATTATATAGTATACATATCAACCGACAGATCAAATACAGGTCTGTTCAAAAGTATTGGAATACATATTTGGTTATGGACTGTAACATCTCATTACTCTAAATAACAAAGCTTTGTTAAAGATTTCAGGAAGTGTTGGAAAGTGTTTCACAATTTATGCTTAACGCGTGATATTTCTTACATTTTTATTTTCAAACAGATCACATCACAAATGTAATCATTTGAAAATTGGTCCTCTCATAAAGCAATATGAGTTACAAAAAAACTTACTACAGGTTGACCAGAAATAAAGGTTTTCTCGCCTCTGAGACGTGGCGGAGGTAGAGCACTTGGTTATCAGTCTCCGTGTGTCTAAATTTAATGACCCCATTTGCTTGTTGCTGCTACAGCTCTTAGCTGTTTTTCCTTGTGTTAGCGTGGTCTTCATTTTTGCTTATGGAGTGTGTTTTTCCTCTGCAGTTGTATATATTGTTGTTGTTGTTTTTCATATATTGTTTATTTTTTGTCGTACAGTGTAGTTTATCCACTGCATAGTGTTGTAGAGGGCGTGTATTTTTGTTAATCATATCTTCGTCTTTTACTATAACTGATGCATGTGCTAGTGATTCTGAGTATTTTGTTCAAGAACCCCCCCTCTCAACAGGTTACATATCCCTTTGCAAATGGTGTTTCTAGAGTATGCATTTTTCTTGAATGGCTATACGGTAACATTCCGAGGAATAAACCTGTAGCTTTCAAAGATAGACAGCATTTTAAGGCCTAAGCGCTAATTAAAATCATATTTGCTAGGACTGGAAAACTTTTATTTGAAACGTCAGATGTGACATGTGCTCAAATTATTGCTGATATTAATAAAGTTCTTAACGTTCCAGTCAAAGCTTATATTCAGCAAAAAACTATAACTTCGAGATTTGTGCTACATAATATAGATACTAGCTTGCGGCTGGAGGACTTAGGTAAAGATTCAAGCCGAAAATCATGTTAAAGTCAAAGAGCTGCGCTGCTTCACCAAAAAAGATAATTCTTCCTGCTGAGACTGTCCAGGTAACAATTTACGGCACATCAATCCCTAGTAGCATCAAGCTTTTTTACATGATTGAAAAAAATTAGACCATTCTACGACAGACCCCGCCAATACTTAAATAACTGACAATTCGATCATGCCACTGCAAAATGTAAGAATGAAACAAAATGTAAGAAATGCGGTGCTAAACATTCATCTGCCACTTGTAATACCGCGGAGCTTAAGTGTAGCAACTTCTAAGCTTCCCACCTAGCATCCGACCAGAAGTGCATGGCCCGCTCTAAAGAGATGGACTTTCGTAAATATAAGACAGATAATCACCTCTCAATTACCGAAGCCAGAAGGCGATGTACTAAGCCCTCAAAACTAAAAAATTATGCCGAAGCGGTAAAAGATGCCGAACCAGCTGCAAACCCTACATACATCTCTAAAGATGATCTTCAAAAAACCATAGAACTTTATCTTCAACGCACCCAAGAGTTCATCTTGCAGATGGTGCAACAATAAACAAACCTGTTTCTAAAGGCAATTGAAAGTTTGGTAGCTACTTAGATGGCGGCCCGTGCAGTCAAAACTCAGAAAATTAGTAGTTCTAAAGAGACTCCTGTTACCTCTCTCTCCAAAGTGTCGCAAAATGTTAAAAAACAAAAAGTTGCTACCTCGTTGTCCTTGATAATACTAATGCTGGGTATGTCCAGGAACACAACCAGCTGTGCGGGAATGCGTTTGCTTTATCCCAGATTTTTGTGGATGATCCCGGCTACGAATGTATGGTCTAAGTTCATTATTCCTTTTCTTGTTAGTGTTTCTATTTATTTTTGTTGTTTCTCCCGTTGTGCTTGTGTTTATTAAGTTATTGGTTTCTAGTAGATAATCCAGTGTTTTTTATAACCATGCCTCAGTATTCAGTTCCGTTTACGTTGATCCAATGGAACGCAAGGGGTGTTAAAAACAAATCTCAGTGGTTAAAGTGCTCTCCCTTTTCTAAGGCGGATGTTTTTCTAATCCAAGAGACATTTTTTAAAGGCAGCGATTCTTTTGTCTACCCGAGTATGGTTGTCTATCGGCTGGATCGAGATAGTAGATAGAAGTGGTGGGCTGCTCACTGCGGTGAGTAGTAGCCTTTTTTCTGCTCAGCTTGACTGGAATGTTTCTAATACCCAGGAGGTTGTGGCCTTTGGGGTTCGTATTTGGTTGGCTAGACATTGGGTGACTATTGTCAATCTGTACGCTCCCGACAGGAGAGTTGGCGAAACTTGACTTCAGCAGCTTACTAATAATATCCATCAAACCTTTCTTGTTCTCGGGAACTTTAATCAGAAGCATTACGTTTGGGGTTGTTCTTTCTTTTAATACCACAGGAACTGGTGAAATTATTTCCTGGCTGCTTAGTAACAATGTCTGTATTTTAAACACTAATCAACCTACTCATGCTGTTCCCTCTGGCATGCCCTCCTTGATTGATCTGTCTTTTACAAGCCCTGATAGTTTCCGTATCTCGGACACCTATGTTCACCCTTATCTCTCCGATTCGGATCACTGGCCTTTAGTTCACAAAATAAACTATGTTACCACAAACTACTTTTACTCTTCTACCAATTGGGGGACCGTTGAGGCCAGTCTCAATCGAAGCCTGAATTTCAGTGATTCTTCGTCTATCGAGCTCTTTCATAATAACGTGCGGGATGTGATCACGAGCTATTCTTTCAAGTACAAGGTTCAGCGGCGAAACAATTCCCCCCCCCCCCCAGGTGGGCTATCAGTGCGCTTGGCTTCTTGGTCAGAAGAGGAAGTTCCTTTGTCTCGCTAAAATACTCTGTCTAGAGACCATAGGATTTCCTACAAGGCTTTCGCTGTCAGCTCAGGCGGTACATGAAACACCAGGCCTGCGAGTATTGGGGAGGTATCTGTGAAAAGGCTGCCAGGAGTTCTGTCTACCAAATAATTAAAGCTCTGGGGAAAAAATAGCCCAAAATCTAATTTTTACTGACCGATGAGGCCGGAGAAATCCTGGATAAGAAAGATCAAGCCAATATTTTTGTTGACCAGTTTGGTAAAGCCGATAGCCTCCAAAGTATCCCTTATGATCTGAGTCCCATCGATGATTTCTGGGATAAGCGGATTACTATCGACGAGTTACTCCGTGCTATACAGTCCACAAAAAACTCTACTCCTGGTGAAGATAGCATTTCGACACGTGTTTTTAAAGCCCTTTAAAACAAGAATACCGACAAATTGTTAAGTCTCCCCAATGAAAATTTCTTATCCGGTAATGTCCCGAAAAGCTGGAAGTCTGCGATTATTTTGGCAAACTGGAAAGTGGGAAAGCCCAAGTGTTCACTTAGTAGCTATCGTCCCATTATCGCATTATCCCATTTCGGTGAGCAGCAAAAATATGGAGCGAATTCTTCTGAAACGTATCTTTGATTGGATTATGTCTCGTCAGACCTTCCACAAACGTCACTTTGGCTTTATTCTTAATAGTGATTGCACACAAGCTCTTTAGTTATTTTACACTGATATCAAGCATGCCAGAACGGAGAAAAGTTTGTCATTGCTGTTAAGTTAGACATATATGCTGCGTATGATTCCAGTTGGAGAGAGGGTCTTGACCTTCAGCAGCTTACTAATAATATCCATCAACCCTTTCTTGTTCTCAGGAACTTTAATCAGAAGCATTACGTTTGGGGTTGTTCTTTCTTTTAATACTATAGGAGCTGATGAAATTCTTTCCTGGCTGCTTAATAACAATGTCTGTATTTTAAACACTAATCAACCTACTCATGCTGTTACCTCTGGCATGCCCCCCTTGATTGATCTGTCTTTTTCAAGCCCTGATCGTTTCCGTATCACGGACACCTATGTTCACCCTTATCTCTCCGATTCGGATCACTGGCCTTTAATTCACAAAATAAACCATGTTACCACGAACCACTTTTACTCTTCTACCAATTGGAGGACCTTTGAGGCTAATCTCAATCGAAGTCTGGATTTCAGTGATTCTTCGTCTATCGAGCTCTTTCATAATAACGTGCGGGATGTGCTCACGAGCAATTCTTTCAAGTACAAGGTTCAGCGGCGGGACAATCCATCCCCAGGTGGGACTCTCAATGCGCTTGGCTTCTTGGTCAGAAGAGGAAGTTCCTTCGTCTCGCTAAAAATACTCTGTCCAGAGACCATAGGATTTCCCACAAGGCTTTCGCTGTTCGGCTCAGGCGGTACACCAGGCCTGCGAGTATTGAGGAGGTATCTGTGAAAAGAACGCCAGGAGTTCTGTCTACCAAATAATTAAAGCTCTTGGAAAAAGAAGTAGCCCAAATTCTAATTTTTGCTGACCGATGAGGCCGGAGAAATCCTGGATAAGAAATATCAAGCCAATGCTTTTGTTGACCAGTTTGGTAAAGCCGATAGCCTCCAAAGTAATATCCCCTGCTATCTGAGTCCCATCGATGATTTCTGGGATAAGCGGATTACTATTGACGAGTTACTCCGCAAAAAACTCTACTCCTGGTGAAGATGGCATTCCGACACGTGTTTTTAAAGCCCTCTCAAACAAGAATACCGACAAATTATTAAGTCTCTCCAATGAAAATTTCTTATCCGGTAATATACCGGACAGCTGGAAGTCTGCGATTACTTTTGCAAATTGGAAAATGGGAAAGCCCAAGTGTTAACTTAGTAGCTATCGTCCCATTATACTAATTTCGGTGAGCTGCAAAAATATGGAGCGAATTCTTCTGAAGCGTATCCTTGATTGGATTATGCCTCGTCAGACCTTGCACGAACGTCACTTTGGCTTTATTCTTAACAGTGATTGCACAAAAGTTCTTTAATTATTTTACACGGATATCAAGCATGCCAGAGCGGAGAAAATGTTTGTCATTACTGTTAAGTTAGACATATATGCTGCGTATGATTCCATTTAGAGAGAGGGTCTTGACTTCAGCAGCTTACTAATAATATCCACCAACCCTTTCTTGTTCTCAGGAACTTTAATCAGAAGCATTACGTTTGGGGTATCCTTTAATGATCATATCCAATACATTAGACAAAAATGTATGAAGTGTTTGAACCTATTGAAAGCTATTGACAGTTCTCGCCGGGGCTCGAAAACGATTATCTCATTTCACTTGTCCATCCCGTCATTCGTGGAGTTATTGATTAAGCTTGCCTGATATATGGAAATCCTGCTCCATCTGTTCTGGGTAAGCTAGACGTGGTTTACAATGCAAGTCTCCGTGTTGCTACAGATTTACCGAAGTGGACACCCCTTTTCAAGCTTTATCAGGAGATTAATCAAGCGTCTCAAGTTCCGCCGCACTTACCTCAATCATTCCTTTACCTCCGTTGCACTTCTGCTGTTAATTTCAATCGTCCTGGCCCTGTCTTTCTTCCTGATAACTTTTCATGGTCTATCGACTATGCTGATCAATAATACTGGCCTTCGGGGAACATTACGGATTATTGTGAAATCATTGTGAATAAAGTCCATTTCAAACAAAAAACCTTCCCCCAGCTACTATCAATCACTGTTTCAGTTTATATATGAGTGATTTTCAGCAGGGTTGCAGCTGCTGCATCATTGCTACAAATGCTTTAAACTGATTTCCAGACGTCTATTGCCGCAGTAAATATAACAGACAGCTCTTCCAGTGCTCACTTCGTCCATCATACGAATTCAGCTTTTACGGCCGAAGTCCTAGCCATTAATCTGGCTCTCCAGTTTTTTCTTAATCATTTGGATAATTATGTCATTTTAACGGCTAGCAAGTCTGCTTTGGAAGCCCTTCAGCACATCACTTACAAATCTCCTGCGGTGATTTTACATCTTTTTCAAACCCTGATTAGCGTTCGGAACCATATGAAAAAAATTACTTTTCTATGGGTTCCCGGCCACGTTGTTATTTTATCGAATGAAAGGGCGGATTATCTGGCTGCTAATGGTCCTTATGAGGTTAACTCCTACGGTGGTGTGGTCTCCGAAGATCTTAAAAAGCGTTTAAAAGATCAACTCTACGCAAATTTTCAGCGTTGGTGGAATGGGAGTAAATATGCCGTTGATTCTCAATACCTTGGTCCTAATATTTACAAATTGACGGAAAACAGAAGAAAAGACGTTTTAACTGCACGTTTCAGAAACCAAGCAGTTGTCACGTATACACGTTTACACATTTTGAAGTTTAAAAATTCCCCCACCTGTTCCTTGTGTTCAACGGAGGATGGGACTGAGTTCCACTATATTTTCAACTATCGTGCGTTTGACGAGGAAAGATCTATTCTTCAAGATGCTATGCTTTCTTTCAACTCTTATCTTGATAGTTAGAACGACTTGGGGTACTGCTTAAATTCTAATCCACGATGCTTTCGGTTTTTCGTATATCTCTTCCTCGAGAGATTCTATTCACTTCTTACTTTTCAAATTTCGTGTCATGGCTGATGTTTACTTTTTGTTAAGCTGGGTTTTGGTGCTTCTGAATTGCATTGGTCCTGGTGAGTTTTTTTTTTTTTTTTTTTTTTTTTTTTTTTTTTTTTTTTTTTTTTTATGTGGTATGTTTGTTTTCGGCCTGTTTCTGGTCGGTGATGCGTTTTTGCTGGTTTTCTTGCTTTTCTGGTGGGTTGCTGTGGGTTTAGGTCTATCATCTTTGTTTTTGTACAGGTGTATGTTTTTCATTGTAGTTTTATAGTGATCATTTGAGATTATGCAGGCAGATAGCTGTAGCACCTAACTCAAAGCCCAAATAACAAAATAACAAATAACCAGAAATAAGCACTCCAATTTGAAAATTCAATCATTCATTAACTATAATAAATATTATGAAATGAGTGACATTTACATCTGGTGGGTCTTAAATTTAATGTATTTAAATGTAAAAATAGTTGAAATTTCCATAAATAGATGGAATTGCACCATCTCAAATTACAATAATGCTCAAATAAATTTTAAAAAATTGCCATTTTGTGTTTCAACCACTCAACAAAATAAATAATACAACTTGAGATTATTTTAAATGCAGGTTTACAGTTGGTTTGAGCATTATTGTAGTTTTAGGCAGTGCAATGCCATCTACTGGTGAAATTTTAAATTATTTTTGCATTTACAGTACTGTATTTTCCTGAATATAATCTGTGGCAGGGTATAATCCGCAGCCACAACTTTTAGCCCTTGAAAATAATTCCAGCAGACAATCCACACAGATTATACGCCGGACCATACAAGGATTACTCCTTGTTTTCAACATTCCAAAGTACTATTAATAAACCGCTTGCATATTTATTTAGTTGCTCTACTTAAATAATTGTAATAAAATAATTGCAGATAAAGTAAAATTAATTATAAATTTAAAAATACAAATATATTTTTTTTTAATTAA